>JBBBDQ010001397.1:2062500-2320000 GCA_037127315.1 Ascarosepion bandense | reverse complement strand
AAAATGCTGAAAAGAGAATTAATGCTTAGGAATGTGTGAGTGTTGTAAGTAAGGAATGTCTTTGATGTATTTGCTCCTTAGGTCAGTAAGTAGTTTTGAGACAGCGAAAGATAAGATGAGAGAGAAAGGAGGCTAGGATAGTAAGCCGCTTGACATAGGTCAAGGGGATACTGATTACACTCCTCTCTCAGTGTGTGTCAGCTTGCGTTGGTCTGTCTGTCTGGCAATGCTTTCTAAATCGACTTTTTATATCTTCTTTTTAGATCACAGCAGATCATTTGGGATTCACACTTGTATTTGATTCTGGGCTTACTATTAGCTGATAGATAAAATTTGCGTAGGCTCGTGAACTGGAAATTTAATAGTTAATTAATTTTTATTTTTCAGTCAGAACATCTGTGTGAATCCGGCTGTGCACTGACAACTTTTGGTCATTTGCTTTCTGGTCATTAGAGTGCAAACATCCGGTCTCTCGCTTTTGCTCAGTCAGTATCACCACAAGACCACTATGCAGTAACCATTTACTTTTTAGGTTACAGTAGAATTATTGGGTATTGTTTTCGTGATTCACTTGCATTTAACCATGGAACTATTCTCTTGCTGTTGTCAGAGAGTATCCATTTCTCAGAGCATGTAATGATTTGATGCCAAAATGGTTCTTTTTTTTCAGTTTGCATTCATGCAGTAAGATTACTCAACATTGTTTCATTGTAATCATTTTAATTAGATTTATGAGTAACAATATATTGAAAGAAAAATAGTCAGGAATAAGTCAAGTGTTTTTATCTACGAAAAAGGTTACTTCATTAGATGACTGGATCGACACATTTTCACTGGGTAACAATATATTGAAAGAAAAATTATTTGGAAAGAAAAAGAGTAAAAAATAAGTTAAGATTTTTTTATATAGTAAAGAGGTTACTTCATTAGATGACCAGATCGACACATTTTTATTGGGCTTATGAGAACAATATATTGAAAAAAAAATTATCGAAAAAGAAAAAATAAGTGAAGATTTTTTTTATATTGTAAAAAGGTTACTTCGTTAGACAATGAGAACAACCAACAGCCAAAAAATGCATCATTTCATGTGTGACAATCTCATGCAATATACATTTACAATTCTTAAGTTCAGTCCCAGTAGGGAAAACATCACTCAGTAGGTGAAATAGTTCCAGTTCCTTGCAGCTGAGATGCTGCTAAGAGAACTGATATATTTTAAACTCTGCACCCATATACATTTATGCTTTCATTTCATCTTGTACCATATTTCATTAGTGTTAGTTCATGGCTAAATACCAACACTAAACATGCATTTACAATTCATTTTCTCTTATTATCCTCAGCTCTCAAGGGATATCCACCAGACAGTAACTCCCCAACTTTGATCAAAATGAGGTGGAATTAGCCAGTGAAAAATTTTGTTTGCCAGTAGCATGCACATAACGTCATCTAAACTTGGTTTGGTCACTGCAGACAATCTTCTCCCAGTTATACTGGACTCCATCTTGCCACTGGATCTGGGAGTGTATGTCTAGAGAGTGGGTGCGGATCATTGCAACCACTTACTTGCTTCAAAAAAAATTCTTCTCACGCGCACATAATTCTTTTAAAGAGCCATCATCATCCCTTGTGATGGACAGCGATCGATTTTTTAGGACCTTCTTGATTAATGGACTTTCACAAACTTCACACTAGATACAGACACACAAAGATACTAAACTAAAACAAAGCGTGTGTGTGTGTGTGTGTGTGTGTATGAAAGAGAGAGAGAGAGAGATAAATGAGTACTGGGAAGTTCTCAGCCCAGCCCACTTAGCTGAAGGTGACCAAATGAGTGAACAGATTTTAGTCCTACCTCTCGATCTCTCTCTCTCACACACACATCTTTGTGGATGTGTGTACCTATATATATATATGCTTGCTTATATGTGTATGTGTGTGTGTGTGTGTGTGCACTTGTAGGTGGGGACATGTTTATCATGTCTTTGTGGTAACAATTCCTGTCCAATCACCTCACTTAACTAATGAACTGTTCACCTTTAACCCCTTTAACTTTTATGGCCTTAACAGGAAAGCACTAAAAAATTCATTTCCAGTCATATGGCTTGGATTCTCATTTTTTGAATGTTCTGATTAAATTAAACTAGATGTTCTGCAGTCTGAAGATGATGGGTAACAAAATCTCATCTGCCAGAATAAATTATAGTTTATAACTGCTTTAGATGATGTGTTGAATTTTTCTTTATATATATATATATATATATATAGTCATCCACAGACAGATCTGTTTAACTGTATCACAGCTGATCAGTACGGTTAGATAGCCAATTGCTTTTTACCCAGGATTGAAACCCGACTGAATTGGCGTCAGGCGGCAATTCTACCTCTAAGCTACGGGCACTCAGTAGAAGGAGGCAAACTTTTTAGCATGTATATTATCATTATACAAGCCAAATATCTGAGAGTGTTCTAATTCATTGCTGAATGAACGATGCATAGATGCCAGAGTAGCTACTGTTTTTCAAAGTCTACCATTCCTCCAGAGTGCTCAATCAGGGTGTGAGAGCAATATATATATATATATATATATATATAGGTGTGTGTGTGTGTGTGTCTATCAATAAATATACATATGAGTATATATGCAGGTACACACACAAGTTCCATGCACTATGCAAACATCATATAATTATAATAATAGTTCATAATGTACACCTGTTGATTGTATGAAACTGAGTTGTGCTATAGAGGAGGAAGGAGGGATGATTTTGGTTGGCTGGTTGTTATTGTGGGATTGCCCCTTTGAACATAATAATGGACTCAACTGAGTATACATATAATCCTGCTTATACAGAGAACGGCAGTTGTATGTTGTAAGGTGAGAGTTGTTTAGTTGGAATTGGATCTGGAATCACAGTTGTAGTTGCAGTTGCTCTGAGCTCCACTCAGCTAGAATCTGTTACCTGGACATACTATTTCACTTCAAGGCTGTATATATTTATTTCTACTGATAGTATTCCTAAACTGACTAACCCATGTTCCAGTTTGTATATGACGTTCAATATAACTTACATTTTCTATCTCCATATCTGTTTTTGTTATTTATTATTTTGTGTAATTTCTCAACCGAAATCCAAACCCTTATGAAACAAGGTACACATCCTTCTACATTTGTACTGCCCTTTCTGATAATATTCTGAGTATAAATGTACTTCAAGAACCAGTACTAGCAGCAAACACCTGCATATGAACAGGAACAGAGTTGAAATAGATATATGATATATAAGAAGACAAGGATGTGCATTCTCACCAGATCTTACAACCTATACAGTGAGGCAATTCTAAAAGAACGAGGATTCATCATTGGCTGTCACAGTCTGAACAAGATACACAGATGATACAATGCTGAGAGAAGACACAGAAAAGAAATAACAAGACCTTCTATCAAAGGTAGCTATGGAAAATAACCTTTGCGTAGTCTATGTGTTGGGGATCACACCTTTTGGCACATAAAAATGGACTCGCCTGATGTGTACATATAATCCTGCCTATACAGAGAACAGCAGTAGAGTTGTACAGCCACTTAGTTGGTCAGTAAGTTGGAGTTGTTTGAATATACACTCATTACCCGGACATACTTTTTCACTACAAGACTGTATATATTGGTTTCTACTAACAGTATTCCTGAATTGACTAACCCGTGTTCCAGGTTGTATATTGTTGTTCAATATAACTTATATTTTCTATCTCCATATCTGCTTTTGTTATTTATTATTTTGTGCTGTTCCTCAACTGGAATCCACAACAGTTGTTAGTTTGTTTTCCCAGCATATCGACCTTCTTTGGTTAATTTAATGCTGAAAATTCTTTCTTTTTTTTTTATTAAGTTGCTTGTCTTCATGTTTTAATTGCTTTCAAGGTTGTTTGCCTTCAAACTTAATTGCTTTCAAAGTTGTTTGTCTTTGAACTTTTGTTTTCAAATTTGTTTGATTGAAGTTGTTTGCCTTCAACCACTTGGTTGCTTTCAAAGTTGTTTACCCTCAAACTTAATGGCTTTCAAAATTGTTTGTCCTCAAATTTAATTGCTTTCAGATTGTTTGCCTTCTAATTTTTAATTGCACAATTGTTCCTTGGTCATATGGTTATACTGAACATAATACACTGCTCCACACTCAGCCGGTGTGAGGCATGATAGAGAATATTTGGTAACTAGCGATCAAGGAAAGCATTTGGCATGGCTAGAGCACTATCACAGAGTGCTAACCAAGGAATTTGAGTGAGATAAAGATTACTTGATTGTCAACGAGCCTCTCATCGAGCCAAACCTCCAAATTGATAAGGAGTCTGTGAAAAATGCCTAAAATAAGTTAAAGGGTAAAGGATCTGGGACATCTGGGATAATATCTAAACTTATTTATAAATGGAACTTTGTGTGTGTGTGTGTGTGTGTCCATTACCTATAGACACCAAAACGCCTGAACTGATTTTTTTGAAAATGTACACAGTTGTACTATAAGCAGCTGCGAGTGTTCTTAGCTAGGTTTTGTGTCAAGGTACCCCCAATAAATATCGAAAATCAATAATTGAAAAAAATCGGGTTATAGAAGGAGTGGTCCAATTTTAATCAAATTTGATACACTCATAGACAAAGACATAAAAAATGATATTCAGAAGTTTCAAGTTTGCAGTTCTTATAATAGTGCAGAAAATCGATAATATATATATATATATATATATAGGCAAAATGTTTGTGCGTATGTCTGTTTATCTGCCTGTATCTTTGTATTTTTTTTCAGCCCATTTATTTTAGTGTTTGCTTTGGGTTTGGCTCTAAGTAGGTATAATTGTAGTTCTTAGTCTCAGCCATGATACCATTTACTCAGAGGACTTATTTCGTTTTCAAAATTCAGTTTACGACGAAAAAACTTATTTGATATCAATACCAGGAAATCAAAATTTGACTTACACCCATTCATTTTTCTTTCAGTCTACGGTTTTGCTTTAACTGAAAACAACTATTACTTTTTAGTCTTTTGTGCCAATGTCCAGAGAGTCTGAGCTCCAGGACCATGGATTAGCTTTAAAACTTTCATTACACCCGAGCAACACCGGGCTATACTGCTTGTCAAAAATATTGTTAGCTTTTGGTGACTTAAACACTGATCAGATGACAGAGCATTTAAAGTTTTTAAGTTGTACTTGACTGGAAAATAAAGAGTCAGAAGACAGTTCTATCAGTAAGAATTGCAAGAGAAGAAACTATTAGCATAGAACACATGGTTAATAACAAATCAAAGCCTGATCCCCCTAAACCAAGTGGTGATGACAGAATCCCAATCATTGTCCTGAAGAAATATTCTCCTGAACACTCCTCTGTTCTCTCCAAACTCTATAACTACTGCCTCTCTGCTTCTTGCTTTCCTGCCTGCTGGAAGTCCTCTTCTGTGATTTCAATATATAAAAACATTAGTGAATCCACTGACCCCTCTAATTATTACCCTGTCAGCTTCCTACCGATTTTTGGCAAAGTGTTCGAAGCCATCATCAATATCGAGGTGGTTTAACATCTCACAGACTATTCTCTGACAAGCAATAGGGTTTCTGCTTCACAAGGTCTACTACTGACATGCTCACAACCATCACTGAGTATATACACCAGGCTCTCGACAAGAATGGCAAAGCCTGAAGTTACCCTAGATATCACCAAAGTGTTTGACAGTGTCTGAGTCTGGCATGCTGGCCTTCTACGCAAGCTGAAGGGCTATGATATAATTGAATAACTGTTTGACCTTATCCAGTCATTTCTTTCAAATCGCACAATGAAGGTAGTATTGGACAGACATGCCTCCCAATACTATCATGCGAATACAGATGTTCCTCAGGCTCTATTCTAGGTCCTATGCTTTTCCTTATTTACATTAATGATTTCCTTAATGTAATAAGATCTTAAGTAGGCATATATGCTGATGACACTACGGTTTGCTCTCGCATCGATCAAAAATCTGCCAAGGCTGACAAAGCAAACCTCACTGCCTAACTTGAAAAGGACCTCCAATCCGTGAGCAATTTCAACAATGAAATTATGAAACCTATCTGCCAATTTAGTACTGTGTTTTAATTTGTGAAGTTGAGATACCAAAGAGGAAAGCCCAATAAATATGGAAATATTTCTGAAAGAGGTAATAGAAAAATATGTTACATTAGTAAAAAAGCAACAGAATACAAGATGCCAGGTCTTTGGCTTTCGTCAAAAAACTAAATACAGTATAACCCGGATATAAGAGAGATTTTATCTGGTCCAAAATTAGAGCCTAATTACACTGTATAAAGCAGAAACACCTGACAAGATATCACAGCAATATTCAATGCACAAGGTGTGAGTTAATGGAATTTTTAGTCTTCATATACAGTGTAATCCTGATATAAGAGAGTTGTAGGGATATGATAAATGTTATCTTATATCCGGGTTTGGTCTATTGTCAGTGTAATCCTGATATAAGAGAGTTATCGGGACTGGATAAAATTTCTTATATCCGGGTTTTGGTATATTTTCAGTGTAACCTGGATATAAGATAGCTTTAGGGGTAGGGTAAACGTTCTCTTATATCAGGTTTTGATCTATTGTCAGTGTAATCCTGATATAAGAGAGTTATCGGGACTGGATACAAGTTATCTTATATCTGGGTTTGGTCTATTTTATATACATTACCACATGTAATTTTGGACCAGATAAAACCTCTCTTATATCCGGGTTCCTCTTATATTCAGGTTTCTCTTATATCCGGGTTATACTGTATTGAAATTGGTCTCTTGATTAACATCACATTAGTTTGTACCTATTTAAAAGCTGTAAAAATTACCAATCTATAAAAATGTTTTCAGAAACTGGGATGGTGCTTCATTTAAAGACAGAACCAATTATGAGTGAATAAGGTACAAGGTATTCTTTCATTCATTGGGTTGATCAGTTTCTATTTGGGAAGTCTGCTGGCACTGAGTTCCTTTGAAAATGGACAAATCTGTTCAATTCCATTTGTATTCAACTGGGATCTTTCTGTTAGAATTCCAGAAAATAAATAGTGTAATTTCGACCAATTTGCACAAGAACAATGACAAACAAAGTGTGTAATTTTCCCAATAAAATTACTGGTTCTTTGAACAGTTAAACCCAAGGGACATTTTAAATGTGAATTATAGTCCCCTGCTCAATGATGCCTGAAGACTTTGCATCCTTTAAACTTTGTTCTATTTTAGGAAGAGCATGTGGAAGGGTGTAATAAATTAAATTCCTTCTTTGCCTTTTATAACAATTGCATCAGAAAAAATTTAATACGCAGGAGATAAAAGGAAACTGAAGGACATAATTAGGTTTAAACTAATAATTAGTTATTAAATTATTAATTACCTATAACACTTTATCTCGGTCAGGGCTCATTTTATTAATTACTGATGCTGGAGTCTGAAGGTCATCACTGCTATTGTTAAATTAACAACGGTAAAATCACTCAAATGTATTTTTCTCACTCTAACTCACTTTCTCTTTCTCTGTATATATATATATATTATGTGTGTGTGTATGGATATGGATATATATATATATATATATATATATATATATATAGATAGATATATTATTGTTATAACAATAAGATACTGTAACTCAAAAGCTATCAAGTTTCGATACTCAAAGCACCATCGTCAGTCTGGCTGATGATGGTGCACAAAGCACCAAAACATGATAGCTTTTGAGTTACAGTATGCTATTATTATAACAATGATAAGAACTATATATCTATGAATGCTCTACATCTGCATAAAAAGTAAATATGAAAGTGTGGAATGTATAGCAATTAGTTTAAACCAAACACACACACACACACACACATATATATATATATATGGTTTAAACTAATATGCAGCGCAAATACAGTCACTTTCTCACCAGCGCAATGTGGCTTCCCCGTGTCTCTTCTACAAATACTTTCATGGTTTCTGCTTCGATGAACTTAGCTCACTGGTGCTCCCTATATATAAATTTACTCAAGCCACAAGATTAGCAACTAGGTTCCACCCTTTTACTGTGAAACCATTAAAATGTAAACGCAAATTCTACTTCATCAGCTTCTTTTCTCGCACTTCCCACCTTCGAAATTCCCTTCCATTTACTTGCTTTCCCCGACAGCTACAATCTCCAAGAATTTAAATATAAAGTCAATAGTCATCTCCTATCTCACTAACCTGCATCCTCTCTCTCTCGCTCATGCTCCATTCTCTGTCCACTCCACTCTCATCAGTATTCTCATCCTGCTCTTACCCTCATCCTGACACCCCTTATAACCTGTCCCTCTATTGCATAATTTTCCTCCTATGTAACCCCCTGCAAAACAGTGGCAGTAAAATGCCTTGCTGAGGGTAATATGATTATATATATATATATATATATATATGTGTGTGTGTGTGTGTGTGTGTAGCTATATGCTTATACATATAAAAATAAAAATTATATGTGTGCGTCTGTGTGTATGGATGTCTGCTTATATATCTGATTATATATATATATATATATATATATATATATGTAAGTATAAATATATGCTGATATGTATGTGTACATGTGTGATTTTGTATGTATATATGTTTATATGTGTGTGTGTGAGTGTGTGTATATGTTTATATATATGTGTGTAATCTATGTATGCTTGTGTGTGGGTGGGAGGATATATGCTTATATATGCGTGATTGGGGGCTATCTATATATGTATATAAAAACACTATGAGTAAACTGTTTGCAAGCTATGTTTTTAATTTCAAGCATGTGTGTTGTTTGTCTTTGATTTTGCTGACTTTGCAGTGTAGTAGGGTCAGTTGAGCACTGTCTGTGAGTAAAAGAGTACCATGGCACAATTCCCTCCACCAAAAATTTGGAAACAGCATGATGTACTGCTTAGCATTCATGTGGAAGTTCTGGCATTTCAGATGTGAGTGCAAAGGATTCAGAAAGAGCTGGATGAGTCTCAGGGTGATTATGAAGGTGCTTGGAGTGATCACTAGTGATGGAAATATCATGCCTCTATTTATCTTCACACAGGGTCTCAGATTTAACAGGAGGAGGCCTACATCAAGTGTCTTCAGAAAACTCCTTGTAACACTGAAGATAAACTGAAGGTAACGATTCTGACAGCATGCAACAACTTAAACAAACGTATTGTTCAGAAGACTCACAGAAAATTCCCAAGTTGTATTTAGGCTGTGGTTGAAGTCAATCATGATTTTATTGAATAAATCTACGTTTTAGTATTTTAAGATAATTTTGTGTAATTTTGGTAAGGATATCTGTTAAAATGTCAGTGTTTTTGTTCATTTTTGCATAATTTAGATGATAATTTATTGATGGCACCCTGTATGTGTATATATATATATATATATATATATATATATATATATATCCAAGTATGGGTGGAATAATATTCCCCATCCAAAGAAACACTATTTTTAAAAAAGTGCTCAATACAATTGTAACATTTCAATGTTATAATGTATTAATAAATATTATATATATATATATATATATATATATATATATATATATACACACACACAGGTGTATGCAATTAATTTTTATAGCAATTCTACTATGTTGAAAATTGATTATTTTTCTTCATGGTGTTATTAAAAAAAAATGTATATATATATATATATATATATATATATATATATATATATATACAGTCATCCGCAGACAGATCTGTTTCGCTGTATCACAGCTCACAGTATGGTTAGACTCTGATTGCTTTCAACCCAGGATTGAAACTCAACCGAATTGGCGTCAGTCGGTGATTCTACCTCTGGGCTATATGTAAACATGTTTCATTAAAAACAACTAACATGGAAGATTATTTTGAAATGTTTCCTTTTTTTTTTTAGAGATAAGGAGTGTAAAAATGTTCGCTAATTTTTGACTTTCCAAGTGCTTTCAATCATTTCACTGGCCATTTTCAAGGAATCTTATTTTCCAATGTTGTTATTGTCCTCGTATTTTAACTGTAATGTAACTTAAGTGTTTTTAAAAAGGAGTGTTCTTTAAAGCCATCACATGGTGTGCATGACAAGGCACTGTGTGTGCATCTGTTTATGTTTTAAAAAACTTGCAAAACTCCATTTCAACTGTTAAATAGTGTAAGATTGATGGTAGAAGAAAATATATAGTTGTTGGTTGTTTTGTTTTTATTGGCATATCAACCTCGGTGGATCATTTATTGCCAACTTAAATGGGTGACCATTTGGGAATACCAGATGCTGTAAATGTAAGGACCAAGAATGGTCCACCGGTCCTCCAGGTTTGGGAGTTGGGTGCAGGGCTAACAACCCTGCCCCATAAAAAACAGTTTGTTATAGAAACTGCAACAAGTTGCTGCCCTATGCACCATTGGGTGTGATGGATAAATGATATTATTGCCACATCTGGTCTGGTGCTATGTATTTAGAGATTCTTGATAAAAGAAGAACCTGCAGTGTTATCAGTCCTGGTAGTGAACTTGCTGAATATGATCCTGAAGGTTGGTTGGTTTTGTTTTTATGGCATATCAACCTTGGCGGGTCATTTATTGCCAACTAAATTTTACTTTATTTATTGCTGGTAATACTTTTTTCTTTCAACAATTTATTGTTGTTTTGTTTTTATATAAGTTTTGTGTCTAGTAATACATTTTTCTTTTTGAGTATCAAGATTCATTGGGATTTGGTTTTAAGGACATGGTCCCCAAGTCCTACCCTTGTTATTTAGCCCATAACTGGAGGCAAGGGATGGATTAATACCTTTCCCAAGGGTACCAGTGCTTAAGTGAATGCAGGGTATTCAACTGGAATTCGAACTCGGCTCACCGATTTCTCTTTCCGAGCTGATATCCACTGCACAACAATGCACATCCGTCACTAAACGCTTACAGCACCTGGTATTCCCAAGTGGTCACCCATCTAAGTACTGACCAGGCTCAACATTGCTTAACTTTGGTGATCGAGCAAGAACCGGTGTATTCAACGTGATATGGCCGTAAGCCTGATATATAGTGCCTCTCTTATAGTGAGATGCCTTTGATATTGTTATTTAAATATTATTTTAGTATTTTGAACCAAAATTTTTCTTAAGGGTTCTTGTAAATTAAGGATTAGATGTTTTTTTATTGTACTATTATTAAATAGGTGCCACGTAAGGCATCTAATCAGTGAAGTGGTGGTATGGCGTATATTGGTAATTGATTTATGACAAGAAACACTGTCTTGTACAGGGCATTAAAATTCATACACTCTATTAGGCATCATTAGTTTAAATTTGATGGGGTTATTTTGTTAAAAATATGAAAGCTTTAAAAAATGCTTTTTTTTAAAAACACAAAAATTACGTTACAGTCAAAACATGAGGATAAATTAACAACATTGAAAAAATAACATTCCTTGAAAGTGAAAATGGCCAGTTCAGTGGTTAGAAACATTTGAAAAGTCAAAATTTATGTAACATTTGCACTTACTTCCCAACATTTTACAATTCTTATCTCCGGCAAAAAAGAAACATGTAAGAATACTGAAAAAATTAAACCAAAAATTAATAAAATCTTTCTTGTTGGTCGTTCTTAATTAAACATGTTTAAATCAAAGATGGCTGCCCATATATATGGTAATTATGATAATAATAGCAGACTGCAACTTAATATCTATAAAGTTTTGATGTTAAAACACCATTATAAGGCAGTAAAATGTAATTAATTTACTTGGTAATATATACAGATAAGGTTTAAAAATAAAATAAAAATAAATCTCCTTATCTATATAAATTACAAAATAAATTAATCACATTTTACTGCCTGGTGATGGTGTTTAACACCAAAACTTTACAGCTACTGAGTTGCAGTATGCTATTATTATTTTAATAATAATAATCTTAACTTATTTATAAATGGAACTTTGTCTGTGTGTGTGTCCCTGTTACCTATAGACACCGAAATGGCTGAATCGATTTTCTTGAAAATTTACGCAGTTGTACTATAAGTGTCTGCGAGTGTTCTTAGCTAGGTTTTATGTCAAGGTACCCCTGATAAATATCGAAAATCGATAATCGAAAAAATCTGGTTAATCAAATTTTATACACACAGAGACAAAGGCATAAGAAATGATATTCAGAAGTTTCAAGGTTGCAGTTCTTACAATAGTGCAGAAAATTGATAATATATATATATATATATATATATATATATATAAAAGGCAAGATGTTTTTGTGTGTGTCTGTTTATCTGCCTGTATGTTTGTATTTTTTTCAGCCCTTTTATTTTAGTTTTTGCTTTGGGTTTGGCTCTAAGTAGGTATAATGTAGTTCTTAGTCTCAACCATGATACCATTTACTCAGAGGACTTATTTAGCCTTCAAAATTCAGTTTACAACGAAAAAAACTTTCGATATCAATACCAGGAAATCAAAATTTGATTGACATCCATTCATTTTTCTTTCAGTCTACAGTTTCGCTTTAACTGGAAACAACTATTGCTTTTTAGTCTTTTGTGCCAACATCCAAAGAGTCTGAGCTCCAGGACCATGGATTAGTTTTAAAGTTTTCATTACACCTGAGCAACAGCAGGCTATACTGCTAGTTACCATATATTTATGCTCTACTTTAGTATTGAGCACTTTTTAAAGTAAATATCTAACAGTGGAATTTTCTCACATTATAATATTACTTATTATTATCATTATATAAAAAAAAGATAGTTTTAAGGTATGCTATATTTACGGTAAAAGTGCTCAATATCAGAGAGTGTATGTAAATATTAAAATGGACATTGTGATAGTCTATTTCAGAGTTGAAGATTATATACAAACATGAAATAAACCGTTTCCATTTAGTGTTGACCTGTTGCAGATTTTAATCATTCAAGAACAACGAAAAAGCCAAAAAAAGATGTTTAAATATAAAAAGAATTTGGTGTTAAGGTTCTAACAGTAGTTATTTGTTACAAAAAGAAATGTGATTTCTTTGTGTCTTCTTCTTCTTCTATGTGCTCTGTCCCTTCAGGACGTAGGCGATCATGGTTCTCTACGTCTCCCTATCCCTTGTGGCTCCTATTATGTTTGCTCCTGTTACTCCTGTCAATCCCCGTTCCGTCAACCACCTGATCAGGCCCTGCAAATATGTTATCCACTGCCATCCTCTGTCTCTCTTTCCTTCTATCTGGCCAGTCAGTATCAGGTTCTCCAGGCTCTCCTTCCTCATTGCATGTCCCAGGAACTTCAGTTGTCTCTTCCTGATGCTCAGTATCAATTTCCTTTTTGTTGCCATTCTTTCCAACACCTCATCGTTGCTGGTATGTTCAGTCCACGATATCCGCAGCATCCTTCTGTAGAACCACATTTCCACTGCTTCCAGTTTTGTCCTTTCTGCCGTATTGAAGAACTGACATCACGTAGCAGTCCAGCACTCTTTTCTTTGTTTCCAGTGAGATTTTCCTGTGTGTTAGTACTTTGCTCAGCTTCTGGAACGTGTCCTTTGCCATGCCAATTCACCTTTGGATCTCTGTGTCGCACTTTCCATCTCCAGTTTTGTGTCTATATGCGAGAAAAACGTGGCAAGGGAGAAATTGAGGAGAAAAGTGTGAGTGTCATGTACCTCGAGAGAAAGACTGGTGAATGAGTAAAGGAATCTCTTTTAAGCTGTGTGTTTCATGAATTGTTCCTGTTCCTTCTCCCATTCAGAAACTTTGCCTATATACCCTTCAAAGGGATATAAAAGCATGTCTTTTATTGTCAGCAGGAATGCAACTTATTGATAAAAATCTTGCATATTTATTTTCAAAACATTAATTTATTAACTGGAATGATGTGTGAATCTGCCAACTCAGATAACTTTTTTGTCATTTGGTGTCTGTTTTGCTGTTTTTCCGCCTTTTATATATATATATATTTAATTTAAATCCCCGTTTTCTAGATGTTAGAATATAAATATAAATTAAATGGTTTCGATTTAAATTTTAATCTTAATTTTATTTTTAACATTAACCTTAAAAAAGTATTTTAACCCCTCTACCTTCCTCTCCCAATCTCCTTTAATTGTCTATTTTTATAAAATATGGATTCCTTTACTCAACCCCTTTTTCCTTGGTTAACACACACACACACACACACATATATATATATATATATATATATATATATATATTTCTTTAATAATTTTAAATTTATAACTTCCTGTAATTGTTATTTAGCTCGTATCTACCTAAAAAAACATTAATTAGATAAACTTAATTAAAAAATTTTTAAGATCTTATATTTAAATCCATTCCTTCCCCACTAAATATACCTTTTCAAACAGCCCAAAATTTTAACTTTAAACAAGTATTTTAACCCCTCTAACTTCCCCTCCCAATCTCCTTTAGTTGTTTATCTTTATAAAATATGGGTTCCTTTACTAAACCCCTTTTTCCTTTGTTAACACACACACACACACATACATATATATATATATATATATATATATATATATATTATATTTCTTTAATAATTTTAAATTTATGACTTCCTGTAATAGATAAACTTAATTAATTTTTTTAAGATCTTATATTTAAATCTATTCTTTCCCCCTAAATATACCTTTCCAAACAGCCCAACCCCTTTGTCTTCCATTAATAACACAAATTCATCCCAAACTAATTTACATTATATACACAGCATATATGCACACACAGATTTCTTTTTTTTACTCATTTCACCCCAAGCAAGGCATTTTACTGCCACTGTTGTGCAGGGGGTTACATAGGGGAAAATGATGAGAAAGTGGTGTTAGTTATAGAAAATGTCAGGAGGAGGGTAATAGACGGATGAGAATACTGGTGTAATGGGGGTGGAGTGGATGGAGGAAAGAGCTTGAGAGAATGGATGCGAGTTAGTGAGATTAGGAGATGTTTATTGACCTTACATTTAAATTCCTGGAGATTGAAGCTATCAAGGAAGCAAGTATATGGAAGAGAATTCCACAGATGGAAAGTGTGAGTAAAGAAGCTGTTAGAGTAGAAATTGCGGTTACATTTTATTGATTTCACTGTGAAAAGGTGAGATCTAGCTGTTAGTATAGTAGCCCGTGTAAATTCATATAAAGGGGGGCACTAGTGAGTTAAGTTCATTGGAGCAGAAGCCATGAAGGTATTTGTAGAAAAGGCACAGGGAAGCCATATCACACTGCTAAACTGATATATTTTTAAAATACTGTACATCTATTACTTGTGTGTTGTGGTGCAATGGATATAGTCTTGGAATGAGAAATCGAAGTGCCAAGTTCAAATTCCAGTTGTACTCGTTACGTTCACTTATGCACAAATACTCTTGGGAAAAGTATTAATCCATCTCTTTCCTCCAGGTATGGATTAAATACCAGGACAGACTAGGTTCTGTAGCCTTCACTGGCAACCAGTCTACGACAGAAAGTAATAGCAATTCAGTTAAGTGCCAAACGTGAAACATGCTTTGGGCGATCATGTCTCAAAAGAGACATGACTGGTTGGGCAGAAGATTATCCTGCACTCGGTTGCCATTGACTAATTGCTAGCCAAGGCTATAGAACCCAATCTGTCCTATTATTTAACACGTAACTGGATAGAAGAGACTGATTAATACCTTTCCCAAGGATATTTATGTGTAAGTGAATGCAAGGAATTCAACTGGAATTTGAACTCGGCATCCTGAGTCAATATCCACTGCACTGCAACGCACAAGTCAAAAATGTTTGAATGACTACAAAATGAAATGTTTGAGTTTTGTTTAACAAGATATCAAACTCTGTGGGTTATTTAATGTTAAAAAGGTCGGGTTTTAGGGCATTTTTTTTTAAAGTTCAGTTGTAGTGAGAAGGTTGATGTCTTCTGGCTTTGTATTCCTGAAAAGGTCCATTAAAATCAAAGAAAGAAGGTTTGGTTCACTTTGTTCTATGGTACATCAACGTCAATGGGCTATTTAATGCTGACAAGATTTTTACAATAGACTCATATAAATAGAATATGCATTCATTGTAAGAAATCAGTTTTATTCAGGTTTCATTGATGTAATTTTGTAAAGAGGGTTTTGTTGAGAGTCAGATGCATTGCTGGTAAAAATTTCTTTTTTTTTTCAAAAATATATTGCTGTTCATTTTTTTCTCTTCAAAAATCTATTGTTGGTAATATTTTTTTTTCATAAATATATTGCTGGTAACATTTTCTTCTCCAAAAAAGTATTGATGAAATTTTTGTTATAAAAATCTATTTTTATGCTTTCATAGTGTTTTGGCCCCAGTTTGGGGGGGGTTAACTATTTGCCCATAGCTGTGACCCTAACAGGTGCTACCACTCTGGGTCAGGGTGGACCTGGAAACAACAGCAATTAAGAGGGTTTTTCATGCTTCCCACAACTTCCTAATAAGAGGCCTTGCTGCAGGATGCAGTTTATTGTCATACTAAGGACACCTCCTTGGGGAGGCTTTTACCCCTCTGCAGAGGTGCAGTCAGTGTATCCTGAAGCTCTAGCCAAAAGGGTGGAAAAAGAAATGTATACAAAAAATCTTCACAAAAAAATCTTTAAATTTCTATAAAAATGCTTCAGAATATTTAATTGAGAATTTAATTTAAGAATTTAATCAAGAAATGCTTAAATGCTCGCAGAGAATCTTCAGGGCCAAATGGTTGAATGTCTGCAGAAACTGTTTAATTTAATTAATTTTATTTTAAGTAATCAATATAGCTGAAGAAATTAAATCAGAAATCTTTAAATATCGACAAAAAGAAATGCTTGCAGAGAATCTTGATGAATGAAGGTTTAAATGCCTGTAAAAACAGATGAAAATATTTAAATATGGATTAAATTATGTTTTAAAATTTAATTATGAAATATTCAAGTGCCTACAGAAAATCTTTAACTCTTTAATGGCTAAAGAACATCATTAAGAAATGTCTACAGAGATGATCAAGTTTTCTACAGAATATCTTTAAACATTTAATGGCTACAGAGCATCATTTTTAAGAAGAAATGCTCACAAAATTGTTTAAGTTCCAACTGAACATCTTTAAATGTATTAAACAGCTATAGAACAACTTTTAAAAGAAATGTCTACCAAAATGTTTAAGTGTCTACAGAACATCTTTTAATGTTTAATGGCCCCAAGATGTCTTTAAATGCTTAATGGCGACAGAACATCTTTAAATGATTAATGGCTGCAAAACATCTTGAAAAAGAAGTGCCTACAGAAGGTGAAATGAAATCACCTCATAAAATGGCCATAAAGATTTCTCACCCACAAAAAATTAAGGTGTGTCAATTTTTAGTCTGAAGACAAGATTAATTAAAGACATCAGAGACAAACAGCCAATTTTGAACACATCAAAATAGTTTACACTAGGTAACTCTACTCATTTTCAATACCAAAGTTTTAATTTAAATTCTTAAAAACAAAAAAACGTTTTCTTGAAGCTTCAATTTTAGCTTAACTGAAAACTAAGTGATTAAATTTACTATTTCCAGTGAATAAAATACTTGGGTGTATTTAAAACAGAAATTATATTCATTGCAATCTAAAATTTTGAAATGTTTAACAATTTTTCAGTGATCAACACATTTGTAAATGCAAGTTAATTCTCAGTTTTAAAAATCTTGCAAAAATAAAATATACATCTGTTACACATTATCTTTGGAAAATTAGTAACTTTTAAATTAATCTGATTTGGAACAAATATTACTTGTTTATGGCATTAAATTTTTGAATAAAACAGTTTGACTCATTGACCTTATAAGTAGGCAATGACAGCCCTTAACCAATCAGTTTACACATCTGGAAGTATGGTGACCAAAAAATGGCATAATCCCCATGACTGTTTTGTTAGGGGAACAGCCCTTGAAACACGTGACCTTTTAATGATAAATGTCTTGTAAGTTTCCATCTAAAAAAAAATATGCAGTTTAACATAAAAAATTTTAAAATTATTTTCAAAATTTTAATTCTAAATGATTTGTATTGAGCTTTTCAATTCTTGATTTGTAAATATAGTCTTCACTTAATAAATTAATAACTAAAAACACTGAGTGACTGGATTAAGTTTAAAAGCTGTTTGAAACTTTATAAATCATCATAATAAAAAAAGAAAAAAGGAAAACAATTCTCATAAAAGTTCATTATTAATTGAATTTTTTTTCTTCAGAATCTTAATATATATTATTTATAAACTCAAAAGTTTATCTAAATAAAAAATGACATAGTTTAACGGATTTTTTATTTTACTATTTGGAGTGGATTTTTGGAAAAGTGGGCTCATAAAAAAAAGAATTACATTATTTACATTCCTCAAGGAGTCCTACATTTAACTAATTAAAAAAATTTAGGTTCCATACTGAATTTCTAGAAGGTCCATGCAATTAATTAATCGTGGAGGATGACAGATGTAAAAAAAAAATCTATTTTTATCAAGATTATCTATATATAATAATTGCATAAATAACTTCATTCATTTGGAAAAAAGTTCTGAAAGTTTGATTAAAATCAGACAATTAGTTGATTTTTGGAGGAATTTCCAAAGCTAAAAAATGACTTGCATAATATTACGTTTAACGTAATAACCTCTAGTAAACATTGGGTGAATCACTGGTGAAAAAAACACATTTTTAACCAAAATTTTGAATGTGTTAGAAAGGATGAAAAAACAAAAAAAATAATGACAACAAACTTTATTCTTTTTTTTAATAATAACAAACATTTTGATGATAAAACTTCATTTTTATTAAGTCTGAGCTCTTTTAGCATCATGCTATGCCGTCTTTTGTTTTTTTTTTGGTAAATGAATGGAGGGACTGAGTTTACACTATTAAACTGTTCAAGCTGTTGTCCATATCTTTCCTGTCACATTAACAATGTTTCAACAAAACTATAATCCAGCTTTCTCCAGGTGATATTTGTTGGAATTTTCAAGCCAAACCCTTTGCTTAGTCCATAGGGTTAGATTGTTCTTTTTCCACATGCCAAGACTTTGGATAACTGAACGGACATGCCTCCCAACATTAACAAATGAACACAGGTGTCTCTCAAGGCTCTATTCTAGGTCCCACACTTTTCCTTATCTACATTAATGATCTCCCTGATGAAGTAAGATCCCAGGTAGGCATATACGCAGATGACACCACACTTTACTTTCGCCTTGATCAAAAGTCTACCAAGGCTGACAAAGCAGACCTTGCTGCTGAGCTCGAAAAGGACCTGCAATCCGTGGTGGAAATGGCTTGTGAATTTCAATGCTTCTAAAACAAAGCTGCTATCTATTAATCACCACAGACAATAGCTTCTACCCACCATTAGCATGGATCAGTCTAGTCTACCTAAAAGTAAAGCACTGCACCATTTCAGGTTAACTCTCACAACAGACCTCAAGTGGAATGACTACATAGAATCCATAGCTAAATCCACTGCTAAGAATGTCGGTTCTCTGTGCAGGGCCAGGAAGTTTTTCCCGTCTGAAACAATCCTGCACATATATAAATCTACCATCCGCCCATGCATTGAATACTGCTGCCATATCTGGCTGCATGCTCCTGCTATCAATCTAGGGGTTCTTGACAAAATCCAACAAAGAATCTGTAATGTGATTGATCCCAACTTGGCAGCTCGGATACAGTCACTTTCTCACCAGCGCAATGTGGCTTCCCTGTGTCTCTACTACAAATACTTTCATGGCTTCTGCTCAGACAAACTTAGCTCACTGGTACCTCTATATAAGAATTTACTCAAGCCACACGATTAGCAACTAGGTTGCACCCTTTTACTGTGGGAAACCAGTAAATTGTAAATGCAAATTTTACTCCAGCAGCTTCTTCTCTCGCACTTCCCGCCTGTGGAATTCCCTCTCGTTTACTTGCATTCCCAACAGCTACAATCTTCAAGAATTTAAATGTAAAGTCAATCGTCATCTACTATCTCACTGACTTGCTTTCTCTCTCTCTTATGCTTTTTTCTTCATCCACTTCTCACACTTCCCACCTGTGGAATTCCCTTCCACATGTCTGCTTTCTCGACAGCTACAATCTCCAGAGTTTAAATGTAAGGTCAATAGACACCTCCTATCACACTAACTTGCATCTATTCTCCCAACACTCACCATCTACCCAACCCTCATTCTCAGTTTCCTTACCCATCTATCACCCTCCTTCTGACATTTCCTATATCCAACCATCCTTTCTCACCACTTTCCCCCTATATAACCCCCTGCGCAATAGTGGCAGTGGAATGCCTTGCTCAGGGTGAAATGATTATAAAAAAAACAAAATCTTCACTCTCATCAGTATTCTCATCCTCTCCTACCCTCTTTCTAACACCCCCCTGTAACCCGTCACTCTTTCTCATAACCTACCACCTATGTAAACCCCTGTTCAACAGTGGCAGTAAAATGCCTTGCTTGGGGCAACACGATTATAAAAAAAACTCAATTTTAGTTCATCTGCCTTGATAACTCTCCAAGTTTTTGTTCTCTCTGTTGAACTCTATGGGTCAAGTCAATATTTGGGTCAACCAACCAACACTTCTATTCACTGGGGCATGTATCCTTGGGGAAATTCCAAGAAATATCACCTGAAAAAAGCCAGAATGTACAAAGGCTGAAATACAAGAATGTGACAATAAAGATGAAGACAGTCTGAAAAATGTAACTAGTATAAATAGTTACAATACCTTATCTCAGAAATATAGTCAGACATTTAAATTGGTTGAAAATAAATTATTTCTTTAGAACCAATGTCACTTAGTTTCCATGGTATTATGGCAACATACAATCAATAAGCTACTAATTAATGAATTAATACTAATTTATTTAGTACATAATAAAACAGTAGGTGTGGCCAAAACCCAGTGGACTGGTACTGACAAATTGATTGTCTAATTCTTATAAATGCTTAATTATTAATTGCTAGTGGTAACATACAGACAAACGGAAAACAGGAAATGAGTTAAAATGAAAGACAAACAAGCTGTGACAATTTTAGCAATTAGACGATCATGAGCATGTGTCAACAGATATTAATTCCTAAAGGACTTTTATATCAGTTATTGTTTTAAAATCGATATTCACATCTTTATTTTTCTCTTTTGATGAGGCACACTAAGAAAATAAATCAAGTTCAAACTGGACTTGAAAAACCAATTTACATGAAACATTATTTTAAGAGTAAGATCTCATAAATTTCAACAGAAAGCAGTACTTGTTAATCATTCAATGAACACCAAGTATTTCCTTGTAGGGAAACGGCAAATATTAACTTTAGAAGATACAACACTATGATCCCAGTCCAATCAAAAAGGAGTGAAGAAGAATGTAAATATAGTCCCACTGGCTGTTCACTCAATAAATGAAAAACGTTTCCTTGTAGGTTTGGGTTTGGATTTTGTTTCATGGCATATCAACACCTCTGTGGGTTATTTAATGCCAAAAAGGTGGGGTTTTAATGGCATTTTTTTTAATGTTCCTTTATAGTGAGAAGGTTGATTTAGTCAGATTTTAATAAAGAATTTTATTTTTTATTTTATTTTAGAAAACTGAAGATATCTTCTAGGTTTGTAGTTAAAAATGTATTACTGGTAAATTTTTTTTTCCTTTTTTGGTCATATTTTCTTTTAAAAATATATTTTTTTCTACAAAAGATTATTTTTATGTATATAGTTCTATAAAAGTCTATTTTGTTTTATACTTTCAAAGAGCTTTGACCCCAGTTTGATGGTTAACTATTTGCCCATAGCTGGGACCCTAACAGATGCTACCACTCTGGGTCAGGGTGGATCTGGGAACAGCAGCAATTAAGAGGTGGTCCCATGCTCCTCACAACCTCCCAATCAGAGGCCTTGCTGCCAGATACCCAGAATCTGTTTCCTTATAGGAAAACAGCAAATATTACAATTAGAGATAAGATACTATACATTAATCCTAGTCCAAAGATCACAGAGTGAAGAAAAATGCAAATCTTTTCCATATTTATGCCTGCTTAATGATGCTACATGTTTTTTCTATGGCTAATATTACCTGTAGACATGAGAAGATATGTTTGATCCCAGTCTAATGGCTATAGAGCAATGAAATATGTAAATCTATTAACACTGGCTGCCTGTCAGTGAATGCTAAATCTTTGCTTGTAGGGAAATGGCTAAATCTAGTCACACTGGCTGCTCACATCATGAATGCTATGTTTCCCTACAGATAAATGGTTTGAGAAGTGCCTTGAGAAGATAGTGCTGCCCTAGGTCAAGAGAATGACTGCTGGAAGACCCTATGTCTGACAACAGGATTCTGCACCATCCCAAACAAACAGAAGAATTCATTCATGGTTGTCAGACAATTCTAAAAAAATCACATCATGTCTTACATCTGACCACCTAATTCCTTAGACTGCAACCCTCTTGATGATTCGATGTGGGGGTGCAATTGTCTGAGAAACTGATATATCCCGAAAAGGAACACAATATAAAATGATCAGTTGAAGAATGGAACTCCACACCAGGAATAAGAAATACAGATTTATTGTACTAAGGTACAATTAACAATAATACACATATAGGCAAGTCACAGGTTGGAGCGGAATCAACTATTGAATAGTGAATGTCTTTGCCTAAGACTTTTCCCTGTCGTATCGCTCGTTACTGTCTTTTATAACTGTTGGGACACCCGCGCCTATTCGGCTATAATGGACTATTCCATTACTATGTAAAGTAATGGTGGCATCTACGTAAGAGAGTGTGCCGAGCAGCCGATCGACAAGTCAGTCGTAGACTTCCGGTGACGACCTGGAAGTACCCATTGCTCATACTACGTCTTATGATGGTTGAGACGATTAGCCTTTATTCTTGTATTGGATACTAATAACCTTTGTAAATACTATTTTCACGGAATACAACAATTGACCTATTCCTGTTGTTGAGTTATTTATTCTTACTCACGACATAACAATAACATAGAGCATTCTATTCTCGGCGATGGCAGGATGTTCCACTATAACAGAAATCAACAAATCTCCTTGCAAAACCAAAGATGAACTGAAGACAAGGGTTAGGGCAGTATTTATCAACTTAAACTAGGAGGCCATACAGAAGAGATGCAGGGGATTCCATATTTATTTGGAGACCATGGTTGAAGCCAATGGCAGTTTTATTAAATAAATTTACTTTCATATTTCAAGATATTTTTGTGTAATTTTGTTAAATATATCTGTTGAAATGAGATGTCAGTGTTATTTTCATTTGTGTAATTGTGACAACAATTCATCCAGCTCTCCCTGTATGTATGCAATATATTTCTGTAACCTGACAGAAATATCATTGACATCAAAAGCAGAACCAGCAGAAGTGTGGTCAACATTGAAGGCAGAAAATATAAACAGGATTGATAGAAGTATGATTACATCAAAGGTAGCCAGCTTTAAAGACAATACTTGGCAAAAATGATTGACAGCTGTGCCTAGCCATAGATGACATGGGCAAATAGTTAACCCTCAAAATATCATGAAAGTATAAAAATAGACTTTTATGGAAATATATAAATAAAAATTAACTTTTATAGAAAATATAGATTTTTGAAGGAAAAAATATGACCAGCAATACATTTTTGAAGGAAAATAATTATTACCAGTAATACATTTTTGAAGGAAAATAATGATTACCAACAATACATTTTTGAAGGAAAATAATTATTACCAGTAATACATTTTTGAAGGAAAATAATTATTACCAGCAATACATTTTTGAAGGAAAATAATTATTACCAGTAATACATTTTTGAAGGAAAATAATTATTACCAGCAATACATTTTTGAAGGAAAATAATTATTACCAGTAATACATTTTTGAAGGAAAATAATGATTACCAACAATACATTTTTGAAGGAAAATAATAATTACCAGTAATACATTTTTGAAGGAAAATAATAATTACCAGCAATACATTTTTGAAGGAAAATAATTATTACCAGTAATACATTTTTGAAGGAAAATAATTATTACCAGCAATACATTTTTGAAGGAAAATAATTATTACCAGTAATACATTTTTGAAGGAAAATAATTATTACCAGCAATACATTTTTGAAGGAAAATAATTATTACCAGCAATACATTTTTGAAGGAAAATAATTATTACCAGTAATACATTTTTGAAGGAAAATAATTATTACCAGTAATACATTTTTGAAGGAAAATAATTATTACCAGCAATACATTTTTGAAGGAAAATAATTATTACCAGCAATACATTTTTGAAGGAAAATAATTATTACCAGTAATACATTTTTGAAGGAAAATAATTATTACCAGCAATACATTTTTGAAGGAAAATAATTATTACCAGTAATACATTTTTGAAGGAAAATAATTATTACCAGCAATACATTTTTGAAGGAAAATAATTATTACCAGTAATACATTTTTGAAGGAAAATAATGATTACCAACAATACATTTTTTAATGCAAATCTAGAAGGCATCTTCAGCTTTCTAAAATAAAAAAGTAATAAATTTTTCATCAAAATCTTACTAAATCAACCTTCTCATTATAACTAAACATTAAAAAAAACACCTTAAACCCCCACTTTTTTGGCATTATGTAAACCACAGAGGTCAATATGCGGTTAAACAAAACTCAAATTCACTTTTACTTTAAAAATGAAGGGAAAAAGAATGTTTTTTTTAGGGTTTTCAGTTTCTTCTTTACAAATGGAAATATACCTTCCTCTGTATTATAACTGTAAGTTCTATGTTAATAGTTTCTTCTATCATGCTTCTCACTAGTAGAACTCTCTTCTGGCCTCTTGCTCTTCTGCCAAATTTTCAAAAATTTAAACACAAAACTGTCATATCTTTTTTTTTTAATTACTTGAGCACCAATGAGGTATTGGAGAAAATGCGAATTAGAAGAAAACTCATACAATCAGGAAGTGACAGAGAAGGTTACTGGGACATGTCATGAGAAAGGAGGGCCAAGAGAATCTAATACTCACAGGATGGACAGGAGGAAAGAGAGACAGGGGAAAGCAACATGAGACATATTTGATTGGCTTCAGAAAATTGATGGTGGAGTGGGGGTTGGTAGAAATACCAAGATGAAAAATATTTTGAGTGACAAAAGACAGAGTCAAGATGAAGTCTATGATCGCCTAAGTTCTGAAGGGACACGGTACATGAAAAAGAAGCTTTTTTATTGTTCTTTTTCTTCAATAATTTTCAACATTTTCTTTCACATAGAAACCTCAGTAGCTTAGTAGCATTATTAACTTAAAAAGAATAGATTGGGTTCTATAGCCTTGGCTGGCAACCAGTCTACCACAGAAAGCCATGGCAACCTACTGTGGGATAATCTTCTGCCCAGTCAGTCATGTCTCTTTTGAGACATGATCGCTCAAAGTGTGTATCACGTATGGCACTTAACTGACTGACTGAATATAATAGTTGAAATCATGATTAAGGCTTCTACTGGTCATGAAGTGGGGGATCGGTTTTCTACTGTTATGAAGTAATAAACTGATCCCTCACTAATACATAATATAATACATCTCTTCTCCCTCTGGCTATGAGTCAAATAACAGGACAGATTTGGTTCTATAGCCTTGGCTGGCAACTAGTTTACCACAGAAAGCAATGGCAACCTACTGCGGGATAATCTTCTACCCAGTCAGTCATGTCTCTTTTGAGACATGATCGCCCAAGCCTGTATCATGTATGGCTTCTTAACTGAAGGTGAAAAGTGAATAAAAACAAATACATAGAGATAATACTAATGCAAAATCCTTTCCATAAAGCAATACTTTGCCTTAACTACTAGCAATTAAAACTCTGACATCAATATTCATGTTCATTAATCACATGTCACTGAATAATATATCATACATGCCACATATACATATATGCATATATATGTGTGTGTGTATGTGTAAGACTGTGTATGCATATATGTATATACCTGATGACCCATTAGGCAAAACTGTGGTAAGTTGTTGGCTCTTGCTCAGATTTTCTGTCTTTGTTTGCTCTACTTTCGTATTGAGCGCTTTAGTGTTAGGGTTTTTGTCTTTGGTTTCTTTTTCTTTCTTACGAGTACTTGACTTTTTGTACATGTACTTCGTTTGTTTTTTTTTTACTTTCCCTTCTTTTCCCTCTGAGTTCGTTCTCGGTGGGTTGTACAAGACGATTTAAATTATAGTTTAATTAATACTAGTTTCGGCAGAGTTAGTTCTGTTACTATTGGTATTGTTATTACTATAGTTAATATTATTATATATATATATATATATATATATATATATAAATACATGTGTGCGTGTGTGTATATATATATATATATATATATAAAATAAAATAAAATAAAATAAATTTCGAAGTTCAAAAGCGTTGTTTGATCATTTCTACATGAAATCCCTAAAAGTGATTTCATTAGTAAGTACCGCCATAAGGCGAAATTTGTGAACATTTCAAATTTAAGTTCTAAACCTGCTTTTCCTTTTGGATTAATTTAAAAAAAAAAATAAATGCATATATATATATATATATATATATACATACAAATACATGTGTGTGTGTGTGTGTGTGTGTATATATATATATATATATAGATATATATATATATAAATACATGTGTATGTGTATATATATGTATATATATATGTGTGTGTGTGTGTGTGTATATAGATAAAAATACATGTGTATGTGTGTATATATATATTTATAAATACATGTGTGTGTGCGTGTATATATATATATATATAGATATATAGTCATCCACAGATAGATCTGTTTCACAGCTCATCAGTATGTTTAGACATCCGATTGCTTTTACCCAGAATTGAAACCCGACTGAATTGGTGTCAGTCAGTGATTCTACCTCTGAGCCATAGGTGCTCGGTAGAAGGAGGCAGACTTATATACATAAATAAAGAAAAATGCCCTATGTCAATGACATGATATGATATGGAGTTTCATGCATTATGCAATCATCAGGTACATTTTTTAAAACTGACAGTTTAATGTATTTGAACTTAAATTCAAATCTATTAAACTGTCAGGATGAAAATGCACCTGATGGTTGCATTACAGATGAAACCCCAAGTTGTGCCATTGACGTAGGAAAATATGTATATTTACTAATATATATATATATATATATAAAATAGCTTTGTTCATACTACATTAGGCAATGTTTTATTCACACCTGAATAAAACTGCTATACATATGTGCACCCTCAGATGTATATTTATTATCTCTCATTACTGTGTATGGTGAACCTACCTGTCTAGGGATAGTGGGCTCTTCTTTCTAATATAAGAAACAGTGTATCGAGTAGTCAAGGAGGAAATACAAGTCAGTGACCTAGCAAGTTGCTCTGCATTACTACATGATCATACAAAGTTCCAACCAGTACGTCGAACCTAAGGGATTGATATTTGTACTTGTTTATAATGCACAATCTTGTATGTAGTACTCCACAATATATATATATATATATATATATATATATATATATAGAGAGAGAGAGAGAGAGAGAGAGAAAGAAACACACACAAATACATGCACACACACACTCACACACATAAATATACATGCATAGACTTATACACTATACCATTTGAATGACTAAAGATTAAATTTGTTCTTGACCATATTGCGTACTTTACTTGAGCTATCTCAAATTCAAACAAACCATTAAAAATAGAAGTAGCAATACAAATATGCAGTCACATATATATGCCATCTATTCTTTTAAAGTCGTCTTTGCTTACACAATCCAAAATGAAGAAGCAATAACACTCTCTCTCTTTCTCCAGAAAATTCTATGCAGTATCCATGGATATTGAAAGAATGCTTTGGAATACAGGAAATTTTCCTTTTATTTCTAAATCACGTTGGTTACTTAAGAGATGAAGGATGTAAGACAAGAGAACTGTTGCAACAAAAACCAACTGAAAGTAAAATTACAGGGAGAAAAGATGTTCAAACTGACAATACTACATTTAAAAAATTCAAATTTTTTAGAACAAGAACACATAACCCAGTTCATAAGGCATCTGGAAGTGGCATCACACATGGAATGAGAATTATATACCCCAGTGATTTTTGGTTAAAAATTCCTAGCACCTGAAGAAGAACAGTGCGTACAACAGCCAAAATGTCGTAAACCTGGCAACAAAAATAAGGACAGCAGTTTGAACAGTGTAAATAATATAAATACTACCTCATCTCAGAAGTATAGACAAATACTAGACACATTTTCTTGCCGAGAGCTATCTAACATGTTTATAAATCTACCACTCATCCATGCATTGAATATTGCTTTCCCATCTGGTGCTCCTGTTATATATTTAGAGATTCTTGATAAAATATTAAGAATCTGTAATGTTATCAGTCCTGACCTAACATCTCAGCTTCAGTCACTTTCCCACTTCTATAAAGTAGCATCCTTGAACCATTTCTATAAATATTTTCATAGAAATTATTCTAATGAACTTTCCTCTTTGGTGACTTGACTTTTGAATTTAAGCACAGTATAAGACTGGTAATTAGGTCTCATCATTTTACACTTGCAATGGCTAAATGTAACCAGAAGTTCTATGCTAAAAGAGAACTCTTGATCTTCTTGCTTGTGGAACTTTCTTCTGGTACTGCTTTAAAATCAACTTGAATCTTCAATCATTTAAATGCAATGTCAATTGTTAGCTTCAGTATTCTTAATTCATGCTATTTTGTTGTTTTCTCTTAGGTTTTTTACACTCACTAACTCCTTGCATCTTTATTGCCTTGCTCAAGAAGAAATGGTTTAAGAAACTTGCTGCTTAAATAGTTTGTTAACAATGCATGTATATATCTCTACAAAATAATAATAATGTCAATATGTCTACAGAGTTTATGAAGAAAAATTTCAATTCCAAGAAATAAAAATTTAGTGAAATGAACAAATTATATGCCAATTCCAGGGGACAGTATAGAAATACTCTGTTAATCATTTTCAGGCAAAACAATATCTTTTTAATGGAAATTATTAGAAAGATATGATATCCCTTCTGTGTGGACATCAACTTAAAGTATAATTAACTCATAATTTATGGAGAAAGCTAAAAGTTATACAGCACTTAGAATAAATTAATCAATTGTTTCAGCTTTTAAGCATGTGTAAGTCAGTTCTTCAATACGGCAGTGAATGCTGTACAATATCATCAAAAATGAGGACAAAACTGGAAGCGGCCGTAATGTGGTTCTACAGAAGGATGCTACGGATATCGTGGACTGAGCATACAAGCAATGACAAGGTGTTAGAAAGAATGGCAACAAAAAGGAAATTGATGCTGAGCATCAGGAAGAGACAACTAAAGTTCCTGGGACATGCATTGAGGAAGGAGAGCCTGGAGAACCTGATACTGACTGGTCAGATAGAAGGAAGGAGAGACAGAGGAAGGCAGCGGATAGCATATTTGCAGGGCCTGATCAGGTGGATGACGAAACGGGGGTTGCCAGGAGCAAACATACTAAGAGCCACAAGAAATAGGGAGACATGGAGAGCCATGGTCGCCTACGTCCTGAAGGGACAGGGCACATAGAAGAAGAAGAAGAAGAACTATCAAAGTATATATACTCTTCAAGTAACAGACTTAAATTGAGCCAAGAATTTGCCAGTTAAAATATTCACATACATTGTGCCGACTATTAAGTATAAATAAATGGACAACATATCAAGTCGTCAGTCCATGTGATAATACAAGCATCAGCCAGGTGTAACAGCGCAAGATGAAGTCATTAGCTCAGTCTGTGCCTTTTTTATTCTCTGTTGTATGAAAAACTGCATTGAAAGCAAGATAAAGAGAGAATAAAAATTACTCAGCAACAAAAATGGCTCAATATACAATCAAAACAAAAAAAATTAAATATGCAGAGCTAACAGTATGTCACAGAATGAAACACATGACTTACTTGCTACTTAAGTTTCAACTACACTGATCTCCTCAGGCAATAAGAGGAAACTGGTGTGGTGCGATAGGTAAATAGACGCCATTTTATAATTTTAATTTTTTGTGTGCATATTGCTTGTTTTTGATTTTGTTGAATATACAGTATAGTAAAGTCAATTAAGCACCGTCTGTGTGCAAAAACGCACCATGACAGTTCATTCCACCAGAAATTTGGAAACGGCATGCTGTACTTGTCAGCATTCATGCTTGAAGCTCTAGTATGAATATTTCAGAGTATTTGGGTGTCTGTCTGAGAACAGTGCAATAGATTCAGACACAGCTGGATCATATATCCAGTCAACATCCTTGTGTTTGAAGTAATTAATAGTGGTGGGGACATTCAGACTCAACACAGAGGCTTATATTAAGTGCTTTAAGGAAGTAATGCTGACCTGGGTCAAGTGGGTGGCTGCTGAAAACCCTATGTCTGGAAACAGGACTCTGCACCATGCTACACAAGCAGAAGAATTCAGTCATGGTTGTCAGACAATTTCTGTAACCACATCACCCCTTGCATCTGGCCACCTAAATCTCCTAACTTTTTTGTGTTCATACAAGTGCTTTTTTTTTCTGGACACAACGTATAAAAACTGTCCAAAAGTTCTGTAGATAAAAGCACTTTGCCTGTTCTTTTATCCATTGTCAAGGTTGATTTTGATTTTTAATTCAATAAGTGGGTTTGTTTATGTATCTCTCGAAAGTTATAGGAATTAAAAGAAAGAAAAGGCAACACTCACTGACATTAACTATGAACACAGCAACAATGTACTGTGTTTGGAAAATAAAACATTCCTATAACCTTCCTATTATTGTGTCAAATACTTTCAGACTGTATTTCACAGAACAAAACCATGAACATGAGAAATTTGTGTCCACAAATGTAGCACATAAAATGTGACATTCTCTAGAATGACAATGCAAGGCTGAACTCAGCAAAATTAACGCAGGAATATATCCAGTTCTTAAATTATATTTCCCAAGACATAACAAAAATCAATAGAATTTTGACTGCATAAACCTAGCATGAAGAACATCAAAATGTGCCATTCTCTTGAAGAACAATGTAAGGACGCACTCAATAAACTCAAGAGAAAACCAATTGTTTGGTTGGAATATTTTGCCAAAATTCTCAGAAATTAACCCAGCTTTTCACTAAAATTTTCTATCTGACCAAATCCCCAAAAGTTTTCTTGGTGAAAAATTCTTTAAAATAAGTTTCCATATTATCAGAATTTTATTTATCTATATACGTGCAGTGTGGTGTAAGGAATATCAGTTCAGAATTAGAAATCGAAGAGCCAAATTCAAATTCCAGTTGAAATTGATGCATTCACTTATGCACAAATACCCTTGAGAAAGGTATGAATCTATTTCTTCTTTCTCCAGCTATGGGATGAATAACAGAACAGATTGGGTTCTATAACCTTGGTTGACAATCAGTCTACTGCAGAAAGAAATGGCAAACAACTGCAAGAAAATCTTCTGCCTAGTCAGTGATGTCACAAAACAGACATGATCACTCAACCATGTATCACATATAGCACTTAATGGATAAACTGATTTATCCATAATTCAGATTTTTCGAAATAATAAATGAATAAAAATATAAATAATGATTCTGTTCTTGAAAAAATTAATGCTTATTTTATTGTATTAGTATTTATTGCCTCCAAGAATCTTGCATTATTTTCTGAATAATATATATATATATATATATATATACAGGCATTATTATTGGGCATGTATAATGATAATATACATGCTAAAATGTCTGCCTCATTCTACCGAGTGCCCATAACTCAGAGGTAGTATCGCCGACTGACGGTCGCATTTCAATCCTGAGTAAAAAGCAAACAGATGTCTAACCGTACTGATAAGCTGTGATACAGATCTGTCTGCGGATGACTATTTATACTCTCACACCCTGATTGAGCACTCTGGAAGAATGGTAGACTTTGAAAAAACAGCAGCTACTTTGGTATCTACGCATCATTCATTCAGCAATGAATTAGAACACTCTCAGCTATTGGGTGTGTATAATGATAATATACATGCTAAAAAGTCTGCCTCATTCTACGGTCGGGTTTCAATCCTGAGTAAAAAGCAATTGGAGGTCTAACCATGCTGATGAGCTGTGATACAGCAAAACAGATCTGTCTGCAGATGACTATATACATATATATAGTAATGAACCTAATCACAGTAAGGCAACACTAATAATAACAGACTAAACTTCCAAAAATACTGCTAACTTAACAGTAATTTAAACCATCTTGTAACCCGGCGAGACCTACTTCGTGGGTTAAATAATGGGGGCAGAAAAAAAAAGAAACAAACAGAGCACAAGAACAATACGTCTAGTGCCTGTTTGAAAGAAAAAAACCCAACACGAAACCTTAACAATAAAGTGCTCAATACGAAAGTACAAAAGTAGAGCAAGAATATAATACAAGAAATCTAGAAGTGAGCCACCACCTATGGAGTTTCACACAACGGTTCTTCAGGGTAACAGGCTCTTACCCTGAAGAACTGTTGCATGAAACTGCGGTAGGTGGTGGCTCGCTTTTAGATGTCTTGTATATATATATATATATATATATATATATATTGTATATATACATATATGTATATATACATATAAGCATATATGTATATATACATATATATATATCTCACTGAACACTATTCAAACTATTCATGTGCGAAATATTGTCCTCTCCTGAACCTTGTTGCTATTATCATAATATTCTGGACATTGTGCCCTCTGTACATACTGCCTGAACCAGAAATTGAACTCCTAATTACTATGTCATCAAATTCATTAACCAACGATTTAATTCATTATATTCTTATTTCAGTGGAAACAGGCCGAGTAATAACAGAAAAAATAACTAGATGAGATATAACTGTGACATGGGTAGTGAAATAAGGACAGTCTAACCCTTTAGATTAAACAAAGGTTCAGGTTCAGAATTTCATCTAAACTGCCTGGACAAACAGACACATGGTGAAGGCTGGAGGACACAATGGCTAAAACAGTGTAGTAACAACAACAAACATCAGTTTGAGTTTTGTTTAACGGCATATCAACCTCTGTGGGTTTTAAGGTATTTTTTTAATGTTTGGTTATAGTAAGAAAGTTGATTTAGTTAGATTTTGATAAGAAAAATTTTTTAATCTTTTTTTTAATTTTAGAAAATTGAAAATATCTTCGAGTTTTGTCTTCAAAAATGTATCACTGGTAGTAATTTTTTTCCTTCAAAAATGTATTTTTTTCTATAAAAGTCTATTTTTATGACACAAGTTTGGGGGTTAACTATTTGCCCATAGCTAGATCCCTAACAGGTGCTACCACTCCAGGTCAGGGTAGACCTGGGAACAATAGCAATTAGAAGATGGTTCCATTCTCTTCACAATCTCCAAATCAGAGGCCTTGCTGCTGGATGCAGTTTACCATCATACCCAGGACCACAACAAACATGAGGAAAATAGTTGGTATACAAATAGTATAAATAATGATAACTCCTCATCCCAGAAATTCAGATAGATGGCAATCAGGTGATAATAACAGCAAAGATGAGGACAATAGTCCACTCATACTTAATGCAAATAATAACTCCTCATCCAAAAAATAAAGACAAAAATAACTGAATATTTAGTCAGGTAAGTGCCATACATGAAACATGTTTGGGTGATCATGTCTCGAAAGAGACATGACTGACTGGGCAAAAGATTATCCCACAGTAGGTTGCCATTGCTTTCTGCAGTAGACTGGTTGCCAGCCAAGGCTATAAACCCAATTTGTTCTGTTATTTAACCCATAACTGGAAGAAATAGATGGATTAATACCTTTCCCAAGGGTATTTGCGCGTAAGTGAATGCAATGAATTCAACTGGAATTCGAACTTTGCTCCCCGATTTCTTGTTCCAAGCCAATATCCACTCCACCACAATACACATCCTGATTATTACTGACTTTAAAAAAAGCATTCCAAATGATTTTGCTACAAAAATGTAATGCATACAATCTTTTTATTTTCTCTTATTTTTACATTTACAAACACAAACTGATGTGGGATAAAACTGATATGTAACTATTCTAAATGAATGAGAATTTAAAAACAGATTGAGGAACAGGGATCCTTTGTAATTTGGGGATTTAATGCAAATATGCATCTTGTGATACAAAGATGTATCTTGTGATACAAAGATGTATCTTGTGATACAAAGATGTATCTTGTGATACAAAGGATATCGTCTGAGAATGAAAAATCAGAGAGCCAAGTTAGAATTCCAGTTGAATTCATTATATTCACTGATGTGTAAATAACCTTGGAAAAGGTATTAATCCATATCTTTCCTCCAGCTATGGGTTAAATAAATAAACAAATTTAGTTCTATAGCATTGGAAGGCAACCAGTCTACCACAGAGAGTAATAGCAACCTTCTGTGGGATAATCTTCTGCCCAGGCAAGTTATGTCTCGAGACAAGATTGCCCAAGCATATATTATGTATGTTACTGACTGACTGAATGCAAATAGCTAAGATGAAAAGATAAAAAAAAATTAAACAATTAATTTTCTCTTTTCTAGATTTTTGACATTCATGTTTGTTAAGATATGGTTGGTTGTTTTGTTTTATAGCATATCAACCTCAGCGGGGTCATTTATTGCAAACTAAATTTTATGTATTCAGATATTTATTGCTGGTAATACCTTTTTCTTTCAACAATTTACTGTTGTTTTTATATAAGTTTTTGTGTCTAGTCATACTTTTTCTTTTTGGGTATCAAGATTCATTGAAATTTGTTTTTAAGGGCAGGGCCCCAAGTCATATTTTGGACCTTTACAAACACAACAGATGCTGCACTGCCATCAGCAGCTGAGGCATAATTCTTTGGGTGAAGATACCAGGTTTTTCAAGAATAACTCATGCTACTTTATATATATATATACTAGCAGCATAGCTTGGTGTTCCTTGGGTGTAATGAAAGCTTTAAAACTAATCCATGGTCTTGGAGCTCAGACTCTTTGGACATTGGCACAAAAGACTAAAAAGCAATAGTTGTTTCCAGTTAAAGTGAAACCGTGGACTGAAAGCAAAATGAATGAATGTAAGTCAAATTTTGATTTCTTGCTATCGATATCAAATAAATCTTTTTCATCGTAAACTTAATTTTGAAGGTTAAATAAGTCCTCTGAGTAAATGGTATCATGACTGAGACTAGGAACTACAATTATACCTACTGAGAGCCAAACCCAAAGCAAAAACTAAAATAAAAGGGATGAAAAAAATAAAGACATACAGTTAGATAAACTGACACACAAACATCTTGCCTTTTATATATATATATTATTGATTTTCTGCACTATTGTAAGAACTGCAACCTTGAAACTTCTGAATATCATTTCTTATGTCTTTGTCTATGAGTGTATCAAATTTGATAAAAATTGGACCACTCCTATAACCCAATTTTTTTGATTATCGATTTTTGATATTGATCAGGAGTACCTCGACACAAAACCTAGCTAAGAACACTCGCAGATGCTTACAGTACAACTGTGTAGATTTTCAAGAAAATCGGTTCACCTGTTTTGGAGTCTATAGGTAACGGATACACACACACACACACATAGACAAAGTTCCATTTATAAATAAGTTTATATATATATATATATATATATATATATATATATATATATATTGTATTGTATTGTAATTACAATATTAAGCACTACTCTGTATCAAGCGCTCTTTATAAAAGTAAATGCTTGAACATTGGGTTTTAATTTACATGTCCTTTCACTTTCTTATATATATAAATCATTTGAACAAGAAATAAAAAAATGGAATGCTTGTATATTTCTCCAACTTAAGAAAATCCTAGAATATTTGAGAAAACACATGACCGTAAAAAAAACCCTAAAGACTTGTCTCTGTTACTGGAAATGACATTGTAATGTTATTTTTAAGAAAAAATTGAAGAAAAAGGAATAGGGTGAAAGAGACGAGATCAGGATGAAAAAAAGAAAAACGACATTCTACACATACACAGGTACACAAAAAAATGACAGACAAGGTATTATTGTTAAGATTTTCATGTAATTTTTTGTTTTCTCATGATATTTTTATTTTCAGAACTCAAATTATATAAAAATAATCCAAAGGTTTTGTATCATTCATTTATTTTTCATCTGTTTTGTGTTATTCATTTATTACTTAAACACACATTCAAGTCTACAATAACTGTTTCAGGAAAAATATACCAGGAGACATGTTTTCTACAGAAACACAACAAGCACGACTTCAATAAGATTCACAAATTCCATTCTGGGATAGATGAATTTTGACCAATATTATCAATAGGTCCACAGATTTTCATGAAATCTGCTAGTGGCAAATCATGAAAGTATCTTTCACACAATTTACCTGGTGGGCCTATAAAAACAGTTCTGCTTCTTTTTGTACCATCAACATATCTAAAAACAATTCTGAATGCAACAGCCAACTGCATGTAATTTTTAATGGAGCTTCATCCCCAGAACAATTACAAAGACAGCATCCTTTCCAATATTTGTATTTATGTTGTCCAGAATAACTGCCTTAAGGCTGTCTATTCTATCAAATTCTTCCAAAATGCTAAAAGCTTTTTCTGTTAAACCAGCATCAGTGGTACCTGTAGTATAAAAAATATGGGTTACCTCCCCTTGAATCAACTGATTATGGAAGGAGTCCATTATCTGATGTTAATGAGAAAGACTCAAATTTTAGCACCAAATGATATAGGCTGGTTAGTGACTTCCACATTGTAAGGACATATTGTGGCCAGCTCTGGAGAGGTTTCAAGACCAGTGAAATAAACAAAACATGCAAGACCTAATTTGAGAACAGATGATATCAGTCAGAACAAACCAGACTAATGCAGGAAGAAGATATGACAACAACAGAGAAGTGTGACAATTAATTTCAACAGATTTATGTATTGGAATTTCAGACCCAATGTCTTGACTTTAACTGTTGAAAGAATGTTTTGTCAACTCTATTTTGTTTTTATTATATGATATTTTTTTAATCTAAAATGTATTTTTAAACTGCATAATTGTCTGATCTTCATTCATCTGCCACGACACATGGTGGCGGGTTATAAAATTTCTCATAGTAGTTGAAACTGCTCCATGAATCAGGTATCTTTCACTCTCAGTGGCTCTTAGATAAATGTTAAATAGTGTTCTGGACCCCTTTTGTTTATGTTTAACAGAACTATTTTCCCTCTTTAACTTGTTTATACAACAAAGTTTCTTTTTTAATCTTGTCATAAACTCCTAAACAGATAAGCTTTTTAATATCTTCAATGTGTCTTTCACGTGTCATGACTTTTATTTTAGTCTTTTCTCTACTTGTTTTTAACTTACCGATTAATGTTTTTAAATCAAATCCTAAACTAAAAAGACCCATAGCTTGTAGTAAAGGCAAGTGATACTCCAAAACCAAGATTAAAGTTTTCTCTTTTAATTCATAGAAATGTTGAGAAAGAGAGGTTTAATATTTTAGATGGGTTCAAAAAAAGACTGCTTATGATTATATAACCTTTGTTTCTAGGATCCTCTGGAAATTCTAATATATTCTTTTTTATCATTTTTGTATTCTTTAGGAAAAATTGTTGCTGGGTATATAACTTTTAAACCTCTCCACAGATTGAATGAAAAATTATAAGTAAATCTCAAATTTCCAATAATTTCAGAAATAGATGTAATTTATGCTTAGATGAAAAAATTAGAATAATTAAATTTAGAAAAACTAGCCAGCTATTAAACCAGAGAAATGAAATCATTTTAAATACAGTTATAAAAATAAATCTAAATTACCTGTTAAATAGGATTTTTAATTTACCACTCTCTAAATCACTTTCAGTCTAACTTTCTGTGTTGTTTCTCCATTGATAGAGTTAATTTCAATGTTGTTTTCTTCTTAAAAGAATTGAAGTTGGCTTGGTTTTATGTATTTAATATATATTCCTATATTTGTATAATTACTTTATTGTTTGTGTGTAAATGAGTTTTTTGTGAGTGTATATGTAAAGTTTATTTATATTTTTTGTATATATATATATATATATATTATACTTACATATGGTTTTTAATTGTGTGTGAGAATGTGTGTCAATATTTTCATAAGCTAATATGTTGTTTTTGTAAAAAAGAAAATGCTTAAAAGAGGTAAATTCACCGTAAATAACCGAATGACACACATTTTCAAATTGTTAATTGTTTAAAGACCATTTCGTTAATCTTTGTTAATTTCTGTAATATATATAGATATCCAACATTTTACAGATCCCAACACTTATTTACCAGTTATCAAAATCTGTCGATCACATTATAGTTCCATATCCTAAAAGCTGAGTCTTGAGAGACAAAAAGATTTCTTTGGAAACAAAAAAAAGGAGTACTGGGCATTGATGTGATGTCTGTCCTTCTATATGGTGGTAAATGCTGGACAGTCTCATTAAAGATGAAGTAAAGACTTGAAGCAACCGAAATGTGGTTCTACAAAAGGCTGCTGAGGATACCATACCCAAACATGTGAGCAGCGATAAGGTTTTAGAGAGGACAGAAATGAAAAGGAAACTCATACTTAACATCAGAACGAGATAACTGAAGTTTCTGAAACACATAATAAGGAAAAAAAGCTTAGAGAATCTGATACACACAAGGCAGATAGAGTGGGAGAAAGCAATGCATGACATACTTGATGGGTGTGAGCAAGTGAATAGCAAAGTGGGGTTTTGCAGAAATATGAAGAAAAAAGGTGTTAAGAGTAACAAGTGGCACATAGGAAAACATGATTGCCAATGTTGTAAAGGAAAAAAAAATTGCATAAATTATGTTTACTTATGAGTTTCTAAAATTCTTAAAACAACACAACCAAACCTCACTTCTTGTAGAAAATTTTGCAATCTGTAACTTTGTATAAAAATAATTTGATTCTACCTCCATCCATCAAATCTAATATTTTCAGAAAATTACAGCACAACTGGACAACTAAAGTCCCCTTCTACAACCATACTGGCAATATTTATCCTCAGACTAATGGCATTAGGATGGGAAATCCATTAGGAAGATGCTTCTCAAACTGCTACATGCTTCATGTTGAAAACAATGGATTTTAAAAAGTTACTAACCCTAAAATATATATTTGCTATTTAGATATTTTTATTTTAGATGAAGATAAAAAAGAAATCAATAACCGGAAAACTACATTTGTATAAAAAAAAAGCAACTTAACTTTACCTATAAACTTATTAAAAGAAATAAAATCGCATTTGTATATGTTCTTGAAGAATCTAGTACTAAATAGATTCAGCACTTTGTTATACAAAAAACTCACAAATAAAAATTCCTGCCACCTTAATTTAACAAGTGAATGTCTGCTTAAATATAAAAACATTTCGGCAAACCTGAAGGAGACTACCACCACCTTTAAATTTGTTGTTTTTGATTTTTTTTTTACTTTTTTCAGTGCAATTTTATTGGTTATTACATAAGGTTTCTGATTATCAAAAGAAATTTGGAAAAATTTTAATATTTAAACAATTTGGTGGGCGGGGGGGGCTCAGTTTCTCATACAACGTTATAGTAAATCGATCCTCCATTTTGGAACCACTTGCGTTGGGGTCGCTTTGTTTTGGTTTTTTGGGACAAGTTGTTGCTCTTGTTTTTGTCTCTTTCAAGTTTTCTTTAGTTCTTATGATGGTATCTTCCTAGGAAACTCCAAGAATGGCTTTATTCAAAAATTTCAAAGAATTCAGTTGTTGAATATGCACAAGCAAAAAAATTAATTGCACAGGATCGATTTATTATAAGGTTGTATGAAAAACTGAGCAACCCCCAAAATTGTTTAAATGTTGAAACTTTTACAAAATTTTTTGTCAATCAGAAAGTTTAGGGTGTAATCAATAAGATTGCACAGAAAAAAGTAAAAAAAAATGAAAAACAACAAATTTAAAGGTGGTGGTAGTCTCCTTCAGGTCTGCCAAAATTTCCTTTGTAAAGCACATCTGAATTCAGCCTTGCATTCATTATTCATTAGAGAATTCATAATACAGACACCAGCTAATAATGGTTGTAGAAGTCAAATAACTTACCTTTCAACATAGCTGTCTCCTTTTGTCTCCCTGTAGGAAGGTGAATATTCAAGAGTGTGAGACTCACCTTCCTGATGTTTCCAACTAGCGTCCAGTTGGCAGACAAAAATAAACAGGGTTTTAACTGAATACATGTCCCTATGTGGCCCAAAGATAAATGGTGGATATTGTGCTGAATATTTATGGAGCTCAGTGTACACACTGAAATTATCAGCCAATCACTGCTTACGGAATAGACTTACCTGTAACAGAATGGAATCTCCCAGGTTATTATTTAAACCACCTACCAATTTGCCCCAGGGTGTTTTTTGGTCAGTCAAACCCAACTTCTATTCTAGTTGAGTACTGGCTGGTTCTTCCACAAGATCTTTACAATGGTTTTCCAAACTACCTCATAGATGACCATAGACTGTTTCTTTCTAAAGTAACCAAGAGCAACATTGAACGCACAGATAAAAACAACATTACCATGATATAAAAAATCATTTTATGTATTTTCATCTCATGGATGTTTTAGCAGGATCTGTATGAATATGATATTGTGGTATATATGAGATTGGATGTCAATAAATGCGTTCTTGAGGTGTATGAGTGAATTGTAATGAATCAATAAGTTGTGAACTAGATTAACTAGGTGTAGGATAGTCAGTGACTACTAATCTTTTTGCCACCACCCTCGTTTGGCCTTGTACCACATGAAATGTAATATTTCAAAAGAAAAACTTTTTCTAAGAAAATAAAATACATGTCAACTATCAGCAGCATGATCTTTGCCTTAGAAACATTTCAAAGAAATATATGACATCAGTTGACCAGGAGAAGAAAATGAAATCATCTGTTATAAAAAAAAATTAAACTGTAAACTTCATCAACTACAACTGAGATGCAAGAACCAAATTACAAAGAACCAATATTATTTATGAATTCACATACCACTTAAGGAACTGCATTCTTGATCAAACCAAATTCATAAATAATTACATTGGATACGCCTATCAAGAAGACTCACATTACACCTCTCTGACCCATTGGAACACTCATCGAGATCTACCAAACTCCATCCACAAGATACTAATAGAAAACCACTATAATAGCCTCATCTACATGTTAAAAAGCCTAAAATAATCGAAGCATTCATAATAAAATAAAAAAAGCCTAAATTCAGTAATATCAACTATGAACACAGTCACAACATTCTGGCAGTGTTTGGAAAATAAAATGTGTTTAAATGCATTTAACAAACATTTAATGTCATTTCGCATTTCTATCAATTTCTGGTCAGCTCTCATTTATGATGCTCATTTTTCAAAAAATCCCAAAGCTGAAATGGATAAATGTGAAATTTGAAAATAAGTATAACTCAGCTTGTTCATGTGCGCTTTTAAAAAAAAAATCACCATTACAGCCAAATGCAGATTTTATCAGAGTTACAATAAGTTTGATTTTGTAATTCAGGTTCAAACTCCACTCAGTCAGTTAAGTGCCATATGTGAAACATGCTTGGGCAATCATGTCTCGAAAGAGACATGACTGACTGGGCAGAAGATTATCCTGCAGTAGGTTGCCATTGCTTTCTGCGGTAGACTGGTTGCCAGCCAAGGCTATAGAACCCAATCTGTTCTATTATTTAACCCATAACTGGAAGGAAGAGACAAGGGTATTTGTGCATAAGGAAATGCAATGGATTCAGCTGGAATTCGAACTCAGCTCTGTGATTTCTCATTCTGAGCTGATTTCCACTGCACCACAACACACATCAAACTTCACTACTAGAAAAAAAATGAGTGACATTGTTTTCATTTCTGTTCCTTCAAGTTGTTTTCTCATCTGTGATGGGATTACCAAATGTTTAATGTCATATAACAAACTCTGCGTTCTTCTTTACTTTTAATGACATTTTGTTCTGCCTCATGTAAGAAATTCGTCCACTTTCAGATTACACTTTAATTAGTTTTAAAGTTTAAAAAGAAATCAAGGAGAATTTTTTTCCCTTTAATATTAATTATAACATTTAATTAATAAAATAATTCAAATGAAGAACAAAGTTCATTATTTTAAAAATATTAATTAGTTTTCTGTCTGGTTGTTCTTTATATTTGTAGATTGACATAAAAAATTAAATTGACCCAAACAAGTATGACTGTCTCTTAGTTTGTGACTGATTGAACTTTCTTTAAGATAAGTCAAATTTGCATTGATTATTTTACAGACATGAGACTTACACAGAAGACTAAATTAAAAAGACTATCTTATTTAAAAACACAACTAACAACTTACAAAAGCAGTCTGAAAACTTTCCACCTCTTGGGAGATTTGTTTCAAGACAAAGATCCATACCAATAAATAATCATTTCTATTTCAGTTCAAGTTATTGAGTTCAAATATAGATTTCCAAAATATTATTAAATTATTATTTTGAGAGAAAAAAACAACTTTCTTACATTTTTTCTTTGCTTTTCTGACATAATTCTGGGAACTATTTAGAAATATTCAGTCAGTCAAGTGCCATACGTGATACACGCTTGGGCGATCATGTCTCGAAAGAGACATGACTGACTGGGCAGAAGATTATCCCGTAGTAGGTTGCCATTGCTTTCTGCGGTAGACTGGTTGCTGACCAAGGCTATAGAACCCAATCTATCCTGCTATTTAACCCATAACTGGAAGGAAGAGACGGATTAATACCTTTCCCAAGTGTATTTGCGCGTAAGTGAATACAATGAATTCAACTGGAATTTGAACTCGGCTCCCCGATTTCTCGTTCCAAGCCGATATCCACTGTACCACAACGCACATCCCTTAGAAATATTACTTGATGTAAATTTCCAGCATGAGAAATGTTCTGAAATTGACAATCAAATGCATAACACTTGTAACTACTAAAGAAACTTATCTGCTCACTATCAGCATGGCGGATGCTAGTCTCCTGGAGAGTAACACAATGTGCCTCTCTGACATCACTTTTTACACCAACCTGAGTTGAAGCCAAATACAAATAAGGGATACAAGAATCAAGCAGGTACAAAAATTTAAATACCTGGGAACTGTTCTAACAGAAGACGGAAAATGCAACACAGAGATCTGAAGGTGAATTGACATGACAAATGATGAGGTTTTGATAATGATGGAAATGAAAAGGACATTAATATTGAGCATCAGGAAGAGACAGCTAAAGTTCCTAAGACAAGCAATGAGGAAGGAGAGCTTAGAGAACCTGATACAAACAGGCCAGATAGAAGGAAAAAGAGACAGGGGAAAGCAGCGGATAACATATTTAAAGGGCCTGATCAGGTGGATAACAGAATGAGGGTCGTGTGCTATAACAGGAGAAAGCATGCTAAGAGCCACCAGGGATAGGGAGACATGGAAAGCCATGATCACCTACGTCCTGGAAGGACAGAGTACATAGAAGAAGAGTTGGAATGACTATATTGAATTTATAGCTCCATCTACTGCTAGGTAAGTTTGGTCATTGTGTCAGGGTAGAAAGTTTTTCTTATCAGAATCCATCTTGCACATTTACAAATCTGCCATTTGTCTGTGATTGGAATACTGCCACCATATCTGCCAAATGATATCCTGCAATTCAGCTCGTGGTTCTCAACAAAATCCAAAGAAAGATCAGCAATGTAATTGATCCTGACTTGGCATTTCGACTTCAGTCACTTTCTCACCATCATGATGTGGCTTCCTCTGTCTTTTCTACAAATATTTTCATGACAACTACTCTGATGAGAGGATGTGATCTGAGATGTGCATTGTGGTACTTTGGATATCGGCTCGGAACGAGAAACCGGATAGCCGAGTTCGAATTCCAGTTGAATCCATTGTATTCACTTATGCGCAAATACCCTTGGGAAAGGTATTAATCCGTCTCTTCCTTCCAGTTATGGGTTAAATAGCAGGACAGATTGGGTTCTATAGCCTTGGTCGGCAACCAGTCTACCGCAGAAAGCAATGGCAACCTACTGCGGGATAATCTTCTGCCCAGTCAGTCATGTCTCTTTCGAGACATGATCGCCCAAGCGTGTATCATGTATGGCACTTAACTGACTCTGATGAGCTTTTTCCTCTGATGACCCAACCACATGAATTTAAATGTGTTATGAGGCTGGCATCTAAGTCCCAGCCTTTTACCACTGAAATAATTAAATGTAACTGTCACTTCTACTCCAACAGATTCTTTTCTCACACTTCTCATCTGTGGAACTTTCTTCCATTTACTTGTGTCCCTGATAACTGTAATCTCTAAAAATGCAATGTGAATTGTCATCTTGTATTTTCTTGAATTCTATTTATCTTTTAACTTTTCTTGAATACCCACTGTACCCAGTCTTTTCTCCCACTCTACCCAACCCCCTGCGAACTAGTGACGATCCTGCCTAGTTTGGGGTTAAATGATAAAAAGAAAGGAATAAAGAAACATTCCTGCCTACCATCAGCATGGCAAATGCTAGTCTTTTGAAAAGCAACACACTGTGCCTCCTTGATTTCACATTTTTAAACAAACTGAGTTGGAGCCAAATACAGGTGGGGGATACTAAAATCAAGCAGGTACAAAAATTTAAATATCTGGGAACTGTTCTAACAGAAGATGGAAAATGTGACAGAAATCTGAAAAAGAATAGGCATGGCGAAGGACGTGTTCCAGAAGCTGAGTAGAGTCTTAAGAGACAGGAAAATTTTGCTAGAAACAAAGAAGAGAGTACTGGATTGCTATGTGATGTCAGTTCTTCAATATGGCAGTGAATGCTGGACAATATCATCAAAGATGAAGGAAAGACTTAAAGCAATTGAAATATGGTTCTACAGAAGGATGCTGCGGATATCATGGACCAAGCATGTGAGCAATGATGAGGTTTTGGAAAGGGTAGAAACGAAAAGGAAATTAATACTGAGTATCAGGAAGTGACAGCTAAAGTTCCTGGGACATGCAATGAGGAAGGAGGGCTTAGAGAATCTGATACTAACAGGACAGATAGAGGGGAAAAAGAGACAGGGGAAAGCAGCGGATAACATATTTGTAGGGCCTGATCAGGCAGATGACAGAATGAGGGTTGTGTGGTGTAACATGAAAAAACCTGCTAAGAGCCACCAGGAATAGGGAGACATGGAAAGCCATGAACGCCTACATCCTGGAAGGGCAGGGCACATAAAAGAAGAGTTGGAATGACTACATTGAATCTATAGCTGCATCTACTGCTAGGAAGGTGGAATCACTGTGCAGGATCAAAGTTTTTCTCATCAGAATTCCTCTTTCACAATTATTAAACCTACCATTCATTCATGCATTGAATACTGTAGACATATTTGGCCAGGTGCACCAGCTATTCATCTTGGGGTTCTTGACAAATCCAAAGAAGCATCTGCAATGTGATCAATCCTGACTTGGCTTCTCAACTGCAGTCACTTTCTCACCAATATCATGTGGCTTTCCTCTATCTTTCCTGCAAATATTTTTATGGTAACTACTCTGACAAGCATTTTTGTCTGGTGCCCCAACTACATGAACTTAAGCGTGCTATGAGATTGGTATCTAGGTCCCACCCTTTTATCATTGCAATAGTTAAATATAACCATCTTGAACAGCTTCTTTTCTCACAAATTCCACCTGTGGAATTCCCTACCATTTACTTGCTTCACTGATAGTTACAATCTTCAAAAATCTGAATACATCAGTTTCTATATTCTATTTTCTTGAATCCTATCTATCTTTTATCCTTTCTTTGACTTTCCCTGTGCCCAGCCTTTTCTCTCACTGTAACTCCCTGTACACTAAAAAAAAAAAAACGTAGAAGTGTAGAAGGTTTTAAAAAAGTCCATCAAAGATCACAAATTCATTCTGTCTTGTGGCTCTCAAACATTTGAAGTTCTTACATTATCTAAGTCTAAACATTTCATATTTTTCTAATCATTTCATCCTGAGCATAGCAATAAAATTACTAAATACCTGGAAGATGGAATGTGCAATACTGAGATCCAAAGGTGTATTTGGATGACCAAAGAGGCATTTCAAAACCTAAGCAGACTATTAAGAGACAAGAAAATTTTGTTAGAAACAAAGAAAAGAATACTGAACTGTTATGTAATACATGTCCTCTTATATGGCAGCAAATGCTGGACAATCTCCTCAAAGATGAAGGAGAGACTCAAAGCAAAAGAAATGTGGTTCTTTAGAAAGATACTGAAAGTATCATGTACTGAACATGTGAGCAATGGTGAGGTTTTGAACAAAATGGCAACAAAGGCACACTGGGATAGCTAAAGTTGCATTCCAAAAACTAAGTAGAGTTTTCTGACACCCTCTATAACCTGTCACTCTTTCTCATAACTTTCCTCCTATGTAACACCCTGCAAAACTGCAGCAGTAAAATGCCTTCCTCGAAGCAATATAATAAAAAAACCAAAAAAAACAGATAAATTTCATTGGAAACAAAATGTTTCATTGAAACTTCATTTGATTATATGTTTCCCCTTTCTGGTCTTCAACAAATTCAAAAACAAAAAATGTATCTATTTTTATGTCAAAGCTAAAATAATGAATCTTTGTATTTTTTCCCTAAGCTGGAATTTCTATTAATTAAAGAAGAAAGAAAACAACTTTAACATTTATTTTGTATCTCTTCTTTAAGATTCTTAGTTCATGTTGAAAGTTGTTAATATATTTCCCCTGTTTTTTTATGGAATTTAAGGCAAATCCACATCTCGTTTTCAGAATGGCTCAAAAGCAAAGAGTTCATACAGCCTCTTCTGAAATAAATCCAAGTCAAATCCTTATACAATTCTTCAGAATTGGTTGAAAGTAACAGATTTATGTTTTTAGGTTTATCCCTGTCTTTTCTGCATCAACAATGTGTTTAAAATAGAATCCCAATAAAGTTTCTATGAAATTTGACAATTTGAAAATGTTTCACTGAAAATAGATTTGATGATGAATTATGATGAAAAAATATAGAATAAATATTAACGACTCTTTTTAAAAGTCACTCATTTTCTTTTTCCTTTAATCACAAAAAGCACAAACTTAGGGGAAAAGTACTGATTCATTATTCAAGCATACACAAAAATACACACACACACATTACTTTTTTTCATTTTTGGATCTGATGAAACACTCAATAGTGAAATGTGCCATCAAATCTCATTTCAATGAAATGTTTCCCATATTTTATAGAGTTAGAATTAATATAGAGAAGTTTATCACTTAATTGAGCAGTGTTATGCCGATTTTGAAGTTTTATGAAGGTATTACTGTGATGTCTTTACTCTTTAGGGCTTCCCTTTCCCTTTCTATGCTGAAGCACTAAGGAGTGACAACATCACAATAATGCCTTCATAAAACTTTGAAGTCAGCATGACTTTGCTCAGGTAAACTTCACTACGTTAATTCTATTAATGCTCTATCTGTTTTGATATCAAGCACTTTTTGACAAAAAACCTGCTTTCCAAAAATGCCTTTTCCACCAGTAAACCACTAAAAAAAAAAAAAGAACATTAATCTTGGCACTAAGTACCATCACAATTTAACACTATATATTTCTTATGACTATAAATATTATTTTTAGTGGGTACACATATTTGAGTACAAGATTAAACTATAAAATCTATAGAAATTGAAAAAATGGTAATTACTATATTATCCGTTTCCCCGTCAGGAAACATTTGGTATTCGTTGTTCGAGTAGACAATACTACTTTTATTTGAAATTTGTAATATCTTTTTCATTAAACAATTTTTTAAAAAAATAATTATCCCAATTTTAGTAGCTGTCATTGCTCATATTGTATTAATGGGGAGTTTCTTTCCTAACATTTTATTTGAAGTAGTGTGTAATGGCAAAACTTTCAGTATTTGAGCCTAAAAAAACAACAAAACATTAACTTTAGATACTTTATTTACAATTTTGATCCCAATGTGCAATACCGTATTCAAAAATTGGAAAACTGCAATAAAAAAATGAACCAGACAGACCTTATTGTTTTTTTAAACAAACCTGTAAGAATATATGTATGTTTGTCTATTGTTTATTTAGTGAGTAACTGCAACCCATATAAGTAAGGATAATCAATTCCCACCCCTATCTAAACCCTATAAAAAATGCTCATAAAAGTAAAAAAATGCAAATTAAATAACAAATAGTACTATAACAGCATGAATTTAAGTCAGTCAGTTAAGTGCCATACATAATATCAACTTGGGCAATCATGTCTCAAAAGAGACATGACTGGGCAGAAAATTATCCCACAGTAAGTTGCCATTACTTTCTGCAGTAGAATGGTTGCCAGCCAAGGTTATAGAACCCAATCTGTCCTGTTATTTAACCTGTAACTGGAGGGAAGAGATAGATTAATACCTTTCCCAAGGGTATTTGCACATAAATGAATGCAGAGAATTCAACTGAAAGTACTCTACTCAATTGGCAGCTAGGTCTCAGCGTTTTGCCAAACTAACTAAATCTAACCCTCAGTTCTGTTCTAACAGCTTATTTTCTCACACTTCTTGCTCATGGAACTTTTTCAATTTCTTACTACTCTGCGATTCAAAATCTCAAAAAAATGTAATGTAAACCAATCATCATCTTCTGCTTCCCCTAATCATGTTGTTTTATGGTTCTCCCTAAAGTCTTCTTGTTCTCTTTCACTCTTACTGGGATTATTAACCTGCTGAGCATGAAATGATTTGAAAGAAAATGAGAAAAGGTTAAAACTAATCAAGAACCATGTGTAGGTTCTGTTAAATAAAGTATGTTAATGTAAGCATTAACTTTCTTGATATGAGTTACACAGAAAAAATTTATAATCTCGTTTCTTTTAACTCTAACCATTTTTTCCTGATATTATAGACTTAATCTTGACATCATGCTTATCTGATTAATTTTATGAATGATCACTCTGTCAGTTAAGTGCCATACGTGAAACACGCTTGGGCAATCATGTCTCGAAAGAGACATGACTGACTGGGCAGAAGATTATCCTGCAGTAGGTTGCCATTGCTTTCTGCGGTAGACTGGTTGGCAGCCAAGCCTATAGAACCAAATCAGTTTTGTTATTTAACCCATAACTGGAAGAAAGTGATAGATTAATACCTTTTCCAAGGGTATTTGCGCCAAAGTGAATGCAATGAATTCAACTGGAATTTGAACTTGGCTCCCCGATTTCTCGTTCCAGTCAAGATGTTGTATTGCTGAAGAAAGTTGTTATATGAGTGGTAAGAGGTGCCGTTAAGGAGAATATGCAAGATAGCAGTTAACCCAATTTAACAGATTAAGACTGAAATGATCAGGAAAGTAGCTTCTTGGGAGTCGGGTCTACAGAGTAACAGTTTGAGGGAGGAAGCTGTTTCAGTGGAACTTCTTTTTTACAAGCATGGACCAAGCGGTTCTCCCTGAGTGCAATACACTGCACCTCCTTGGCCTTACCCTCTCTTTAGATCTCAAATGGAACCACTACATCGAATTCATAGCTAAATCCAATGCTAAGTAGGTTGGGTTACTGTGTTGATCCAGGACATTCTTTCCACCTGAATCCATCCTGCATATATATATATACAAGTCTACCATTTGACCCTGCATGGAGTACTGCTGCCATTTATGGTCAGGCGCCCCTGCTGCTCACCTCAGTGTTCTCGACAGGCTCCAAAGGAGAGTTAGTAACGTGATAGGTGCTGACTTGGCGGCTCGACTACACCCACTTCCCCATCGATGAAATGTGGCCTCCCTTTGTCTGTTCTATAAGTACTTTCATGGCTTCTGCTCAGACGAACTTAAGTCACTGGTGCCTCCTCAACAGGTGTTTACTCGTGCAACCAGAATGGCAACTGGGTCCCACCCATTCACAGTTAGGTCAGCCAAATGCAGACGACAATTCTACTCCTGCAGCTTCTTTTCTCGCACTTCCCGCCTGTGGAACTCACTCCCATATTCTTGCTTTCCTGACGGCTACAACCTCCAAAAATTTAAATGCAATGTCAATACTCATCTACTAACCACTTGACTCTAGCCCTTCCCCCACCCCATATATCCTTCCCTTTCTCTCCCCCCTTGCAACTGTCATTACACCTGCATTTTCATCTTTCTATTGCTTCTTTCTAATTGGTTTGTAATCCTCTTCTCCCTCTAATTAATTTTCTTTCAGTTATGTAGCACCCCCCACCCACACATCAGTGGCATTTACACCTTGCCTGGGGTGAAATGATTAAAAAAAAAGAATATGAAGAGAATGAGGGTGATTCACTTTAATGTACTTGATTTTTGGATTTCAGTGTCACACTTTCCATCCCTTGTTAAAATACTTCCCATATATTTAAATTTTTCTACTTGTTTGATTTTGATAGAGCTGTTATAAAAAGACAAAGTATAAATGACTAACCTATAACAAAAGAGAATTGATTCAAATTATATACAAATTGATCTACAAATTCAATATAAGCTGAGAATGAAGAAATCTACATTTTTTACAAAATATCACTGTATTGTTACAGATAAATGCAAGCATTTGTCTATATTTCTGAGATGAGGTAGTGTTTACATTATTCGGACTATTGTCCTCATCAATGTTGCCATTTGTATGACGTTTAATAATAGATTATTCTATTTGTCTATATTTCTGAGATGAGGTAGTATTTACAGTATTTATATTATTCGGACTGTTGTCCTCATCTTTCTTGCTATTTGTACGACATTTAATAATAGATCATTCTATTTGTCTATATTTCTGAGATGAGGTAGTATTTACATTGTTTGGACTATTGTTCTCATCTTTGTTACCATTTGTATGACATTTAATAACAGATCATTTTATTTGTTTACATTTCTGAGATGAGGTAGTATTTACAGTATTTACATTATTTGGACTATTTCCCTCATCTTTCTTGCCATTTGTACGATGTTTAATCATAGATCATTCTATTTGTCTATATTTCTGAGATGAGGTAGTATTTACAGTCTTCAGACATTTGTCCTGATCCTTAAGGACACATGGCCCAGTGAATATAGATGTTGGTTAGTTCATGTAACTTCACCCAAAGAGTTGTAAATGAATATAACAAACAGGAATTAGAACTCAAATCTTCAATTATCAATTTGAATCCCTTATCCATTATAACACCTGTATATTCAAACTTACAGCACCGATATTATTAATTGGTCATCCATCTAGGTATTGACCAAACTCAATATTGCTTAACTTTGATGATCATATAGAGACCAGTGTTCAATTTGATATAACTGTAAGACATAGCACCCAAACATTCAAGTTTACATCACTTGGTATTCCCAATAGGTCACCCATCTAGTTACTGATCAGGTTCAATGTTGCTTAACTTTGGTGATCATACAGAAACTGGAATTTGAACATGATATGGCTGTAGGACATATCACCAACACATATAACTGCACTTGGTATTTTTAAGCAGTTACCCATCTAGGCACTGGTCATGCTTAACTAAGCTGATCAGACAGAATTAGGGGTTTCAACATGATGGAGTTGTCAGCCCTCATTATGAATGTACACTTTCTTGAGATGAGATACACAGAAAATAAATGTATAATCTCTTTCTCATTTCTTTGATTGTAAATTTTGTTTTCAAATATTCTAGAATTAATTTTGACCTTACCTTAATTATATGCTTTTTGATTCAGAGCAGTTTGGTTGTTATGCCAACAATGTTTCTGCTGCCTCCAGCCTTCTTTAGATGTCTGCATTTGTACTCAGTAAACTTCTTGAAATTTAAAACCAAACCCTTTATTCAGTGCATGGGAATAGACTTCTTGTTACCTCTTCTTAAAATACACCCTAAGCATGGAAAGCAGAATATAAACAATTTTCCCATTATTGTTTGTATAAAGAGTTTGGTTCAAAATTTCAAAGTTATTGAGTACAAAAGCTGACAAAGGCCAAAGGGCACAACCAAATGATTGTGAACATAACCACCAAAATGAAAATGCTGGTTAGAACAGCAAAACACATCAGAATGGTAATTTCTCATCTGAGAAAATCCAGCAAAAACCACAGTCTTTATTCTGTTGTAGAAAAGATGATCAAAATCAGAAGAACTGTAACCCATTAAAGTTATTGGGGCACCACATGTACTGGAGCTGTGGTGTTTCCTGAGAGAGTCTGATGTGGCCCAACATTCAGGTTTTGAATTCAAAGTTTTCCTTTTCCTAGAATGAATGCCAGCTAAGGCTACAGAACCCAGTGTAGTGATATCAGTTGTCAGCTGATATCTTTTTTAAGGAGACATCTACAGGATGTTAGATAAATTGTTTTGGTAATTTTTGTCTTACAAAGAACATCATCTGAGTGAAGCCAAACCTCATAAGAACCATTTCAGTCAAACAAACCTGATAAAGAAGGTTAACTGAGTGAAGCCAAACCTCACAAGAACCATGTCAGTCAAATGACCCTGACAAAGAAGGTCAGTTGAGTGAAGACAAACCTCTCAAGAGCTATCTCAGTCAAACAACCCAGACAAAGAGGATCACTGATAATCCCATTATTTTCAAAGCAATTTTATAGTACAACCATTAACAACACATTTACATCATACATATAATAACACTGTTTTCTCAGTAACACTTACTTTATTATCCAGACAGGCTTACAACCATATCACACTGAAACACTGGTACCCATTCAGTCACTGAAGTTAAGCATTATCAAACCTGGTCAGTACCTAAATGAGTGCTCACATAAGAATGCCTGGTTCTGTAAACTTGGACGTGGGGTTAGTGTAATGGATGCTTGGAACTGTTAATCAGAGAACTGAGTTCCAATTTTAGTTAGGGTCATTATATTCACTTAAATACAAATGCCCTTGGAAATAGTATGCCTTCACCTCTTTCCCCATCTATGGTTAATTAGTAAGAATTTGAAAACTGTAGATGACTGGAAAGCAAGAGGTCTGAAGAAAGTTCCACAAGCTAGAAGTGTGGGAGAAGAAAATTATAGGCATAGAACTTAAGAAAGAAATTGTTGAAAGAAAAAGGTATTAACAGCAATCAGTAAATAAAAATTTAGTTGGCAATAAATGACCCACCGAGGTGTTGATTTGCCATAAAAACAAAACAACCAATCACCAAACAGTCTAACTTCATAAATAAAATAAAAGCATGAGCTCAAAATATAACTCTTAATAATTAATTTTATGGCAAATCAACACCTCGGTGGGTCATTTCTTGCCAACTAAATTTTTATTTACTTATTGCTGTTAATACCTTTTTCTTTCAACAATTTATTGTTGTTTATATAAGTTTTGTGTGTAGTAATACATTTTACTTTTTGATTATCAAGTTTCTTTGGAATTTGTTTTTAAGGGCAGGGTCCCCAAGTCCTACCCTTGTTATTTAACCCATAACTGGAGGGAAGGGACAGATTAATACCTTTCCCAAGGGTACCAGTGCTTAAGTGAATGCAGGGTATTCAACTGGAATTCGAACTCAGCTCACCAATTTCTTTTTTGAGCTGATATTCACTGCACCACAACGCACATCCATCACTAAATGCTTACAGCACCTGGTATTCCCAAGTGGTCACCCATCTAAGTACTGACCAGGCTCAACTTTGCTTAACTTAGGTGATCAAGTGAGAACCAGTGTATCCAACATTATAGGCTGTTTGTGTTTCACTGTCCATGTCCTGCGATTCCTGTTTTTTCAGTATTGCTCTGTTATTGAGTCCAACTCAGCATGGGCATTAAAGCCACAAACACAAAGCCATCAAATTCACAATTTATGAGTTCAATCCGTGTACTGGGCAGTACAGATAAAGACTCAGTAGAAAGAGGATTAACCATGACAGAGCAGTACTTAAAGAATGTGTTGGATGTGACAGTGGTGGAATGGATAGTGGCTTGGAATGGTGACTTAGAAAATAAAGTTCATTACATTCACTTACATGAAAATACAATTGTGAAAAGCATGAATCTATCTTCTCTTCCCCAGCTATTGAGCTCTTTAGCCTTGGTTGGCAACCAGTCTAAGACAACTTCTTTAAATTCAAAACCATAATAATTGACCCTCATCAATGAAATGGGAAGAAGCAACAACTAAAAAAAAAAAAAACACACACACACAAGAGGAACCGTCTCGTAGATTAAAGAAAGGGTTCGGATTAAAACTCCCTGAAGGTTATCCAGACTGACAGACAAAGACTGGAGGGTACAATGGCCAAAATGTTACCATGGCAACAAAAATAAGTCCAACTTTAAATAATTCTTCTCCAAATTACAAATCAATTAGTCAGTTAACTGCCACACGTGATCCACACTTGGGTAATTATGACTATTTTGAGACATAACTGACTAAACAAAAGCTTTTTTCACAGTAGATTGCACTTACTTTCTGCAATAGACTGGTTCCCAACCAAGGCTACAGAATCCAATCTGTTCTACTATTTAACCCATAACTTGAGGAAGAAGAGTTTCTTAATCCCTTTCCCAAGGATATTTGTGTGTATATGAATAAAATGGATTTGACTGGAATTTGAACTTGCCTCATCTGATTTCTGATTCCAGGTCATTATCCTTTACACAACAACATAAATACAAAAAAGAAAAAAGGAATCTAATTAATGAAGATAAGGATACACATCTGAATTTGTTATCAGGAAAGCACAGAAATCATTCGTTCTTTACTGTGCTTTCATTATGTTAGTTTAAAACAGCTGCAAGTAATTTACTAAAGAAATAGATTTTACTCAGAGCTTTTAAATAAGCAATATTAATTCAAAATCAGTTCTTAAAAAAATTCTTTCTTTGTAAAATGTCATGTTAAGAATCTGAATGATAAATATAAAATAAAAAAATTATTTCAAACAGAATTTCATTTCCAATTTTATGACAAACTAGCAGTATAGCCTGGCGTTGCTCGGGCCTAGTCCATGGTCCTGGAGCTCAGACTCTTTGGACGTTGGCATGAAAGTTTGAAGGCTAAATAAGTCCTCTGAGTAAATTGTATCATGGCTGAGACTAAGAACTACAATTATACCTACTTAGAGCCAAACCTGAAGCAAAAACTAAAATAAAAGGGCTGAAAAAGTACAGACATACAGGCAGATAAACAGACACACACAAACATCTTGCCTTTTATATATATTATCAATTTTCTGCACTATTGTAAGAACTGCAACCTTGAAACTTCTGAATATTGTTTCTTATGTCTTTGTTTATGAGTGAATCAAATTTGATTAAAATCAGACCACTCCTTCTTTAACCCAATTTTTTTGATTATCAATTTTCGAAATTTATCGAGGCTACCTCGACACAAAACCTAGCTAAGAACACTTGCAAATGCTTATAGTACAACTGTGTAAATTTTCAAGAAAATCGGTTCAGCTGTTTCGGAGTCTATAGGTAATGGACAGACACACACACGCACACAAAGTTTTATATATAAATAAGTTTAGATTTAGATTAGATTCTCTCCCTCAACCTTCTTGTTAACTTTTCAGGAAAATCTTCTTGACACTACGATGCTTATGATACAGTCATGAATGGGTTAACAGACAGAAATTCTACATTTTTGATGATGTAATACATAAAGAATCAAGAAAAAAAATATTATGTGGATTTAAACAGTTTGAGTCACAAGCGTATTTCCTTTCACATAAAAAGAATCTATAAAAAGACCTTCTTTCCAATGATCTAAGAGAAAATATAATCAACCTTTTTGCCATTGACTGCATTGTAACTGTACTTTTAAGATTCCCTTTAGTTGATAACAGTCTGTCAGGCATTTAGAATTTTGACAAATTAATTGCGTTTGAATAATGAATATCAAGTCGATAGTTGTTATTAAGCTGAACATTTACTGCATTGATGGAAAACTGACTGGTTTTGAAATTGAAAACAACCACTTGAAACATTCCACAAAGAAAAATGTTATCTTCAATTTTGTCTCAGGCTCTCACATGGAGTAATGTCACCATTCAGTTTTTTTAATCTATGTGGATTTAAATTTTCTTTTAACTAAATTTCAAACAAAACAAGATTATAGTAGAAATTGTAATGATTTTTTCATCTGAAATTCTTGGGACAAAAAGTTCTTTGATTTTCAGATTTATTTTTATTTTTCAATACAGGTTATTTAATTTTTGTATCAGTAGAGAATATTGCCTATGAAATTCTATCACTGGTATAGTATGTCAGTCAGTCAGTTAAGTGCCATACGTGATACACGCTTAGGCAATCATGTCTCTATATATCTTGAAACATGACTGACTGGGCAGAAGATTATCCCACAGTAGGTTGCCATTGGCTTTCTACAGTAGACTGGTTGCCAACCAAGAACCCAAGCTGTCCTGTTATTTAACCCATAACTGGAGAGAAGTGATGGATTAATACCTTTCCCAAGGGTATTTGCGCATAAGTGAATGCAAGGAATTCAACTGTAATTCCAACTCGGCTGCCCAATTTGTCGTTCTGAGTTGATATCCACTACACCACAATGCACATCCGTGGTACAGCCTACCTTAAAATGCATATTATAAGGAAGTATGGTAACTGTCTGGTAAGGGTTAGGGGTAGGAAAAATAATTATTTTCAATAAATACTTATATCTTTCTGAGGTATGATACATTCAAACTGGGTAGACCATATACTATGCCAGAATCAAAAAGGTTGGTCACATACTATATTGACACCTTAATTTGTATATCATCATTTCATCATTTATCCATCATACCCAGATGGTGCATAGGGCAGCAACTTTTTGTTGCTGTTTCTATAACAAACTGTTTTTTACGGGGCAGGGTTGTTAACCCTGCACCCAACCCCCAAACCTGGAGGACCGGTGGACTATTCTTGGTCTTTACATTTACAGCACCTGGTATTCCCAAATGGTCACCCATTTAAGTACTGACCAGGCTCGATGTTGCTTAACCTCAGTGATCCGATGGGAACCAGTGTATTCAACACGTAGACTAATTTGTATATAGCATCTCTAAAATGAAGCGACTTGGAAATGTAACCCAAGCATTAACACAATATCCCTTTCCATTTTATAACACAGGTTGTGTATATACCTTGAAGGTAGTTTTATATAAATAACACATACCCTAAAAAGTAGTTTTGTATAAAATTTAATCAATTTTGTATACATACATAAACATAATTACGCTAGTCTTGTAATACTCCCATGGACTTTTACATAGTGAAATTAAAATTTAATGTAAAAATAACGTTTTTTACTTTCTGTGTGTGTATAAGAAAACATGATCACTACTTACAAAAAACATAAATGCAGAACTTTTTGACATTTTCAATAATATCTTTACTGAGCATAAAACACCTGGTAAGTAATCCATGAACAAAGGTGCTGCTGTGATGATCATTAACACAAAACGTCTGTCAACGTAAGCTACATGGATGGCCTAGGGAACTCCACCTAAGATAAATGAGGTCACTTACAACAGCTGCACATGACCTATGAACCTTTTCAGTGCTTTCTGAAATTTTCCATTTCCTGACATCTATTCCACAAAGATAGAATTTTAAAAAAATAAGCCCTTTGAGTGGAATATCTTTTTTTAATCATATCACCCCAAGCAAGGCGGTAATACCACTAATGTGCAGGGGGCTATGTGAGAGTGAAAAGATTTGGAAAAGAGAAAGCCAGAAACCACACCCTAAACAGGGAACAAGGGATGAGCCTCTACACCTGTTCAATAGACGTGGGTGGAGTGTGAACCGGGCGATAGTTTAGTCTATCTACTCCAATTAAAAAAAAAAATGAAAAAGAGGAGAAAAAAAAAAGTAAAAGACAAGTGAAAAGATTGGAAAAGAGAAAGCTGGAAACCACATCCTAAACAGGGAACAAGGAATGAGCCTCTACACCTGTACAATAGACGTGGGTGGAGTGTGAACCAGGCGATAGTTTAGTCTATCTACTCCAATTGAAAAAATAAAAACAAAATGAAAAAGAAAAAAAAAGTGAAAAGTGAAAAGACTGGAAAAGAGAAAGCCAGAAACCACATCCTGAACAGGGAACAAGGGATGAGCCTCTACACCTGTACAATAGACGTGGGTGGAGTGTGAACCAGGCGATAGTTTAGTCTATCTACTCCAATTGAAAAAATAAAAACAAAATGAAAAAGAAAAAAAAAGTGAAAAGTGAAAAGACTGGAAAAGAGAAAGCCAGAAACCACATCCTGAACAGGGAACAAGGGATGAGCCTCTACACCTGTACAATAGACGTGGGTGGAGTGTGAACCAGGCGATAGTTTCATCTATCTCCTCCAATTGAGAAAAAAAAGAAAAAAAAAATGAAAAGTGAAAAGATTGGAAAAGAGAAAGCTGGAAACCACATCCTGAACAGGGAACAAGGGATGAGCCTCTACACCTGTACAATAGACGTGGGTGGAGTGTGAACCAGGCGATAGTTTCGTCTATCTCCTCCAATTGAGAAAAAAAAGGAAAAAAAAATGAAAAGTGAAAAGATTGGAAAAGAGAAAGCTGGAAACCACATCCTGAACAGGGAACAAGGGATGAGCCTCTACACCTGTACAATAGACGTGGGTGGAGTGATATCCTTTCCATATTTGAGAAACTAAGTAAATGAGGCTGTTTCAATACCTTCGAAGTTGTAGGAATTTTTTCTGATTGCATGGGTAGTTGTGTTCAGCATTGACAGTGGAATGAACGAAGTCAAATGCTAAAAATAACTGTTCAACAACTTTTATTTCTGATTGAAAGACAGAGCAAAATAGCATTTGGTGGGAGAAAAGCAGGTTTTCCAAGTGAATAAAATTCTTGAGTTTTTTTTTTAATCATTTCACCCCAAGCAAGGCATTCCACTGCCACTATTGCACATGGGGTTACAGAGGGAAAAGTGAAGAGAAGGTGTGGTCAGATATAGGAAATGTCAGAAGGAGGGTGATAGATGGGTAAGGATACTGAGGCTGGGGGTTGGGTAGATGGGAAGAGTGTTGGAAAGATGGTTAGTGTGTTTGGAGGTGTCTATTGACCTTACATTTAAATTCCTGGAGATTGTAGCCGTTGGGGAAGCAATCAAGCGGAAGGGAATTCCACAGTCGGGAAGTTTGAGAGAAGAAACTGTTGGAGTAGAAATTGCGGTTGTATTTTATCGGTTTGTTCAGAATGATTTCTCTGGGTTTTAGCAACAAGGGTTGTGGGTATTTTTTTCTAGGGTAGAAAAGAAGTTTTCTCCGCTGGTTCCCATGGTAGGAATAAGTAATCTGAAGTCAAGCTGCCAGGACAGAGCCATGTGTCTTCTGCAGAAAGGGTTGAGAAACTCTTTAAGCTGAGCCTTGAAGGTAGAGGCCAAGTGAATGAATAGGGCTTGGTTAAAGTTTTTATGATTTCTGGTCATACCTTGCTGATTAGCTCCATTGCATACATTTGATATATTTGGCTTGAAGAAGTTTCAGTCAGTGGGTTTGGGTGGTCATGTCTCTTTCAATCCATGACTGACTAAGCAGAAGATTTTCTTGCAATAGTTTGTGATTTTTTTCTGCGTTAGACTGGTTGCCACTCAAGGCTACATAAACTAATGTGTCTTGCTATTCAACCCATAGCTGGAGGGAGAAGAAGTGGATTGATATCTTTCCCAAGGGTATCTGTGCAAAAGTGAATGCAATAAATTCAACTGGAATCCAAAGACATCTCACTGATTTCTTATTCCCTACTGATAATCGTTACACCACAACAGACTTCGTAGGTCTTAAAATAGGTCACTTCTTTTCACCCAGATTTTTAAGCTTATCGTTTCATTTTATATACAAAAGTAAATCTTATTTTCATTATATTCTGAAGAGAGTAGTGGGCACAATGATTGAAACATGGTGAGAATAACAACAACAAAGATGATGGTGATGTTAGTACAAATATAAGTCATGTAAATATAGTATCCTGAACAGCTTGTTTTTACTGAGGTAAATAGAATACCCAGGAGTTATTAAAAATTCTTCCATTTAATAAATAATGATAGGAATCTGATATTTAATAGCTAAAAAAAACTATAATTGTCTGAAATAAACCTTATTGTCCTGCTGTTGATTCTGAAGACTTAGTAACTCAGCAAATGATAGGAAATTAATTTTTTTTTTCCATTCAGAATATAACTGTGACGAAAGGCTGAATGTTTTCACCAGTTTACTACTTAAAAAGTAAACAAAGAAATCTAATTATGAGAAAATTGTTATAAGAACTACAAGAAAAGTTTCTTGTAAGAATGTCTGGGGATTTCTTCTATGACACCTCTATTAGTGTGTTGGTATATATATATATATATATATATATATATATATATATATATATAAGTGCTGGAGAAAAAATGCCTATGAGCAATTTTTAACCTATATTCTTCCTATCAATAAGAGAAGTAAAAAAAAAAATCCTCGATGATAACTCTTTAGCAATTAAAAAAAACAATTCTTCAGATTTTATTGACTAGAACGACAGAATTACAAACTAACAGCTTTGCCAAATAACAAAAAAAAACAACTCACTTGAAGACTTCCAACAACAGCAACAAATAAAATGGAAATCACTTATAACTACATGGATAAATAATAACATAACCAAGCTGTTTACTTTCCACACTATCACAAACAACAGGTTGGGTAGGAAACTTTCATCAAAACTAAAATGAGTGGTAACAGTAAAGCCTAATTTTCAGAAAAAAACTGTTTTAAGAGAAAGGTTTTATAAATTTCAAACAACAGTAATTTTAATCGTAAATAAATTCTGAATGTTTTCTGCATGAAAGTGGCTGATTTCACCATTACAATGGTGTATCTAGTTACTGGCTGTTTGTATCAAACAGACCTGTCTAGTCGGGCAGCTAGTCAATCTCTGTTGCAGATACCTGCTCAGGTGCCTGTTTGTTCAATGCCCACAGAGCCCTTGACTCTATACACACATATTGGTTGGATCTATCCTTCAGGACATTGGCAATCAATGATCTTCCACAATTTCCAGTCTTTTGTAGCTCTTTTCAAATTTTTGTCTTGTTGTTATTGCTCCTAAATCTAACTCTGCCATCCAAATACTCAAGCTCACTAAACATGTTGTCATCCTCTTTCTTTCTTGCTTTGAATCTGTCCTGTGAGTATCGAATTTTCAAAGCCCACTTTTCCCATTATGTTCCCAAGAAACTTTCTGATGTTAAATGCAAGCTTCCTTTTTGTTTCTATTTTCTCAAAAACTTTGTTTTGCTGACATGTTTAGTTCATGGCCACTCTCAGCATCCTTGGTCCTGGGCATGATGGTAAACTGCATCCGGCAGCAAGGCTTCTGATTGAAGGGTTGTGAGAAGCATGGAACCACCTTTTAATTGCTGTTATTCTCAGGTCCACCCTGACCTGGAGTGGTAGCACCTGTTAGGGTCCCAGCTATAGGCAAATAGTTAACCCCCAAACTGAGGTCAAAACACTAAGAAAGTATAAAAATAGACTTTTATAGAAAAATATACATTTTTGAAGAAAAAATTATTACCATAGTATATTTTTGAAGGAAAAAAAATTATTCTCAAAACATTTTTGAATAAAAAAACTAGAAAACATTTTCAGTTTTCTAAAATAATAAAGAATAAAAACAAAAAAAAGTTATTAAAATCTGACCAAATCAACCTTCTCACTATAACCAAACATTAAAAAAGATACCTTAAAACCCCACCTTTTTGGCATTAAATAACCCACAGAGGTTGATATGCCATTTAACAAAACTCAAACTCAAATCTCAGCATCCTCCTGTAGAACATTGACAATCCTCAAAAAATCAAAATGCAATGCCAATCACCATATTTTGACTTCATGACTCCTGCTTTTTATTGTTCTTTTGCCTCACTGAAGTCTTTTAAATTTTTTCCACTCCCAGTAAACTCCTTTCATCCTTGAGACATTATCACCTTGCTGCGAGCATTTCAGATTATTTAAAAAAAAAATGTTTTAAGAGAACAGTGGGGATCTAATAATGCGACCAAATATCTAGTGAGAAGCAAAGTAAGAAAGAAATACATTAAGCTCACTTCATTATTCTGCAATGTCTTTTTGTAATCTCAGCAAATATATATATATATATATTTGCTGAGATTACAAAAAGACATTGCATATATATATTTGCTGAGAACCTTCAGATATTGGAGGCCATGTACATTAAATCCAAACAACCCACGCTTAATAAAATCACTTTTAAATCTGGCCATAACACATTACATTGCATTTGAATACATGGTTCTGTTGCCATTTCGTGCTATCATACAGTGTTATGTCATAGAACCGCATTGCAAACTTGTGAACTGCGTTTGTTATTTTTGGTAACTATTGCCATTGCCTAGCAGAGTTTTTTATATCAACACAAAATAAAATCATCAGTGATGGTGGATGTCATTGTGTTACCATCTTAATAACCTCTCTGAAGATGGCTCAAGTGAGCCAAAAGCTTAGAACCAAATTAATAAAAAATTAACCAAATGTTGGACAATTTTTGTCTTTATTTTCAACTGAAATTAAAGCCAAAATACAACGTTTAGAATGGCTCATGATTAAACATAATAGACATTCATTGTCTCTTATATTTAACAGTATATGTTTAGAAAATTATTTGCTGCCTCGATACAATATATATATATATATATATATATATATATATATATATATATATATATATATACTGTTAAATATAACAGACAATGAATGTCTATTACGTTTAATCATGAGTCATTCTAAACATCTTATTTTGGCTTTAATTTCAGGTGAAAATAAAGACAAAAATTGTCCAACATTTGGATATTTGCGATTTGTAAAACATTAGATTCGTTGAGAAACTGCCAGAATATTGCTATTTACCATTCTTTGCTTGTTTATTTTTAGTCTTATTCAGTGAGAAAGAAATATGTTTTAATATTTGGATTACAATATGGCTTTCTTCATTTATCCTTTTACAACACAAATATATATATTTTTAGCCATGATAAAAAAGATGATAGTTTTTTTTTTCAAAGAATTTTTTCATTTGTCCTTCACTTGTGCAAGTCAAAAAAAGCAAAGATTTCATGAATCTTTGGAATCTTTCAAGCAGTGTTTTCGTTTATAAAACTTTGTTTTTGCAGCTTCATCAAACAAGAAAAAATAACTTCAGACACTGAAAGAAATACATTAAGCTCACTTCATTATTCTGCAATGTCTTTTTGCAATCTCAGCAAATATATATATATATATATACTGTTAAATATAACAGACAATGAATGTTTACTATGTTTAATCATGAGATGTTCTGAACATCATATTTTGGCTTTAATTTCAGGTTTAAATAAAGACAAAAATTCTCCAACATTTGGATATTTTTTTTTATGTAGGTTCTAAGCTTTTGGCTCACATGAGCCATCTTCAGAGAGGTTACAGGGACGTTAACATAAAAACATCCACCATCAAAGATGATTTTATCTTTTGTTGACATAAAACTTTGCTAAGCAATGATAACAGTTACCAAATAGCAGATGCAGATCATAAATTTGTAATGCGGTTCTATGACGTCACACCACGTGAGAGCTCGAAATGTTAACAGAACCATATATTTATATGAAATGTAATGTGCTATGATCAGATTTAATGGCGATTTTATTAAGTGTGGGCTGTTTTAATTTAATGTAGATGGGCTCTAATATCTGAAGGTTCTTTTTACTGTCTGTATGAGTGAGTATAATTGTGTTGTTGACTATTCTCTAACACTCAGTAACACATCGTGTCTTAGTAGCTTTATTGCCTTGCTTAGAGTAAAATTTTTAAATAATAAAAAAAAACTATTCATATGCCATATGGACAAAAAGCATTTGTGTGCAACACCAAAAGAAATGGAAACACCAAAATTCAATGCACAAAGGCAAAACTGGTAGAAAGACAAAAACAATTCAAGATAACTTTTATTGATCTAAATATATATTTTAAAAATACGTAAAATGAAAATAAACTGTAACAACTTACTGAGCAGTCTGGATCCATGACGTAACAGCTATCTCCTGAAGCACTAGTCTCCACCCAAAGATGTTCCGTAGAAACTGCCATATCCTTGGAGGGAAAAAAAGAAATGAAGAAAAATTATAAAAAAAATCTAAAAGAATTATTATTTACTAAAAAGATGATGCTGCATTCAAAAACTCTGAATAAAAAAACGGTTCTTCTTCTTGCTTGGTAAAAAAAAAAAATTCCAAGATTATCAGAGAAAATTAGGACTCATTTATTCTTTACTAGCAGTATAACCCGGCGTTGCTTGAGTGTAATGAAAGCTTTAAAACTAATCCGTGGTCCAGGAGCTCAGACTCTTTGGACATTGGCATGAAAGACTAAAAAGCAATAGTTGTTCCCAGTTAAAGTGAAAATGTAGACTGAAAGAAAAATGAATGGATATAAGTCAAATTTTGATTTCCTGGTATCGATATCAAATAAGTTTTTTCATCATAAACTGAATTTTGAAGGCTAAATAAGTCCTTTGAGTAAATGGTATCATGGCTGAGACTAAGAACTACAATTATACCTACTTAGAGCCAAACCTGAAGCAAAAACTAAAATAAAAGGGCTGAAAAAATACAGACATAAAGGCAGATAAACAGACACACACACACACAAACATCTTGCCTTTCATACATATATATAATCGATTTTCTGCACTATTGTAAGAACTGCAACCTTGAAACTTCTGAATATCATTCCTTATGTCTTTGTCTATGAGTGTATCAAATTTAGTAGCTCAAGTAAATTCATCTAGACAGGGCACCAGGAAGCTAAGCTCATAGGAGCAGAAGCCATGAAAATATTTGTAGAAGAAACAGAGAAAGGCCACATCTTGTCGGTTAGAGTATCACTGAGTATATATACTAAGCTCTCAACAAGTACGTCAAAGTCTGAACTGTTGCCCTCGATATCTCCAAAGTATTTGACAGAGTCTAGAACGTTGACCTTCTACGCAAGCTGTGAGGTTATGGTATAAATGGACGATTGTTTGACCTTATCCAGTCATTCCTTTCAAATTGCACAATGAAGGTGGTATTGAACAGACATGCCTCCCAATACTCTCATCCAAACATGGGTGTACCTCAAGGCTCTATTCTAGATTCTATGCTTTTCTTTATCTACATTAACTATATCCCAGATGTAGTAAGATCCCAAGTAGGCATATATGCTGACAACACTATGATTAACTCTCGTATCGATCAAAAATCTGCCGAGGCTGACAAAGCAAACCTCACTGCCGAGCTTGAATAAGACCTCCAATCCATAGCAGCCTGGGGTAAGAAATAACTTGTGAATTTTAATGCTCCCTAAATGAAGCTGCTATCTATCAACCATCACAGACAATCACTTCTACTCCTCATTAACATGGATCAGGCTAGTTTCCTTGAAAGCAAAACATTGTGCCTCCTCGGGTTAACTCTCACAACAAACATCAAGTGGAATGCTAAGAAAGTTGGCTTTCTGTGTAGGGCCAGGAAGTTTTTCCTGTCTGAAACAATCCTGCACATATATAAATCTACCATCCGCCCGTGCATTGAATACTGCTGCCATATCTGGTTGGGTGCTCTTGCTATCCACCTCGGGGTCCTTGACAAAATCCAACGAAGAATCTGTAATGTGACTGATCCCGACTTGGCAGCTCAGATACAGTCAGTTTCTCATTGACACAATGTGGCTTCCCTGTGTCTTTTCTACAAATACTTTCACGGCTTCTGCTCTGATCAACTCAGTTCACTGATGCCCCCTATATATGAATTTACTCGAGCCACAAGATTAGCAACTAGGTCCCACCCTTTTACTGTGAAACCAGTAAATTGTAAATGCAAATTCTACTCTATCAGCTTCTTTTCTCGCACTTCCCACCTGTGGAATTCCCTTCTGTTTATTTGCTTCCCTGACATCTACAATCTCCAAGCATTTAAATGTAAAGTCAATAATCATCTCCTCTTTCACTAATTTGCATCCTCTCTCTCATGCTTCTTTCTCCATCCACTCTACTCTCATCAGTATTCTCATCCTTCTCTTAACCATTTCCTGAAAATCCCCTTATAACCTGTCATTCTTTCTCATAACTTTCCTCCAATGTAACTCCCTGCAAAATAGTGGCAGTAAAATGCCTTTCTTGGGGCAATATGATTATAAGAAGAAAAACAAATTACACCTTATAAGTGTCAAATTCTCCTAGACATCTTTTCTTATTATATGTTTCAAAAATTTTCACTCTTTCTGATTGTAAGTATCATTTTTATTTTATTGTCTTTAACACTTTATATATTATTCACATGTTCTGACCATTCCATCAAAACGAATTTCATTTGCCGGAAGTTGGTAGGTTGATTATATTTCATGACATATTAACACCTCTACACATTATTTAATGCCAAAATCCAAATATTCATAGCCCAATCTTACGACTTAAAAATTATATTCAACAAAATTGTATGCCATCAGCTACACATAAAATATATTGTTTGTCATTTTGCTATAAAATGTACGGCTGGTCATTTTGCTTTAAAATTGCATTGTTCGGGATTTTATTATGAAAATTAATTTTTATACATTTTTGTTTAGTTTTTGTTTGGGTGGTTCCCTATTTTCCCATAGCTGGGAGCCTAAGAGGTGTTATTACCCCAAACCAGGGTGGAATTTTGAACAACAGCAATTAAGAATTGGTTCCACACTCCTGAAATCATTCAATCTCTTGAACAGAGACCTTACAGCCAGATGTAGTTTATTGTCATACCCAGGACTAGTTGGCCAAAGTTGTTTTTTCATTTGTGAGGAAATTCCTTATCATATAAAAGGGTTAATTTATATAGCAGGTCAGCAATCATTTCTTTGTTTCTAATTAAATTTTCCAGTTTCATAATAATTCGAATAACTTTTGAAAAGCAGTAAAGTTTCTAAATACTTTTGGCAGATTCCTGAAATTAAAAAAATTCAACAGAATTTTTAAAGTGATCTTCTATCAAAATTCCTTGATCATGATGGCAAAAGTTTTTGGCTCAGAGGTTCATTCACTAGCATTCTGAATATGTGAGGCATTGCCAATGAAGCAGTATTTCCTCTGGCTGTTTATCAGACGAAAATAAGTAAGATTAAAACCCTTTAAGGGTTATCATTTCTTTTATACTTTTCTGCTCATCTTTCGTGAGAATATTACAAGCAAATCTGGTCTTTAAAATTTATTAACTTGGTTATTACCATAGTCTCTCCAGCACTAGTTTTAAAATGAATTACTTTGATAAGTAAATAATGGGGTATAAAGCTTCAGTCAGTTAGTTAAGTGCCATATGTGATACACGCTTGGGTGATCATGTCTCAAAAGAGACATGACTGACTGGGCAGAAGATTATCCCGCAGTAGGTTGCCATTGCTTTCTGTGGTAGACTGGTTGCCAACCAAGGCTATAGAACCCAATCTGTCCTGTTATTTAATCCATAACTGGAGGGAAGAGATGGATTAATACCTTTCCCAAGGGTATCTGCGCATAAATGAAAGCAATGAATTCAGCTGGAATTCGAACTCGGCTACCTGATTTCTTGTTCCGAGTTGATATCCACTGCGCCACCTTTCTTTTTTTAGTATCAGAAATGTTCTGAGTAAAATTTTTGTTGATTGGTTGGTTTTATGACCAAGCAACATTTGTTGAGTTATTTAATGTAAGTTTATTTAATATATTATATTCATGTCAATAAAAATTATTTCTTTGGATAATCTGTAAATACTGCTTGTGTATATTTGAGTCTGTCAGCATTTGATTTGGAGATAGGTAAATACTAGCCATTATATATATTTGACTTTATAATTCACTTGGTTGAAGAATAATTAAATAATACTATTCATTTGTATTTGAGTCTATAAACTGTTACTTTGTTTAGAGATAGGTAAATATTGGTAGTGTATATTTGAGCCCAGAAGCATTTGATTTGAGAATACTGGTTGTGTATATTTGAGTCTGTAAGTTTTTACTTGCTTTTGAGATAGATACATATTGGATATTTATATCTGAGGTTATTTGTATTTACTTGATAGGTTAACTCTCTGCAGGATATACAATTGGCATATTCTCACCCTAACAACATGGCCAGAAAAATATCAGTTACTTTCCTCACTTACTCAAGTAAAACAGATGCATCAGTTTGAATGTTCACATCAAAGTTTAATGTTAATGTCATGTCACTCGCCTAATTAAATAGGCTGATTCTAGTTAAAAAGCAAGCAGAATATTATAAGAAAGAGATCGATACTGATGTTTGATTTATAAACAATTCATGAATTTATTATGTAATGTTTTACAGTCAGCATATCACATACCAAGCCTAATCTTTTATGTAGAACTAGCAGTATAGCCCAGCCTTGCTCAGGTGTAATGAAAGCTTTAAAACTAATCCATGGTCCTGGAGCTCAGACTCAGCCTAAAGAATATTTGTGTGAAGTTTGGTGAGAATCAGATAAAAATTGTGGATTTGTATAAAGGACATACAGACAGATAAACAGACACATGCACAAATATCTTTGCCTTTTATATATATATATATATATATATATATATATATATATATATATATACATATATATATATATAATCGATTTTCTGCACTATTGTCAGAACTGCAAGCTTGAAACTTCTGAATATCTATTCTTATGTCTTTGTCTATGAGTGTATCAAATTTGATTAAAATCGAACCACTCCTTCTGTCACCTGATTTTTTTTTATTATCAATTTACGATATTTATCGGGGGTACCTTGACACAAAACCTAGCTAAGAACACTTGCAGATGCTTATTGTACAACTGTGTAAATTTTCAAGAAAATCGGTTCAGCCGTTTCAGAGTCTATAGGTAATGGATATACACACACACACACATACACAGAGACAAAGTTCCATTTATAAATAAGTTTAGATTAGATGAATAAGGGTGTGGACAAAATAATTAGCTACAGATAATCAGACCCTCACTGAAAGAAAGTAAATATAAAAAAAATTATGTATTTAGTATTAGGACCTTGCATAAATTCTCGCTGTTTTATAACAGATGGCATTTCCAGAACTGGATTTGTGTAATTTTAGATGATAACACTCATTCATTGCATTAAACATGTCAGATTTTGTGCCAAAAAAAGTATATTTGCAGGGAATTTTACTGCACAACTTTATTCAAAAGAAATCTGCAGCTGAAGCACACAGAATTCCTGTTAAGAGATATATTGAGCATGCTCTGTTGAAAACAACATGCAGAGATTGGTTTCTTCTTCTTCTATGTGCCCTGTCCCTTCAGGATGTAGGCGATCATGGCTTTCTACATCTCCCTATCCCTGGTGGCTCTTAGCACGCCTTCTTCTGTTACACAATGCAACCCTTGTTCCATCATCCACCTGATTAGGTCCTTCAAATATGTTATTCGTTGCTTTCTCCTGACTCTTTTTCCCTCTACCTGGCCTGTTAGTATCAGGTTCTCTAAGCCTTCCTTCCTCATTGCATGTCCCAAGAACTTTAGCTGTCTCTTCCTGATGCTCAGTATTAATTTCCTTTTTGTTTCCATCATTTCTAAGACCTCATCATTGCTCACATGCTCGACCATAATATTCGTTGCATTTTTCTGTGGAACTACATTTCAGTTGCTTCAAGTTTTTCATGATATTGTCCAGCATTCACTGCCATATTCAAGAACTGACAACACATAGCAATCCAGTACTCTCTTTCTTGTTTCTAGCAAAATTGTCCTGTTTTTTAATACTTTATGCAAATTCTGGTATGCTTCCTTTGCCATGCCAATTCACCTTCAGATCTCTGTGTCGCACTTTCTGTCTTCTGTTATAACACTTCCCAGGTGTTTAAATTTTTGTACCTGCTTGATTCTAGTATCCCCCACCTGTATTTGGCATATTGGGCTGCCCTTTTTACTGATGACCATGCATTCAGTTTTCTTGCAGTTTATTTGTAGTCCTTTCTTGTCACTCTCTTCAGCTACCTTCTGTCGGAGGTCCTTTCTGTGTCTGCTATCAGCACTGTATCATCTGCATACCTTAAATTGTCTAAATTGTGGCCTCCGATGACAAATCCAGGGATAACTTCTAGGGTCCTCAAAATCTTCTTGCTGTACAAGTTGAACAGATCTGGTGAAAAGAGACATCCTTGTCTTATATCCCCTTTCTATCTTTGTATATCTGCTGAATTTGTTACTTGTCCGTATACAAGCAATTTGCTGCCAGTAAAGATTCTTGATTACTCTTAAGTCTTTCCCAAATATGTCAAGGCTGCTGAGCATCTCCATCAATTCTTTGTGGTGTATTTTGTCAAACGCCTTTGCATAATCAATAAAGCACAGGTATAAGTCTGTCTTCATTTGTATTGACCTTTCAGAGAGCATCCTAATCATAAATATGGCATTCCTTGTTCTAATGTCTTTGATGAAACCGCACTGTTCTTGTCCTATCTCTGGCTGGATTATGCTTCTCACTCTATTCATCAGGATTCGGATGATCAGTTTTGTTATATGGCTCATTAAACTGATGGTTCTGTGGAGTTTGCACTTATTTGCTCCTGGCTTCTTAGGTAGTGCTATGAAGATCAACTTGCTGATGACATCTGGTATTACACCACTATTATAAATTTCATTTATTATTTCTGTAATTTTTTCTATACCAAATTCTTCCAGGGCTATCAACAACTCTATGACTATGTCGTCTGGTTTGGTTTAGATACTTCAAAAATAACGATTTTGATGTTGAAGATAAAACATGCTCTGGCACACTGAAAAAGTTTTGAAGACAAAGAATCGAAGTTTTTACTTCACAAAGAAAAATGTCAGGCCAAGCTGAACTTGCAGAATCATTAGGAGTTGATCACACAAGAGTTTCAAAATGTTTGAAAGTATTAGGAATGATTCATAAGCAAGGACATTGGGTGCTGCATGAGATGAAGCCAAGAGATGTTGAACAGTGTCTTGTCACATGTGAACAGCTGCTTCAATGGTAGAAAAAGAAAGGATTTTTTGCATCATGATTGGTGATGAAAAGTGGATACACTACAATAACCCTAAGCATACAAGATTTCGACGTAGGCCTTACCATGCATCAATATTGGTGACAAAGCAGAATATTCATCATTCAAAGCTTCTGCTGTGCATTTGGTGGAATCAGCTGGTTGTAGTTTATTATGAGCTGCTCAAATCAACCAAAACCATCATGGGAGATTGCTATCAACTACAACTGAGGTGTTTGAGTTGAGCATTGAGGAAATAAATGACCACTATATGAATAGAAACCCAACAAAATGATTTTGCAAAATGACAATGCTAGACCACATATTGCAAAACAGGTGAAAACCTGCATGAAAACACTAAAAATGGCAAGTCCTACTCCACCCACTGTATTCACCAGAAATTGCCCCAGCTGATTATCACATGTTCTGATTGATAGCACATGGCCTGGCTGAGCAGCACTTTCAAGGTACAAAAAAATGAGTTGATATGGGGTTATTCTCAAAAGATGCATTGTTTATCCAACATGAAATTCAAATGCTGCCAGAAAGATGAGATAAAGTAGTGGCTATCCATGCACAATACTTTCAGTGACATTTTTCTTATTAATTTTTGTAAATAAAACATTACTTTTCATGAAAAATCGGTGAAAAGACCCTAATGATATGTTAACATAGTAATGTGTAGACTGAGTAACCATGGTCAAATACAAAATAAATATCAGAACTGTCTGACAATGAAAGTTGATGAAGTTTGCAATAAACAATTACGAAAGAAAAGAACAGAGTAAAAAAATATAAAACAAACAAACAATATATGCAAGGCAAATTAACAGCAACAAGGCAAAAAGTCATGACTAAAAATTGCCATCTGCACACAAAAGCAATATTCATGTTCACAACGTTTTGACTGTTGTACATGCTGGGTTTCTTCAGGTGATTAGAATTTTGAACTAAACTCTTTATTTTGATCACTGATGCGTGGTGAGGCTTACCCCTCGATATTCTATGCTTAGGTTTATTGTAGTGTATCCAATTTTCATCAATAATCATGATATGATGCAAAAATATTGCTTGTTCTATTAGCCATGTTACTTCCAAATGTCTTAGCTATCTCCCTTTAACTCCCCTCTTTAAATTACTTGTTCCCCACTGCTATAGTTAAGTGCCATTTGGACAATCATGTCTGACTGGGCAGAAGATTATCCTGCAGTAGGTTGCCATTGCTTTCTACAGTAGACTGATTGCCATCCAATGCTATAGAACCCAATCTATCCTATTATTTAACCCATAACTGTAGGGATGAGATGAATCAATACTTTTCCCAAGAGTGTTTGCATGTAAGTGAATGCAATGAATTCAACTGGAATTTGAAATTGGCTCCCCGAGTCAGGTACTGAACTCAAAATTCTTTGGGTCAAGTCACTGTATTTAACCAATGCTTTTGCTCAATCACCTGAAAAAGGTTGGAGCATACAACAGTCAAAACGTCATGAATATGAATATGGCAATAAAAATGAGGACAACAGTTTTAACAATGTAGATAATGTAAATACTACCTCATTTCAGAAACATAGGTAAATACATAAAAGCAAGATCAGACAACAAGTGTTCTGACTTCAAGACAGATCAGGTTCAAGTCTGATAAAACCGAGAACTGGCATATTTATTGGCTAGGAAAAAAACCCAGTATGCATTTGTGTGCTTCTGCCTATCAAATAGGGAGAGAAAAATGTTTTTTTCAGTCATTTCTACCCAGATTGGAATCAACGTATAGCAGAAATAGTATTGTTGTATATTATGTTGACTCTCTGGACAACAATGAGGAACACGCATATATAAAATATAATTTCATATCTTTAATCTTCATCAGTGACAGTTGTATAAAATAGGAGGGTAGCTGGAGAGAGAGATTGTGCACATATGAGGAAGCCTTTAGAGAATTGTTTGCCAGTTTCTGCTTCTTCAGCCTAAAAAAACACAGATTTATATAACCCCAAAATTCCTATGCATTTTTGCTTTTTGGGTTGTTGCTCAACTGACGTCATCTACAGCCAGATGCATTTGTCAATCATCTTCACGTCTATTGCCTTTCAAGCCAGTTGCCACCTGTGGTTCTGTCTTTGATGTTGCACTCTACCACCACCATCTAAACCAGAATATATTTATCAATCATATCTTTGATAACTATCACCTTTCAAGCTGGTTGCCACCTGTATTTCTGCCTTTGTTGTCCCGCTGCCACTATCCACAGTTGGATCTATTTGGCAATCATATCTTTGCCAGCTATCGATTTTCAGGCCGGTTGCCACCAGGGTTTCTGCCTTTGTTGTCTGCTGACACTATCTACAGCTGGATATATTTGTCAATCATATCTTTGCCAGTTATCAATTTTTAGGCCGGTTGCCACCAGGGTTTCTGCCTTTGTTGTCTGCTGACACTATCCACAGCTGGATATATTTGTCAATCATATCTTTGAGATTCAAGGTAATATATTACAGTATAACTGTACAGTATATCTTAGCATAGTATAAATGCTTTGCAGTTTGAATCACCATGTTGTTATGCTCACAATATCTCAGTGATTTTACATTCTTGTTTCTTTTACGTTTGTCTTAGTCTCCAGTAATAATCTCAAGCAAAAACAGAAATGTGGTTCTACAGAAGGATGCTGAGGATACTATAGGCTGAACATGTGAGCAACAACAAAGTTTTAGAGAAAATGGAAACAAAAATGGGAAGGTGAAGATTAAATCAATATAAATAATATTTTAACATTGTTTTCCCAAACAATGACAAAAAAACAGAAGTGTGGTTCTACAGAAGGATGCTGAGGATACTATACGCTGAACATGTGAGCAACAACAATGTTTTTGAGAAAATGGAAACAAAAATGGGAAGTTGAAGATTAAATCACAACCCTAAATAGATGTTGACATGAACAATATTTCCCTGTTTATGGGATTGCATTGTTAGATTTAAACACTGCTTAAAATAAAAAAAAGGATAGATTTTGATGAATCAAAAAGGTGTTGGTACATTTCAGTAATATAAGGTGATCTAATACAACAAAGATCACACCTGAAAAAATTCTGTTTTCTTGTTTTTAAATGAAAACTTGGAAAGTGTGTTAAAATGTATCAGTGAAGTTTTCAACTTTTTAAAATCACCTCAACTTATTTATAAATGGAACTTTGTGTGTGTCTGTGTGTGTGTGTGGGTGTCTGTTATCTATAGACTCCAAAACGGCTAAACTGATTTTCTTGAAAATTTACACAATTGTACTATAAGCGTCTGTGAGTGTTCTTAGCTAGGTTTTGTGTCGAGGTACCCCCAATAAATATTGAAAATCGATAATCAAAAAAATCGGGTTATAGAAGGAGTGGTTCAATTTTAATCAAATTTGATACATTCATAGACAAAGACATGAGAAACAATATTCAGAAGTTTCAAGGTTGCAGTTCTATCCTTGGATGACTTATTTGACTCTGATATTGGAAATCGATACCCCGATATCCTACCAGATCTGATCAAAATCAATTTTTCAGCCCTTTTATTTTAGTTTTTGCTTTGGGTTTGGCTCTAAGTAGGTATAATTGTAGTTCTTAGTCTCAGCCATGATACCATTTACTCAGAGGACTTATTTAGCCTTCAAAATTCAGTTTACGATGAAAAACTCTTATTTGATATTGATACTAGGAAATCAAAATTTGACTTACATACATTCATTTTTCTTTCAGTCTGCGGTTTCGCTTTAACTGGAAACAACTATTGCTTTTTAGTCTTTCGTGCCAATGTCCAAAAAGTCTGAGCTCCAGGACTATGGATTAGTTTTAAAGCTTTCATTACACCTGAGCAACGCCAGGCTATACTGCTTGTAGTAAATAATGAGAACTTAGGCATAAGGAATAAAGAACGTGTTAGTTTAAAACAATCTCATGAGAATATATGATAAAGCAATAAATTTGTAATATATAAGCAGAGCTAGTGTAAAGGTCTTGTGTCACTCCCAATTCTATGATACACCCTCTCCACATGACTACAACTCAATTTTCATAAGGTTGCATGCATATACAATACAAATTCTATTGTAACCTAATTATGGATCATATGTAATATATGTGAACATTATAGTAGAAAAATGGAAAATAATTACAATGTATCTAATACCAAATTAGAGAACTTTTTTTAATCATATCATTCTAAGAAAGGTAGGACTGCCACTGGTATGTAGCGGGTTACAATGAGAAAAAAAAATTGGATACAGGAAGTATGAAAGAAAAGATAAAAGATGAATGGGATTCAAGAAGACAGAAGATGGCAATTGACATTAGATTTAAATTTTGGGGGATTGTTACAGTCAGGGAAGCAAGTAAACAGAAGTGAATTCCACATGCAGAAAGTGCAAGAAAAGAAACTGTTCAAGTAGAAGTGGCAGTTACATTTAATTATTCCAACAGTAAAAGGGTGGGACCGAGATTCCCAACTTAAAATTCATATTGCAAGATATATTCTAATATAGCAACAATTCTAAGGTGAATCTTATATGAAGCTTTATTTGACTAATTCTGATTTAGTGCTGAAAACATTTATTTTATCATAGGAGATGCTTTCAAGCAAGAGGTAATGCAGGATTTGTTCATTTTATTCTCACACATTATAATAGATAATTCTATTTTAAATAGATTAATAATATTTTGTGGTAATTTTAAACATCAACTTGAGATTTTTCTTGTAAAAATGTTAAATAATTTTAACATATTTAACATTACTGATGAAAAATAGTGAATTTTACATAGAGTTTTTTCAAGACTTAGCATGAACAAAACAAATTTCTGTATTTGAAAAAAAATACTCAGGATGGCGTCAAAATTCACAAAAATTTTCCATCTTTAACACCCAGTTGTATTTGTAATGTCATTGCAAAAAATGAAAAGTTGTCTCCTCTTGACTAAGCCTGTAAAAACTAAAAACAGATATTCCTGAGAATAGGAAACTGTCACGTTATCTGAAGAGATATTGTTAAGTGGAAAAGTCTATCACTCTCTTTGTTCCCAGACAGCCAAATCAGAAAGTCATACATATTCAGGCTCATGGAAATTATCATCAGTACTAAACTTTATATTTCATTTCAGACAGCAATACTCTCATGAACATTTTTCATATCAGTAAACATATAGTGGGTTGCTTATTGTTGCAGGTTAACAAAATTTGGTCTTGTGGTAGATAGCCCACTATAAGTCAAAAATGATTATAAATCAAGAAAAGCAAATTGAGTTGAAAACAACATTTATATATACACACATATCAATTAATGTTTTTATAATTAAAATAATACTTGAATATAAGTCCAACAGAGGTTAAAATGGAAAATAATAATGTTGAAAAAGATAATTAGTGTTTAGGAATGTGAGGAGCGGAGGTATGTGAGGAATGTCTTTGAAGTAGTTGCTCCTTAGGTCAGTAGGTACTTTTGAGACAGGGAAGAAGTGATGAGAGGTGAAGGGAGGCAAATGTAGTAGCCACTCGACTTAAGTCAAGAGGATATTAATTACATTTGTCTCTCTGGGTCTCTGCATCAGTCTGTTTGTCGGGTGCTTTTTGTCTCGGCTTTTTATATCTGTTTTTTGGATCAAAAGCAGTTTGTTTTGGGATTTCACACTTGTATTTGATTCTGGGCTTCCCATTGGCTGGTAAATAAAATTCGTGTAGGCTCGCGAAATGGAAATTTGATTACTTTTTATTTTTCAACCAGAACATTTGCGTGAATATGCCTGCACATAGATGACTTTTGTTCATTTGCTTTCTGGTCGTTATAGAGCAAACATCCGGTCCCTCGCTTTTGCTTGGTATCACCACAAACATATATGCATATTTCAACTGTTTTGTTTGTGGTTTATTGAACTTTTTCTTATGTTTATGCTGTGAATGTTTCATTTTGTGAATAAAACCATTAATATATATATTTGCACACAACAACATATATAAATTTAGGTCAGAAAAAGCAAATGTTGATAATATAGTTAGAGTCACAAAGCACTGCCCAGGGTTCCTAATAAAATTTTGTCCCCTCTGGATGAGTGGAGTTTGCTGGAAGTACACACGAAACCTGCCTATGAGCTAATTCCCAACTCTCGATAGATTTCAAACCACTAATATTACAGGGTGTGGCAGAAATACATCCCACATAATGTTAAGACAGTAGCTACATGAAGACACCATTGCCACTACTATTTTGCCATGTGTGGAAGATATTTCTTCTGCACTCTATAGAAAAATAAGATTATTCAAATGTGTCAAGCTGAATTGTTTGGAAGGCTAAAAATGTCAATAAAAATGTTTATTCCATTAATATTTTTTTTAATTTATTTTTTTCAAGTATAATTTTTTTCTCTATTAATAATTGGAGACCAAATAGTGAAAACCAACAAAACACAAAATTCTTTTTATGAAAGCTCCATCTTTCTTTGAAAGGGACAGAACAATGTACAATGAACTTTGCAATCACTCTGTTTTCCGAATTTTAAATTCTTCTTGACATTTAAGAAGACAATTGCTTTTAATAGTTACAAGCAAAGGCATAATTCAATTTGTCATATTTAATTTTTTAAAAGCCTTTCCTAATTCTTTCAAAATGTTCGTACTTGTCTTTGTCATTTTAGTGCACAAGGTTGGACAAAAACATGAAAGAAGCAGAGACAGGTATTGTAAGAGAAATTATAGATTCACTAAAACTGTCAAAAAAGAAAAACAATGTTAGAAACACAACAGTTGATCATTTGGGAATGAGACGTCTAATAAGACATCTCATGAGATGTCTTCAGTCTTCATTGAATCAATTGTTCAAAACAATTTATAGATGATGAAAGCAGCACAAACAACAACATTTTACCTGCAGAAACTGTTTCCTTATAAGGAAACATTTAGCATTCATAGAGTAAGCAGTTACTATTTTCTGTTGAAATTTATAAAATCTTTCTCTTTAAACAATTTTTTAGGAAAATAGATTTCTAAATTTCTCTTAGCCCTATTGCTACCAGTGGAAAGTGTCGACAATCTCTTGCCATCCCACTCTGTTCTGGGTCGGTTCGTTGCTCTCAATATTTATGTAAAATCTTTTTTTTTTTTTTACAGATAAGAGTGTTGACCCTACACAAACCTCTTTATCCTCTGAGTGTGGCTAGTTTTGAATTCAAAATTTTCTTTCTTCTAGACTAGTTATCACTCAAAGCTATAAAACCCAGTCTGTTCTGCTATTTACCATAAGTGGGGGGAGTGATGTTGTCATACCTTTCCCAAGGATATTAGTATGTGAGTGAGTATAATTAGCTAAACTAAAATTTAAACTTGACTCTGACTCCTCAATTCGAACTGCTATTCATTACTCCACTGTGTCTCTTTTCTAAATTGCAGTAACAATCTTTTCACTCTTTCCTTTTTTTTTTTTTTCAATTAGAGTAGATAGACTAAACTATCGCGCCCGGTTCACACTCCACTCACATCTATTGAACAGGTGAAGAGGCTCATCCCTTGTTCCCTGTTTAGGGTGTGGTTTCCGGTTTTCGGTTTTCCAATCTTTTCACTCTTACGTAGCCCTCAGCGCATCAGTGGCATTACCGCTTTGCTCGGGGTGATATGATTAAAAAAAAACAAAAAAAACTATCATTGACCTTTCCAGTACTGATTGGGGGGGGGGGTTCTTTCTCTAACTTTCTATTTGAAGTGTAGAACAATATCTTGATTATATCATCATTTTTTCTCTGAGTTACATGAGCTATTCATTTTAGTTGTTGCTGCTGTTGGTAGTCCTCAAGTGATATGGTTTCTTTTATTTGGTAAAGTTCTTTGACTGTGATTTTGTAGCACCAGTTGGACAAAGATATAAAAAAAAAGGGTCTTTGCTAAGACCCACTGCTTTCACTTGCTCAAAGTAATTTTTAACCATTAATTTTACAAAGGATTAGTATACAGTTGACAGTTTAGATATTTCTGGATGGGTTTTATGCCATGCATGATATCCATATGTAAGTCTCGATCTGACAAGGCTATTTATGAACATGGTCTACGTTTTCGTTTTGTAGCAACTTTTGGTATTGGGGGAAACTATGATTCAAACAAGTACTGCTCTCTGACAAACCATTTAGAGGCAGCATTTGATAAAAAATGTCAGGAATTACTCAAAAGTAAGCATGTGATATTCCATTAGAATAATTATAGATTGCATGTTTTCCTGGTAATAAGATAAAAATTGTTACTGTTTGGTCCAAGAATGCTTAACTCATCTTTTGTATTCATTTTTTTTTTTAAATGATTTCATTCCAAACATGACAGGACTACACAGGCTGAGAAAGATAAGATGTTCTGAAAGGATGGACTTATGAAAGAAGTTGTTTGCTGAGAAAAATGTTCTGGAAGAATGGTCTAATGAAGAAAATTCTTTGCTGAGAAAGATAAGATGTTCTGGAAGGATGACCTTATCAAATAAATTCTTTGCTGAGAAAGATAAGATGTTCTGGAAAGATGGCCTTATCAAAAAAATTCTTTGCTGAGAATAAGATGTTCTGAAAGGATGGCCTTATCAAAGAAATTCTTTGTTAAGAAAAAACATGTTCTGGAAGGATGGCTTTATCAAAGAAATTCTTTGCTAAGAATAAGATGTTCTGGAAAGATGGCCTTATCAAAGAAATTCTTTGCTGAGAAAGATAAGATGTTCTGAAAAGATGGCCTTATCAAAAAAAATTCTTTGCTGAGAAAGATAAGATGTTCTGGAAAAATGGCCCTATCAAAGAAATTCTGAAAGGATGGCCTTATCAAAGAAATTCTTTGCTGAGAAAGATGAGATGTTCTGGAAGGATGGCCTTATCAAAAAAATTCTTTGCTGAAAAAGGTAAGATGTTCTGGAAGTATGACCTTATCAAAGAAATTCTTTGCTAAGAATAAGATGTTCTGGAAGGATGGCTTTATCAAAGAAATTCTTTACTGAGAAAGATAAGATGTTCTGGAAGGATGACCTGATCAAAGAAATTCTTTGCTGAAAATGATAAGATGTTCTGAAAAATTGGTCTCATGAAATCACCTGATAGAAGATTAGAAAATTGATAGTGAACCAATACCACAAAAAAAGAGTACATTATGTCCCTTCATGATGTAGGTGATCATGCCTCTCCACAACTTCCTGTTCTAATTTTTAATGTTTTTCTATCACTAACAGTCTCAATTCTGTCATTCATTTACACCACATATAAAATATTGGAATTTCTCTTTGATTTAGAATATAGATAGCCAATAATAATTCTTTAAAATAAAATTGCCAGAAGATCTAATCCTGATAAACACTCGAAGAATATTCTTTAATAAAATTTATTTCCAGTTCTCAAAATCATTGTCAAACATTAAGTTTATGCAAATTTCATAAATTTTACAATAAGCTGATTTTGCAATGTTCCACAAAATAAAAGTTACTCATTGTGGATAGATTATATTTAATCAATTACTTGGTCTGTTGCAAGGAAAGTTAGTTATCTATGCCATTCTAGACAATTTTTCTCACCAGATTATCTTAGATATTTACAAGTCTAACATTCACCCATGCTTTGAATAATGATACCAATTATGGCTTGGGGCTCTTGTTATATATTAATATTTACAAATCCTTGATAAAATCCAAAGATGTATCTGCAATATTACTGGTCCTGACCTAGCATCTCAGCTTCAGTTATTTTCCCTACTCCATAAAGTAGCTTCCCGTGTGTCTTTTTTATAAATACTTTCATGGTAATTGTTCTGATGAACTTTCTTCTATGATACGTAGGCATTATGAATTTAAGTGCAATACTAGTTTGACGTCCAGGTCTCATCATTTTACAAGATGTATCTGCAATGTTATTGGTCCTGACCCAGCATCTCAGTTTCAGTTATTTTCCAAATTCCATGAAGTAGTTACCCTGTGCCTTTTTTATAAATACTTTCATGGTAATTGTTATGATGAACTTTCTTCTCTGATACGTAAACATTATAAATTTAAGTGCAATTCTAGTCTCATCATTTTACAGTTAAAATGGTTAGAGATAAACATAAGATCTACGCTAACAGTTTCTCTTCTTGCATTTCTTGCATGTGGAACTTCTTGATTTTCAGTCAACATTAGCCTTCAAAATTTTAAATACAATGTCAGTCATTATCTTTTGTCTTTTTTGTTTCTGTTCTTTCAACATTCTCGCACCTTGATGATGTCTTTCTTATGTTCTTTTGTTGTTTCATTGTTGTGGCCATAAATAAAGACACAAAGAAAGAATAGAGTGAACAAATATATTTAACAAAGACAGTAGTACAAACATATACCAATGAGAAATTATTTGCATGACTGTTAGTCTAGCTGTCAGAGTTATCTGCTGGAAGAGATTCTGCTCTCACTCTCTTCTTTGCAAAGCAGAACTGCTGCTTATATATAGTTTGGAAGAGTTCACGTGTCATAAGTAAGTCACATCTTTCAAACTTAGTAACCTCTGTGAGTTAGTGGCTTTATTGCCTTGCTTTGGAGGAAATGATTAAAAGAATATGTTTAAATTCAAAACTTTTAAATTTATTATGTAACTGAAGTTTAACCAAAAAAAGCTCAAGGTAAATGATTCCTGAATAAGATTTATGAAACAAAATGAAGATTGATAATGATAGTCCCTTAACTTGAAGAGTGCAGTATCCAGGCAAATATTCATGAAGAAATCTGTTCCACAAAGTAATAGTTCTAAGAAAAAAGCTGTTAAAAATCAAACTTGCTCCTTACAAGTGGAATATAAAGAAAATTAAAGTGATTCAACTCCATGGATGTAACATGGTCAACTTTGATCTGTCACTTTCAAAATTTGAAATTAAAAGACCATCTTCCAACCTTGAAACCCCAAACTCAACAGGGTCAAACTGCTTCTTATCCAGAAGTTCTTTTTTTTAATCATTTCATGCCAAGCAAGGCAGTTTTACTGCCACTGTTGTGCAGGTGGTTATATACGGGGCAAAATGATGAGAAAGAGGAGTAGAGTATAAAGGGTGTCAGGAAAAGAGTAATAGAAGGATGAGAATACTGGTGTGATGGGGGTGGGGTGGATGGAGAAAAGAGCTTGAGGGAAAGGAGTTAATGAGATAGGATTGACGATTGACCTTACATTTAAATTCTTGGAGATTGTAGCTGTCAGGGAAGCAAGTATACAGAAGGGAATTCCATTTTCTTGTACATGCTGTATCTCTTCATGACATGGATGATCATGGCTCTTCATTACTTCCTATCTTTTACAGCTCTTGGCAGGGTTTTTCTTTTCACTATTCCAACCAATTCCTCTTCTTCCATCCATTTACAAAAGCCTAATAGGTAAGTTATTCTCTGCTTTTTTTCATCCCGCTTGCTTTCAATGTTCTTTAAGTGTCAAATTCTCCAAGCCCTCTTTCCCCACTATGTCTATAATAAATTTCAACTGCCTCTTTTCAATTCTAAATACGGAGATCTTTTCTTGAGTCTATTTCCTTAAAACTTCCTCATTATTCACATGTTCAGTCCATGGCATTCTCATTATACTTCTGCAGAATCATTGGTTGGCTCAAGTTTTTAATTCATCTGTGAAGAGATGGTCCAGTATTCACTACATGAAAAGAACTGACATTACGTAAGTAGATAAGTTCAGTACTCTTCTTTGTTTCTAATGAAATTTTCCTTTTTGTAAATACTTTGCTTAGCTGATGGAAGGCATCTTTTACTATTCCAATATGCTTTCAGATGTTGATGTCCTCTCTTAAAACAGATCAAGATATTACAATTTTTGTCCTAGCTTGATTTTGATATCTCCAATTTATAATTCACATCTTGAGTTGTTCCACTTGTTAACACACATGCAGCATTTCTTCTTACAATTGATATTTATCTTTAAAGATGGATAGCAGCATGGCTGTAATAGAAATCTAAACATGTACAAATTTTAACTGTGTTTGACACATGAGGTTAGATAATCATGTTAGCAGGAGAAGTAAGTCGTCATAAGTCTGCATGATGAGTTACAATACCGAAAACAAAGAGAAGACATGGCCGAGTTTAGAACTTTGAAACTAAAATAACGTATTTGGAAATCAATTTTCTAAACATAGAGCAGACTGTTATCAACCAAGCTGACCCAGAAAAGATATGTTTCTTGTTGCTTTTCAACTGCATCAAAATATTTTCTCTGTTTAAAATAATTTAATAGATCAAATTTCTATTAAAACACTAGCTGAAAAAAGTACCCATAGAATGTAAAAAGATATGTTACAAGATGTTTGCATTGTTGGGTAAATATTTAATCATCTTTATGTTACAGTAATTAACACTTTGAACAGTAAATCAATCCCAACCTGGTAGCTTGTGAGTCAGAAGAGAGGGAGTCATGTTGGTAGTAGTTCACTCCAAACCAGACTGACAGTCATCCTAACACCTTCCACATTTTGTATTGTCATTTCTTGTTAACATATATTTGTTATTTCTACCCTTGTGGTCATGTTGTTCTTTTCGGACCTTAACCTGCCCTATAACAGTGGCAACAAAGATATTGAAGAAATGGATTCTATGCGAAGAACAAAAGAAAAAACCTTTTTGCCATCTGTTGTCCATAACAAATATTTTCACGGCTTCTACTTAGACAAGCTTATCACCCTGTTGCCACCTCTTCATAAATTTACATGAGCTACTAAACTAGCCACCAGGTCTCACTCTTTTACAATCAAAACAGTCAAATATAGCTGTCACTTCAACTCTAAGAGTTTCTTTTCTTGTACTTCCTCTCTGTGGAACTCCCTTCCATCCACTTGCTTCCCTGACAGCTACCAAGAGTTTAGATCCAATGTCAATTGTTATCTCTTATCTCATTGACTTTCATCTTTCTCTTATCCTTTTTCATTGTTTGGTAAATATTAATTATCTTTATGTTACGCTAATTAATACTTTGAAAAGTAAATCAAACCTCACCTGGCAGCATGACACCAGTTACTTTCTCACCAACAAGATGTGGCTTCTCTATGTCTCTTTTACAAATATTGTCATGGGTCCTTACCTGTAACTCCAAAATGAACTCTTCCTAATGCTATATGTATACTACACCTCTCAAAAGAGAGGGAGTTGGGATGTCAATTGCTATTTCTTATCTTCTTGACTCTGATTTTTCTCTTATTCTTTCCCCCGACACTTCCTGGATCTTGTTCTCTCTTTTTTGCTCTACTCACACATAACTCTCTTCACACCAGTATTCCTATCCTTCTCTTATCAATTCTCTGACATCCCCTGTAACCTGTTCCTATTTCTCTTAGTTCTCCTCTCATGAAGCACACCAACGGCAGTACTGTCTTGCTTGGGGTGAAACAATTATAAAAAAATATTTATGGGCTCCTGGAAAATTTATCCAATAAACAATATTGGGGGACCCATGAAAGTCCAAATAAAAAATGTGTAACATAAAACAATAAATATAAAACAAATAGCAATGTAAGTATTTACAAAAGGAATTACTTATGATGAAAGGTTTGAATTGATTCAGGAATTATGACATATCAGCCTCAATGTGTCATCCAATGCCGACAAAATTTTATTGTTGGTAATATTTTCATAAATCTATTTCTGAAAACATTTTTCTTTTGAAAGTTCTATTTCTGATAATAGTTTTCTTTCAGTTAAGTATCACTAGTGTTATAGTGGAACATCCTGCCATCCCCGAAAATGAAATGCTCTAGTCTATAAAGGACGATGACAAGCGGAGTGAGCGCAACCATATTAGGCGAAGACATTCCCTATTTGATAGTTTATTCTGCTCCTACTTGTTGATTGCTTATCTGTATCTTATTGTTAATTGTACAGTAGTACCATAAATCTGTTATATCGTATTCCTGTGTCGAGTACCATTCTTCCACTAACATTTACACTGGTATTCCTTTCTGGGATATATCAACTAGTAATATTTTTCATTTTTTTTTTTTAAATGTATAACTGATAATAATTTTTTTTTTTTTCAAAAAATATATAGCTGGCAATATTTATTTTCCAAAAAAAGCATTCTTTTTGTTTTTCTTTTTAATTTTTCCGTAGATCCCAATTTCTTTAATGAAATTTGTGATATTATATTAGTATATTCGAATAGATCATTTAGGTTATCCAATTTGTAGTATTTGCTACGGATTTGTTGGAGATTATGGCAATTTAGGAGGATGTATTTGACTGTATAAAATTCTTGGCATGAAACACATGTTAGACGTGCCTCATTTATGAGGAGATATTGGTGGATTATGTATGAATGACTAATACAGAGTCTGGCTAGAACCACCTCTTCTTTCCTTATTTTTCTGGAACTTGCTGGTCTTTCACTGATGATTTATGATGAAAAGAAGAAACATAAAACTGACAATAATAAGAATGTGCTTGAGTGTCTGCAAGAGAGAAAGAGAATGTAAATAATCACAAAACCTGATATGCTTACATTGGTTACATAATTACAACACTCTCCCATGCATTAACCTTGCAGTTAGTGACGTGAGACAGCAAAAATATGTACAGAATTTACGGAATTATTAAACTATGAATATGTCATATAAAAAGGTGTCACGACAACACTTTTGTTCGAACACGGATTGCCAGGGAGTAAACAGAGTTGACCTCATTCTCAAGTAATTAGTGATACTGTGCTACTGGAATCACATGGTATGTAGAATATATATATATATATATATATATATATATATATATATACACACAAAGCAAAAGTACATGACTTAAATGGTCAAAACAAAATATATTTGGGGTCAGCCAAAGACACCTTTAAGACCAGGTGGTTCAATCACAAGTCTACATTTAAAATAGAAAACTTAAAAAATTGTACAAAATTGGCTAGCCACGTGTGGAAATTGAAATCAAAATATTGAAAAGATCCAGACATAACGTGCAGTATAGTAAAAACAGCCAAGCCTTACAATGGTGGCAAAATATGTAGACTGTGCCAGGAAGAAAGGTTAACGATTATGTTATTCCCAAACAAAAATGAATTATTAAATGAAAGAACACAAATTATGACAAAGTGTAACCATACTAAAAAATACCTATTTGGTTCATACAACCATGGATAAAAACATTACAATTACTTGTAATTTTAAAAATTGTGCATTAAAAAATTCCTCGCTACATGAGCGTTCAAAAAATTACCGTTACTTAAGCATTCCTAAAAAAAACAGTAAATGGTAAAATCAGTTATTGCAACTCGCCTGAAGAAACCACATGGTAGAAATCTAGGTCTTGTTTACAAATGAAATATATATATATATCAAGATTCATTGAAACTAATATAGTTACAAAGGGAACTGATGACATGATTTTTTTTTCAATTGGAGTAGATAGACTAAACTATCGCCCGGTTCACACTCCACCCACGCCTATTGAACAGGTATAGAGGCTCATCCCTTGTTCCCTGTTTAGGACATGGTTTCTGGCTTTCTCTTTTCCAATCTATTCCCTCTTATGTAACCCCCTGCACACCAGTGGCCTTACCACCTTGCTCGGGGTGATATGATTAAAAAAAAAAAGAAGGTCAGGTTTTATTAACTATACCATCATTTTATTGTTGTTGTTGACTCCATAAGGTTACGTTTTTTGTTATATGTGAATGTTTATTATATATAGATATATTACTGTGTTCAGTTTATAAAGGGTTTTTCTTTTATTTATATGTATATTCATATAAATATAGCATATTTGTTCTGTTGTGCATATACAGTGGGATATAGTATCAGGATTATGTTTGTGCTATAGTATATTATGTTCTGGGTATTTGAGTGTGTGGATTACACTTGTGAATCTCTGATGAGCTTGCGTCACTGGTACCCATTCCACAAAAATTTATTCGGGCAACCAGACTGGCAGCAAGGTCTCACCCTTTTAAAGTTAAATCAACCAAATCCAGGCAACAATTCTATTCCAGCAGCATCTTTTTTTGCACTTCACGACTGTAGAACTCCCTTTCATATACTTGCTTTCTTGACAGCCATAACCTCTAGGAATTTAAATGCAAAGTCAATTCCCATCTCTTACCCACTTAACTCCAGTCCTTTCTACATCACCCCGTATATCTTGTTCTTTTCCTTTCTCTCTACCTTCACAACTGTCTTCACTTCTGTGTTAACATACTTCTCTTGCTCTTCCTCTTTCACACCTGTAGCTGGTTCATTTTTGTCTTCACTCTCCTCCTGTCTGATACTTCAACTCTCTTATGTAACCCCCTGCACATCAGTGGCATTAACGCCTTGCTTGAGGTGAAATGACTAAAAAAAAAATTCATTCTTTGGTTTGCTGTCTATTCTTTTTGTGAAGATTATTTAAGGCACATCTTTTATTTGTTGCTTGGCATGTTGATTGAATCTCTCATGCTTGCTGTGAACTCCATGTGCACAAACATGGATCAATTAAAGAAAAAAAAGAGCTAGGCATGTATTCTCTGTTCTTTTTATATTTACTTAACACTTACGCATTTCTGCTTTGATTTTGGCAGGAGCATTAGTTGGCTTTTGCATTACATCAGTTAAACCATTAAGCTATGTCGAAGTTATATCGAGGTTACCAGAAGTCTGGAAGAATTGAAAGAATAAAAATGGATGTATAGAGAAAAAAAAACAAAGTTTTTCTGAGTTTGAGTTGAAGCTTTGTTTGACAGCATATCAACCTCTGTGGGTTATTTAATGCCAAAAAGGTAGGGTTTTAAGGTATTTTTTGATGTTTGATTATCGTGAGAAGGTTGATTTAGTCAGAGTTTGATAAAAACTTTTTTTTAATCTTTTTTAAATTTTAGAAAACTGAAGATGTCTTCTAGTTTTGTATTCAAAAATATATTGCTGGTAATAATTTTTTCCTTCAAAAATGTATTGTTGGTAATAGTTTTCCTTCAAAAATGTATATTTTTCTATAAAAGACTACTTTTATACTTTCATGGTGTTTTGACCCCAGTTTAGCTGGGACCCTAACAGGTGCTACCACTCCGAGTTAGAGGGGACCTGGGAACAACAGCAATTAAGAGGTGGGTCTATGCTCCTCACAACCTCCCAATCAGAGGCCTTGCTGCCGAATGGATTTTACCGTCATACCCAGGACCAAAGTTTTTCTGTCACTTTATTAATAAAAAGGAAATGGTATATTTCAATACATTTTACTACTACCAATCTAATCACCACAAAAATTAGATCACAAAACAATAAATATAAAGCAAAAAACAAAAGAATTACAGGTGATAAAAATGGAAAAAAAATTAAACTAGCTATGATTGATGGGTTGGTTGGTTGGTTGTTTTGTTTTTATGGCAAATCAACCTCGGCAGGTCATTTAAATATCTAAATGCTCTACATGTTAAATCTTCATTTTTTTTCAAACATACATTGAACACTCTTTAATATAAATGTTTACTGGTTGAATATAAATATAACGTATAACTGTTTAGTAGAGATATATATGTGTGTCCAAAACTTCATACCCAAAACACACAGTGTATGTTTCTTCATGTTCAAAATGAATTGTATTGGTTAACTAAGCTTTGTTTGTCTGTTTTGTTTTTAAGGCAAATCAATCTTGGCAGGTCATTTATTGCCAACTAAACTTTATTTATTTATTGCTGGTAATACCTTTTTCTTTCAACAATTTATTGTTGTTTTTATATAAGTTTTGTGTCTAGTAATATACTTTTCTTTTCGAATATCAAGATTCATTGGGATTTGTTTTGTTTTTTAAGAGCAGGGTCCACAAGTCCTACCCTTGTTAGTTAACCCATAACTGAAAGGAAGGGACAGATTAATACCTTTCCCAAGGGTACCATTGCTTACGTCAATGCAGGGTATTCAACTGGAATTAAAACTCGGGTCACTGATTTCTCTTTCCGAGCCGATATCCACTGCACCACAACACACATCCGTCACTAAATGCTTACAGCACCTGGTATTCCCAAGCGGTCATCCATCTAAGTAATGACCAGGCTCAACATTGCTTAACTTTGGTGATCGAGTGATGTATTCAACGTGATATGGCCGTAAGCCATATGTTTATGTAGGAACGCTTGTATGTGTAAGTGTATGTTGGATGGTAACGTTATATGCATGAAGGAAAAGGTTTGTAGATATTTCCAATAAAATTGTTGAAAATCTAATGAGACATTGTGAGGATTTGGAAATGCTGTTGTCACTTCTATGTGACAACACAAGGTATTGACACTATACAATTTACATCATTCTGACTGATGTCCTCATCTTTAATGACATATCCATGATGTTCTGGCTATCATACACTCCGGTGTCCTCAGGATCTGCCTATATTTCTAAGATGAGATATTGCACCTATTTACATTGTCCGTTTTAAACTAAACCCTTTATCTAGTCTATTTTTATATACAGGTTTGCCTATCATTCAATTCACACTCCTCCCCAGTCTTTTGGACAGGAGTAGAGGTCAATCCTTTGTTTCCTGTTTAGGATTAGTTTCTTGGTTACTTTTAAAATCTACTTTAACATTATACTCCTAATGTCTCCACTTGAACTCTGAATTTTATTTACTTCTTATTTTTTTTTTTAATCATTTCACCCCAAGCAAGGCATTCCACTGCCACTATTGCGCTTGGGGCTACATAGGCAAAGGTAAATAGAAAGAGTGGTTAGGGATAGGAAATGTCAGAAAAGGGGTGATAGATAGTTGGGTGGATAGGAAGAGTGTTTGAAAGAATGGAAGTGAGTTAGTGTGTTAGGAGGTGTCTATTGACCTTACATTTAAACTCCTGGAGATTGTAGCCATCGGGGAAGCAGTCATGTGGAAGGGAATTCCACAGTCGGGAAGTGCGAGAAAAGAAACTGTTGGAGTAGAAGTTGCGGTTGCATTTTATCAGTTTCACTGTAAAAGGGTGGGACCTAGTTGCTAATCTAGTATCTTGTGCAAATTCAAACCTAAGGGGCACCAGTGATCTAAGTTCATCAGAGCAGAAGCCGTGAAAGTATTTATAGAAGAGACACAGAGAAGCCACATCACGCCGGTGAGAGAGAGACTGCAGGCAGTCTGCTAAGTTGGTATCGATCACATTACAGACCCTTTGCTGTACCTTGTCGAGAAGCCCAAGGAGAATAGCAGGGGCACCTGATCAGATATGGCAACAGTATTCAATGCACAGGTGGATGGTAGATTTATAAATGTACAGGATAGATTCAGACGGAAAAAACCTCCGGGCCCTGCACAGAGAACCGACTTTCATAGCAGCAGATTTAGCAATGGATTCGATATAGTCATTCCATTTGAGGTCTGCTGAAAGTGTGAGACCAAGGAGGCATAGTGTTTTACTCTGTGAGAGGCAAGCCTGGTCCATGCTAATGGGAAGTAGGTGTGATTGTCTATGATGGTTAATTGATAGTGGCTTCGTTTTAGAAGCATTAAAATTTACGAGCCATTTCTTACCCCAGTCCAAGACAGATTAGAGGTCCTTTCCAAGCTCAGCTGCAAGGTTAGCTTTGTCGCCCACACCAGATTTTTGATCGAGGCGAGAGTAAACTGTGGTGTCATCGGCGTACATACCTACTTGGGATCTTATGGTATCAGGGAGATCATTAATGTAGATCAGAAAGAGCGTAGGGCCTAGGATAGAGCCTTGAGGGACACCTGCATTTGTATGGTAGTTCTGGGAGGCATGTCCGTTTAATACCACTTTCAATGTGCGGTTAGATAGGAATGACTGGATTAGTTCAAACAATTGTCCAGCTATACCATAGCTCTGCAGTTTGCATAGAAGGCCAGCATGCCAAACTCTGTTGAACGCTTTAGAGATATCCAAGGCGATGGTTCGGGCTTCGCCATTCCTGTCAAGTGCCTGGTATATATTTGTTATATATTCTGTTCCTCAATAAAAAGAAGTATTTACCTACCATCCTGTTCACACTCCTCATTTTTTTTAACAAAAATAGAGAGCCATCTCTTGTTTTCTGTTTACAATTGGGTTTCTACTTACCCTTATTCCTTGTCACTCTTAAAACTTTTTCCCTTGATATTCCCCCAAACCCTGCTTCTCCATCCACTTTCTCAAGCCCATCAAGTACGCCTTGCAATGCTTTTTGTCTCTCCTTCTCTCTAGCCATCCTGTGAGTATCAGATTCTACAAGCTCTCCTTCCTCTCTGTGTTACAAGAACTTCAGCTGTCTCTTCTTCATATTAAGTATAAGTTTTCTTTTTGTTTACATCCATTCCAAAACTTTTCAAATGTTGCTGGTACCTTCACCATCCTTCTGTAGAAACACATTTCTGTTGCTTTAAGTCTCTCTTTTATCTTTGAGAAAATTGCCCAGCATTTGCTGCCATAGAGGAGGACCGATATCACATTTTTTTCTGTTTATAACAAAATCTTCCGGTTTCTTAATACTCTGTTTAGCTTTAGAAATGTTTCCTTGGCCATGCCAATACACCTTCAAATCTCAGTGCCGTCCTCTGTTAGAACACTTCCCAGTTATAAAAAGGTTTTACTAAATTCAACTGACAAAGACTGTTTAATTTTTTCTTGTATTTTATCCAATTTTCAAATAAGGATCAAAATTATGGATAAGCTGTCTGAATTTCATGTTTTGTTCTATTTTTGTTCAAATACATTTGGGTGTTGTCAGTATGGTAAGCAAGATATTTTTGACTCTGCCCTTGCATAATTTTAAAAGCACTCAGATTTAAATTATTCTAAAATGATATCATATGTAAAACTGTTATAAGGAGCTAGACCACAACTGGAAAAGAATGCATGGAATATTTATATGTATTATTATTATTTTGTATGGATATTAAATATTTTAATCACATTTGATGATGTCACCTCTGCTGTATTCTATTTATTGCATGTTGTGTTTTCAAATAATAAATTTTAAAATTTTCAATCTTTTCTTGTTTTTTAATAATTTGCTTAGCTTTTTGAAGGCATCTTTTCCTATCTTGCATGCTGAGCTTATCCTTTTGTTAACAACCATACAGTGTTTTTTGCAGTTGACACTTACTCGTTTCTTTTTGCTTTCCTTCAATACCTTCTCTAAGAGTTCTCATAGTTTCCTTTCTATGTCTGTTATCAACACTGTGTCATCTGCATATCTTATTTTATTAACACTGGCTGCCAATAATGAATCCTGGTCTGACTCCTGATTCTTTCAGAATTGTGTCACTGTATAGATTGAATAAATCTGGTGAGAAGACCTATCCTTGTCTTATACTCCTTTCTATTTTTTATTTATTTACAGACTTCATTTTCTATCCAAATGCAGGCAGTTTGCTGGTAATATAGTTTCTGGATTCTTCTAGTATTCATCTCAAATAAAGTGTGTATAAAATATTTCATATGCATATAAAATGATCTAAACTTATTTATAAATGGAACTTTGTCTGTGTATGTGTCCATTACCTATAGACTCGGAAACGGCTGAACCGATTTTTTTGGAAATTTACACACTTGTACTAAAAAAGTCTGCAAGTGTTCTTAGCTAGGTTTTGTGTCAAGGTACCCCTGATAAATAGTAAAAATCGATAATCGAAAAAATCAGGTTATAGAAGGAGTGGTCCGATTTTAATCAAATTTCATACACTCATAAACAAAGACATATAAAACGATATTCAGAAGTTTCAAGGTTGCAGTTCTTACAATAGTGCAGAAAATTGATAATATATACATATAAAAGGCAAGATGTTTGTGTGTGTGTCTGTTTATATGCCTGTATGTCTGTATTTTTTTCAGCCCTTTTATTTTAGTTTTTGCTTCGGGTTTGGCTGTAAGCAGGTATAATTGTAGTTCTTAGTCGCAGCCATGATACCATTTACTCAGAGGATTTAATTAGCCTTCAAAATTCAGTTTATGATGAAAAAAACTTAATTGGTATCAATACCAGGGAATCAAAATTTGACTTACATCCATTCATTTTTCTTTCAGTCTACAGTTTCACTTTAACTGAAAACAACTATTGCTTTTTTGTCTTTTGTGCCAACGTCCAAAGAGTCTGAGCTCCAGGACCATAGATTAGTTTTAAAGCTTTCATTCCACCCAAGCAATGCCAGGCTATACTGCTAGTAATATATATAAATACTCGATTCATTCTCTTCCAGTGTATTCTAGCTCCTGGTAACCATTTTACACAAGTCATTTTTGACTGTTTTGATTTCCAGTGCTTAAAACAAATATCAAGTGTGGCCAACAAAATCTTGCCTTCCACATTGCAAGCACCCAGTCCTTGGTAATGACTGGTAATAAGATACTCAAAAGTCAGTCAGTTAAGTGCCATACGAGATACACGCTTGGGCGATCATGTCTCAAAAGAGATATGACTGACTGGGCAGAAGATTATCCAGCAGTAGGTTGCCATTGCTTTCTGCGATAGACTGGTTGCTGACCAAGGCTACAGAACCCAATCTGTCCTGTTATTTAACCCATAACTGGAAGGAATAGATGGATTAATGCCTTTTCCAGGGGTATGTGTGCGTAAGTGAAAACAATGCATTCAGCTGGAATTTGAAGTCAGCTCCCCGATTTCTCGTTCCGAGCCGATATCCAATGCACCACATCAAGTAATCAAAAGTACTTGAACAAAAACACAACAAAATATGTATTTTGAGCAATTTATACCCAGTTTTGATTCTGATGTACAATATAAGTTATATTAGTAACTAAAAACAAACAAAAAAACAAAACAAAACATTGGACAGAAAAACTGTGGTGATTATGCATCAGTACAGATGCGAAAGAAGCCCTGGATCACATGTGGACATGTCTGCCAAAACCAGGTTTTCCCTGTCAACAGCAGAACAGCTTTGCATGTTCATATATGGGCCTCTCTGCAACTTATCTAGGTTTGGGTTTCTTTAAACTGTCTTCTGTAGAGAAAAGTGACAAGAAACCAATAGTCAGGCAGTTAGATAAATTTAGTCCCACTGGCATTTTGTTCCTGAAGTTGTTGTGCTGTTGTCTCTGACACAGTGTTATTTTGTTACCAAACCTCTTTTTCCATTACTTCTTAGTAAGGCAATCAGTTAGGAGTTTCCTCCAACATATTTCTGTATTTAACAATATCTAAATCTAAACTTATTTCTAAATGGAACTTTTTGTGTGTGTGTGTGTGTATCTGTAACCTATAGACTCCAAAACGGCTGAACCGATTTTCTTGAAAATTTACACAGTTGTACTATAAGCATCTTTGAGTGTTCTTAGCTAAGTTTTGTGTTGAAGTATTTCAGATAAATATTGAAAATCGATAATCGAAAAAATTGGGTTGTAGAAGTGGTCCAATTTTAATCATAGACAAAGCCATAAGAAACGATATCCAAAAGTTTCAAGGTTGCAGTTCTTAAAATAGTGCAGAAAATTTGATATCGATACCAAGAAATCAAAATTTGACTTACATCCATTCATTTTTCTTTCAGTCTATGGTTTCGCTTGAACTGGGAACAACTACTGCATTTAGACTTTCGTGCCAACATCCAAAGAGTTTGAGCTCCAGGACCATGGATTAGTTTTAAAGCTTTCATTACACCTGAGCAACACCAGGCTATACTGATAGTATTGCCATAATTGATTGATCATGAAAACATTGATTTGCATAATAAAATCTGACATATATCTTACGAAAAGACAAGATTTTTTTTGGCATAAGAACCAATTTATTTATTTTTATTAGATCAGTTATGGGAGGGAGAGAAAAACCAACAAAAAATGTCTTTACTCCAGGGAAGACAGAAATATATGACAAAAAAGTAATTACAAGAAAAAAAACTCTTTAAAAAATGTTTTAAGTTAGACAAAATCCTAGAGAATTAAGATAGAATTTCTCCAATGTCACAAGGTGTTTTGGCCAATTTTTTTTTAACTTTTTAAACTCATTGCAGATTTGTTTTTACACTTTCAAATAAGGTGTAAACACCCTGAAGAACATAAAATTTAAATCAATATTCTCTAAGCCAAAAAAATGTCTTCTCAAAATACAAACTCAAACTAACATTGTATATTTTACAAATGAAACATTAAGGTGTCTGATCTTATGAATATAAGATAAGTATTATATATATATATATATATATATATATATATCTTGAGAATTACAAATAGATTTGCACTATTTACACAATTTCATAAGTCAGAGCATTATTCCTACCCAACTTTTCCAAGACTGTCCAACTTAAAAAGTGCATTTCAAATAAGATGCATATATTATTGAAAATCTTCATTCTTTTCTATATCGTTCATTCAATAATGAATTAAAACACTATCACAACTGGTGTATGAATACACATTATATCACTCGCTAAAAGTTTGCCTCCTTCTACTGAGTGCCCATAGCTCAGAGGTAAAATCAATGATTGACACCAATTTGGTTGGGTTTCAATCCTGGGTAAAAAGCAGTCAGATGCCTAACCGTACTGATGAGCTGTGAGACAATGAAACAAACCTGTCTGCGAATGACTCTATATATATATATATATATATATATATATATATATATATATATATATATATAGGGGTTATTTTTATAAATGAGTTTTGCAAATTTAATAGGAATAAAAAATCTGTCTGCGGATGACGAGATAACTTGGTTATAAACTACCAACAATTTGAAATGATTTGTTTGAACATTATTTTTGATCAATACTCATATTTAAGTAGATATTGTTTTTAATTAAACAGTATTATATATTTATATCTACTGGCCTGATTATTTACAATAAATTTTTATTGTGAAAATGTGTGTCATTTGGCAGGATTTGAACCTGCGACCCCTGTCCACATTTATTTTTATAAAAAGGATTTACAAATTTAATAACAATAGAAATTGGGGGTGAATTTTAAAACTTGAATACATGTTGAGTAATTTGTTTTTTTTTTTAATCATATCACCCCAAGCAAGGTGGTAACGCCACTGATGCGCAGAGAGCTACGTAAGAGTGAAAAGATTGGAAAAGAAAAAGCCGGAAACCACATCCCAAACAAGGAACAAGGGATGAGCCTCTTCATCTGTTCAACAGACATGGGTGGAGTGTGAACCGGGTTCATAATTATTAAATAAATAAACTGAAACTTACTTCAATAAACAAAATGTGTAACAAAATGCCACAGTATTTCAATTTATTTTATTCTAATGAAAATTATGAGAAACTTATGAAAAAAGTAAAAGATTTTTCCTTCCCCCTACTGAAAATCTGAAATTTACTTCTGGGTGGGGAATTCTTCCTGGTTGCAAATCCCTGCCTTAGAAGTTTGTTACTCGTTATATAATCCCACTAATTTGTGAGTAAATAATTCCTAATTTTTGTGAATTTCTGCAGATAGCAACTAAACTGAGTTTGAAGGACATTAATGAAATAAAATTTACATATGAAAAATTGCTAAATTTTTATATAATCATTAATTTCTCTATCAGAGATATTATAATGGAAACAAAAAGAACACTTGCACTTAGGGTTGAATGGAGACAGCTGAACTTTCTAGGGGATATTGTGAGAAAAGAAAGCTTGGAGAATTTGACAATTACAGAACATACTGAAGACAAGTAAGACTGATGAAAACAACAAGTCATCAACCTAACGAGCATGCAGAAAATGGTTGGTAGAACATGGACTTAGATGGATCATAAGAAGACAAATATTACGAACAATAAGAGTTTGTGGAGGAGCATGAAAGCAGGACATGAACTGGGAAAGTTAGTTAAGAGACAAACATTGCACAGTGCAATGTTGTAGAGAACCATACTACATAGAAGCACAGAAAATGATTCATGTTGCATATTAGTCAAGTGAGTGTTGACAGTGTAAAAAAATTAAAAAATGTGGAATTTTTTCTCAGAATATTGACCTATAAAAAAGATGTCAATAACATACAAGAATTTAGTGTATAATGTGTAATATAGATAATATACTGAATACTGACAAAGTAAACCTGATTGCTGCTCTTGAAACGCACCCCTAATCAATGGTCAACTGGGGCAGGAAATGGCTTGTAAATTTGAATACCTTTAAAACAAAACTGCTCTACTTTAACCACTATAGAGAAACTTTCCTGCCCTTCATCAGTATGGTTGATGCAAGTCTCTTTGATAGCAACACACAGTTCCTCCTTAGCCTTACTTTTTCAACCAAACTGAAGTGAAACAAATATATCAAATCTATAGTTGCATTTACTGCCAAAAAATTTGGATCTCTAGTCTCTGTGTCAGGCCAGGAAATTTTTCTGGTCAGAATCCATCTTGCACATTTATAAATCTAGCATTCATCATTCATTGAATACTGTTTCCATATCTGGTCAGGTATTAATCCTGCTATTAATCCTGAGATTTTAGTCAGTTAAGTGCCATATGTGATACACACTTTGGGCAATCATGTCTCGAAAGACTGACTGACTGGGCAGAAGATTATCCTGCAGTAGGTTGCCATTGCTTTCTGCTTTTAGACTGGTTGCCAGCCAAGGCTAGAGAACGTATTCTGTCCTATTATTTACCCCATAACTGGAGGGAAGAGACGGATTAATACCTTTCCCAAGGGTATTCGTGCATAAGTGAATGCTAGGACTTCAACTGGAATTTGAACTCGGCACCCTGATTTGTTGTTCCTAGTTGATAGCCACTGCATCACAATGCACATCAAAATCCAAAGAAAGATTTGCAATGGAATCGATCCTGACTTGGCATATTGACTTCAATCACTTTCTCACCACCGTGATGTAGCTTCTATCTGTCTTTTCTCCAAATATTTTCTTAGCAAGTGCTCTGACAAGCCTTTTGCCATGGTGTCTGATCCACATGAATTTAAGCATGCTACTAGATTGGCATCTAGGTCCCACACTTTTACTGTCAAAATAGTTAAAAGGTAGCTACCACTTCTACTTCAACAGTTTCTTTTCTCACATTTCCTGCCTGTTTACTTGTTTTCATGATAGCAACAATCTCCAAAAATTTAAATGCAATGTTAATTGCCATCTTCTATCTTCTTGTTGTATACCTACCTGTATACAGAAATGGGATGCCGCTATACACTTATATATGTGGACACTACTGGAGTAGAAGGTAGAGTGATTATACTGACTAGCAGTTATTAGCAGTGTACCTACTCCATGCAGAATGCAAGTCTTGTATTTGTGATATACTATTATTCTCAATCTCTGTTTTGGTGACTACACACACAGTAACCTTTCAAGGTTACAACATTGGTGATCAAGATGATGAATAGGGTCCATTGAACAAAGTACAACTTTAGCAATGATGATCAAAATACAGCATTAGCATCAAAGATTGTGCCGTTGACATAAATACAACATTTTAGCATCAAATTTGATCAAATTCAGCATTTTGGTCATGAAGTTCATGATGTTCACCAATATAGCATTTTGGTGACAAGATTTTTGGTGGCAAAAATTTTGGCCAAGCTTATGAAAAAAAATCACCAGCACAATATTTTTTGTGACAAAATTTTGGGGCCGTACTCAACTAAATGTTTGCACCACGAACATTAGTATTAGCATAGAATGCACAGAAAAAAGTGACTAAAAAAAAAAAACAAAGACTTTCAAGTAAAAATACACCAAGGAACATTGGTAAAGGAAGATCAAAAGTACCAAAAAAATATCATGCATTTTTTTGTTTACAGAGATTTTCAGGATTACATAACAGTCAAAAGAAAAAAAATATACACTACCGACCATAAGTTGGGGCCACTCAAATTTTTTTCACAAAGTTTATAAAATTTCATTTTTAGCAGAATCTGATTCACCAAGTTTGTATTTTTTTTATTATTCTTATGCAGATGTCAAGTAAAAAAAAAAAGTATTCTTTTCAACTTTGAAATAAACATTTACTCAGTTTGCTACTTGACTCCTCTTATTGTGATCAAGTTTTTGCTGAAAATTCAGATTTATTCAGATACTGTAATTACGGTATAATTTATTTTTGTAAACCATATTACTATGGTATAAATGGCATGGAAGAAACAGATTAGCATTGAAAAAAGAGCTCAGGTTGAAATTCTTTTGAAAGAAGGATATTCTGAACATGATATGGCTAAAAAAATTAAGCCTATCAAAAAATGGCGTGTATTATTACCTTCAATGACTTTGTGAAACAGAGTTAAATATTGACAGAAAAAGAGCTGGTGGGCCCAGAGTAACATCTATTGTAGAGAATAGGCACTTGATCATATCTAGCAAGAGGAATAGAGGAAAAACTGCTCCAGAATTAACAATTGAAATGAATTCTACTTGGCAACATCCAGTATCTGTTACTACTGTTAAGAGATGACTTCATTCTGCTGGGCTTAAAGGCTGTGTAACAGTTAAGAAACCACTATTAAAGAAGGAGAATAAGGGATGAAACTGATCATACAGTTCGAAATTAACTTTCAAAAAATGAACAAATGTTTAAATGCTTGCAGGATGCTTGGAAATCACTTTCACCAACTTATTTTTATAAGTTATTAGAAAGAATGCCAAGGATTTGCTCTGCAGTAATAAAGGCTTGTGGTGGTTTCTTTGATGAAAAGAAAATATGAATTAACTTTAATTAAATTTGAAATTACTCTATGTTAATTTTGGTTTTAATTATTGTACAATTGTGAGCATCAATGAAATATATCTATATTTATTCTCCTAAAATAGAAAATTTGTTATTTCTTTCTCTTAGAGAATAAATCTAAGTTGTCCCAAACTTATGGTTGGTAGTGTATATATGTAAATATATATGTTGGGAAAAAATAGAGGAGTTTAAAAAAGACTTGTTAAAATTTTAAAACAACAACAACAAAAACTGCGAGAACAAAGGCTTGAAAAATTCAAGGAATATTTTATGAAAGAGTGGAAAATGTTTTCAAGTAACATTAATAACAATTTGAGTGCTTTTTTCTCAGGAAGCTATTGTGAAAGCAATATCAGAGATTAACTACAGGCCTCAGGAAAATGTAACATTTACACTGTATTACCATAGATAAGAAAACTTCTAAAAGACAGACTGCATAAATTGGTCAGATCAGAAAAAGGTCAGACTTCTTAACTTCAGATTTATTTTTGGCAGACTATGATCCTAAAAATAATTGATCATGACAAGTGACACTAGTGATTATGGTATTGGAGCTTGTATTATGCATAAATTTGATAATAGTTCTGTTAAACCAATTGCACATGCATCCAGGACACTGCTTGTAGTGGAAAAAATTACTCAGTGATTGAAAAGGAAAGTTTAGGGATTATCTTTGCCCCTAAAAAGTTCCATAGATTTATTCACAGGAGAAAATTTACAGATCATAAACCGTTGTTACTGATTTATGGCTCCAAAACAGGTTAATTAGCTCATATGGCTAAAAGATTGCATTGACGGGAACCATTCTTCCAAATTATGACTTTAGAATGGAGTTTTTGTCATTGACTAAGCCAAGTCATGCAGACAGATTGTCCAGACTGATTCCAAGGAATAATGAACCCTTTGCTGACCGTCATTGCTGCTCTACAATCAGAGGTAGAGATTAAAAATATTTTGTGCAAAACTATGTGTAACATTGAAGGATATAAAAAAAAAAACACTGGATGACAAAATCATTATTAAAATGAAAAATGAATTTAAAAATAAAAATAAAAAAGATTGAAATTTATTCAATAGGTAACCATGTTCTCATCTACAGCAAAAGAGTATTGGTACCTCTAACACAACAAAAAAGAATCTTGAAAGAATTCCACGCAGAACACCCTGGAATATCCACTATGAAGAGTGTAATGAGAAGCTATGTTTACCAGTGTAGTGTGGATAGAGACATTGAAACTTTGGTAAAGTCCTGAAAAAAATAAATAAATAAAAAAGATTGAAATTTTTTCAATAGGTAACCATGTTCTCGTCTACAGCAAAAGAGTATTGGCACCTCTAACACTACAAAAAAGGATCATGAAAGAATTCCACGCAGAACACCCTGGAATATCCACTATGAAGAGCATAATGAGAAGCTATGTTTACCAGTGTAGTGTGGATAGAGACATTGAAACTTTTGGTAAAGTCATGCAAAAACTGCGCTTTGACAGCCAAGGCGCCACCAATCAAGTTTAATCGATGGCCAGAAACTGGCCATCCTTGGTCACATCTTTATATTGATTTTACTGGTCCAATGAATGGATCATATTAACTTATTGTTGGAGACAGCTTTTCAAAATGGCAAGAGATTTTCAAATTTAAGAATCTAACCACCCAAGTAGCAAATACAGTTTTTACATGAACTGTCTGTGAGGTTTAGAATTCCAGTTTCAATTGCATCTGATAACGGTACACAATTTACATTCAAGTGAGTTCAAGGAATTTTGCAAGATGTTTGTGTTAAATCACATTACAATTGCTCCTTACCATCCAAGAAGCAATGGTTGAGCAAAGCGTTTCATGGATATCTTTAAAAGGGCTTTAAAAAAGCCAACAGTGAATCCACAGATGCAGTAATACAGTAATTTCTGCAAATGTATATAGGTACACCAAATAAAAATGAGCCTTCAACTATGGCACCAGCAGAGATAATGTTTGCATGTAAGGTATGACCAGTGTTTGATAAACTTATTCTCAAAATATGAGCATACGGTGAAAAAAATAAACTGGAATGGACTTTCACAATATTGGTTAGAACGTTTTTTTTACCCTATGTATCGGGCAAATAAGGTGTATTAGAAAGTCGGTGCTATTGTCTGAAGAATTGAAAAAAATGGTATATCTGGTTAAGGGACCAGAATTAGCACATAAAAGACACTACAACCAAATAAAAGGGAATAGTAAAAGGTTGTTTTGTTTTATGGCATATCAACCTTGGCAGGTCATTTATTGCCAACTAAATTTTTATTTATTTATTTCTGGTAATACCATTTTCTTTGAACAATTTATTGTTGTTTTTATGTAAGTTTTGTGTCTAGTAATACTTTTTTCTTTTTGAGAATCAAGATTCATTGGGATTTGTTTTTTAAGGACAAGGTCCCCCAAGTCCTAACCTATTATTTAACCCATAACTGGAGGGAAGTGATGGATTAATACCTTTCCCAAGGGTACCAGTGCTTAACTGAATGCAGGGTATTCAACTGGAATTTGAACTTGTCTCACCGATTTCTCTTTTCAAGTCGATATCCACTGCACCACAATGCACATCTGTCACTATATGCTTACAGCACCTGGTATTCCTAAGTGGTCACCCATCTAAGTACTGACTACGCATAGTAAAAAGAAGAGAAAACATATGAAAAGGATCAAAATTAAAGAGAAAAAATTTTGACTCAGGAAAGAGCTAATCTAAAAAGGTGGGGGTGTTGGATACCTACCTGTATACAAGACTAGGATGTTTCTATTCTCTTATATATGTAAACACTATTGAAGTAGAGAGTACAGTGATTATACTGACTAACAGTTACTAGCAGTGTACCTACTTCATACAGCATGTGTGTCTTGTATTCATAATAAACTATTATTCCCAATCTCTGTTTGGGTGATTACACACATATCAACCTTTTAGGGTGACAACACTTTTTCCATTTATATTTTATTCTTTCTTCAATATCACCTGCACCCAATCTTTCCACCAACTGTAAACACCTACTCTCTAGTGATGCTCCTGCCTTTCTTGGAGTGAAATGATTAAAAATATAAATAAATGAAATTTTTAATGTATTTTTTATGAAACTCCACAACAAAGTAGAAAATTTTTTTCATGTGACTCGTTTCATCTTTTAGGAATTCTTTCTACTTTTGTTCAATTTAATTTTCATGGTTAAAACATATCATACACAAAAAAATCTTCCCACTTTGTCATAGATTTTCCTAAAAATTCTTCGATAAATAAAAATTCATATACTGTTTTCCCATATATGTATTTTTAGTTACTGACATGTCATTTCTCATTTTATTTGCATAGATTCTTTTTTTCTAACAAGTGCAGATATCAGTGCTGCATTATGCCAGAAAAGGATTTGTACAGCATTTCACATCAGTCCAAAGAAGCCAGCTCGACAATCACTCCTGACTACCAAATGCAGAAGCCACTGACCTTACACTTGCTTTTTACTTTTTGATGAGGGAAATATTTTCTGGAAATGCAGTTATATAAACAACCACCTAATAGAGGAGTTGACCAGATGAATATAGGGGGGGGAATTAATTAAAAACATAAAATAAAAACAAAAAATAGTCATGATCAAATGTTTTGTACAACAACAACAACTACCAGTTAGATTTTCTTTTCTGGTCACAAACAATTTTGAGGCCTACTGAAGTTTACATTCTCTTCATTTTGGTTTTGGTTTTAAACAAAGAACACAAATTCTTTTTCAAGGTTAGATTTGGCTTACTTCTTTCCCACCAAGAATAACTAATATATATTTTTTTTAAAAACTAGAAATTATTTTTGCATGTTATTTATTTCTAATTAACACCAAACCTTTCTGTGTACACTGCATTAATGGGCTTATAAAGCTAAATAAATCTCCAATGTGCACAAAAGTTCTCAAAGTTTTTCCTTTTGTTTTAAAATAGTGAGTGACAATACCGTTGGAAGACCAGTTGTTAATGGAAATATCTCATTAAAGTATCTCATTAAATTGTGTGCAAAGTGCACACAATTTAATGAGATACTCCTGAATAAATATAAGGATGTTACTGAAATACTCCTGAATCTATACGAGGGGCGAGTCTTTCACTTAACCAAGATATGATTTCAAAAGTAATTCTAATGTTTGATGAGATTTTGTAAGGTGGGCTAGCCTGATAATTTTTCAGCACTCCCTCACAAAGTGAAAACCCAAAATCTGACCACCCTAAGAAAGACAGAAACTACCCAGACTTGTGAGGAGGTGCTGAAAACTTCTTAGCCTGGATCACATCCTCAAATCAGTATTCTGTTATGTTTATAAAAATACCGATCTGTGGAAGTGAGTTGAGCTGAGAGATTTTCAACAACCTGTTGTCTATACTTATAGCAAAGCCACAGTTTTTTAATCATTTCACCCAAAGCAAATGGATAATGCCCCTGGGTTACAGGGGATGAAGGGGAATGATGAGAAGGATAGAAAAAGTTCAGCAAGACACAGGGTGGTTGACATTGCACTTAATTCTTTTTAAATTCATAGGTTTTCGGGGAAGATAGACATCAGAGGAGACATCCACTGTTGAAAAGTGCAGAAAAAGAAATCATCAGAGTAAAACATAGGATTCCTTGCTAGTTTGACAGTAAAACAGGGAGACTTAGTTGCCAATCTAGTAGCATGCTAAAATTAGTGCAGTCAAAGAACTAAGGACAACAGCTCATGAAAGCAATTGTCATGAAAATATTTGTAGAAAAAGCAGAGTAGAGCCATGTTACATTAGTGAAAAAGAGACTGAAGTTGAGATGCCAGGTCAGGATTGATTACATTACAGATTCTTCTTTGCACATTGTCAAGAAATTTTGAAGCATATATTAGGAGCAATCATTTAAGTGCCATATGTGATATACGCTTGAGCGATCATGTCTCAAAAAGGACATGACTGACAGAGCAAAAAATTTTCCTGCAGTAGGTTTGCTATTACTTTCTGCAGTAGACTGGTTGCCAACCAAGGTTATAGAACCCAGTCTGTCCTGCTATTTAACTCATAGCTGGAGAGAGAAGTGACATTGTCAACTAATTCTATAGAACCCAATCTGTTTTGTTATTTATCCCATAGCTGGAGAAAGAAGAACTAGATTAATACCTTTCTCAAGGGTATTTGCACAGATGTGAATGCAATGAATTCAACTGAATTTCAAACTTAGCTTTTTAATTTCTTATTCAGGAGCACCACACCAGATATGGCATCAATATTCAATGCAGAGATGAATGGTAGATTTATAAATGTGCAAGATGGATTCTAACAAGTAAAATTGTCTGGCAAAACACAGTGAACCAACTTTGCTAGCAGTACACCTAGCAATTTATTCAATATAATCATTCCACTTCATGTTAGTGAACAATGTGAGTCTAAGAAGGCACAAGAGTTGCTCTACTGGAGGTTAGCATCAGCCACATTGATGGCAGACAGGAAAGATTCTCTCAGGGAAACAGTTTTGTTTTGAAGATGTTAAAGTTTACAAGCTATTCCTCGCACCAGTTAATCACTGATTGAAGGTCTCTTTTCAAGAGCAGTTGCCAGTTTTACTTTGTCTGACAGGAGTAAATAGTTGTGCCATTTGTAAATATGATATATGGCTACTTATTACCATTGGATTTAGCCAACATAACTATATAGTTTCATCAAACATAAGAGAATTCTTTATTTCATTTTATGTAACTCTATCTGAAGCAGAGAGTCCTCTATATAAATCTAATTAATCAATCTCATTCATAAATATAAAAGGTATCAAATTCCTCCTTTTATTTGAAAGAGATAAATTTCCCACTAACTTCAAGTGGTTTTCTTTACTCAACAGAAAGGAAATTGAAGATAATGCCATGTATAAATATGTTATTTCCTGGGTCATAAAGGTTGGAGAGAAACTGTGTAGCTCATGTTACTGAGAATGAACCAGTTTGGTTGGTGATTTTTCTTATCTGCTTGTTAAATATTTTGATAAAAAAGACAGCCTTCTATTGGCCAAAACAATGTGGTAGCTAGAAAAAAGAACAAGATCAATACTGAAAATGGTTTCTCCTCAGAATTACAGAAAAAAGCTTTCATATTGATTGAATACCTGAAGAAGGTTGAAGAATGAATTAGTTGAAATGTTCTCGTAACAACAATAGAATGAGATCAATATTCTAGACTCTTGGAAAGATAATGACTCTTCTTGGATACTGATTGGATAAAACTTGCAACCATAACAAAAGCAACCAAAGAATAATTCCAATAATTCTTAGAACTCTAGGAATGATAACGATTCTTCTCAAAATTAGAGAGAATATCTTTATATTTTATGCTATTAATAATTATTACTTAGCCTCAGTAGACTAAACCTGATGTACATATTGATCTGATGAAAAGAAAGAAAAGGCACGTTCAATATTTATTAGGATAGGTTAATAGGAAGGTATTCTGTCAAACAAAGATTAATCATATTTACCTGACCATTTTGTCATTCAACTGCAAGTATTGCACAATGGTAGGATACACAGAGACACATTCAACATCCTAAACAGAATGAACTTTTGTGAAAAAGATAACATATTTGAGGCTGACATTAAAGAGACAGGGTTCACCAACAAACACTAAACTTGAGTTTCCTAACAGAAATGTGGTTCTACAGAATATCATGGACCAAACATGTGAACAATGACAAAGTTTAAGAGAAAACCGAAACAAAAAGGACACTTATACATGGTGTAATGGATAAATTGTCTTTTAAATGCCACCGACATCTCATCTTAACATATATACAGGTGCTATGGATAGATTTTTGTCTAAATGCCACCAAAATGCCACTGACATCTCATCTTAACATATACAGGTGTGATGGATAAACTGTCTTTTAAATGCCACTGACATCTCATCTTAGATATACAAGTGTGATAGATAAATCGTTTTCTAAATCATGCAAAAATGAAAATAATACTCTCTTATTTTAATAGATGTATTTACCAAATTCATACAAAAATATTTTGAAATACTAAAGAGTAGATTTATTCAATAAAATCATCATTGACTTCAACTACAATCTCCAGAGATCTTCAGAATCTCCTGTAACTTTTCTGGACTGTCTCCTCCTTTAAATTGGTGAATGCTACCATAATGGCGGCCTTCGGCTCATCTTTGGTATTACAAGGAGTTTTGTTTGTCTCTTGCTCAAGTGTACCCCACACAGTATCATCAAGAAGGTTGCAGTCTGGGGTGTCAATTCTAGAGTTAGCCTTTATCTTCCCTTCTTAGCCGTATAAATTACCCCTTCTACCTCAAGTAGTTCACAGGTTTTGTACATGGTGAACCTTACCATATAGAAAATGAGTTTGGATAATTTTATGCTCAAAAGACAGAATGAAAGCAAAAAATATAGACAAAGACAATACATTGAGTTAATAGTAGACAGAACAAGGTATAAATGAAATAACAAATTTGTTATGAGCTACAAAAGACAGGAAATTGTGGAGAGCCATAACCGTCTTGCTTTTTAATCTATAACAGATGTGGATTAATGCTCTTCTCAAAGTCATGAGTGTAAAAGTGAATGCTACAAAGACAGCATCTCAACACAGATTCCTGATTTTTCTATTGGAATCATCATGTTACCCACACATCCTACTAAAAATACAATTAGGAATTTGAAAAGAACAGTTTATTAAAGGACTGACAATTTATCAATTTCTTTCATAAATAGTTTGCAATATATTTCCCACGTTTAAAAGATGATAAAGCTAGACATTTATCAATCTTTTTCAGTGGAAAAAAATTAAATAATGATAATAATAAAAAATACTCCCCCCACCACATAAAAAACCATGACTGTTTTCTCATTATGGTAACATTCAAATATTGGCTCAAGAAATCTTTTTGAAGACATCGATCAGCTGCGCGTTAAAGTAATTTTTTTCTCCGTGTCTGCCATGTTTCCAATCTTATGTTTTGCCTGAGGGCAAGACAGACAGAATTTCAATGACAGCAGAATAAAATAAAAATAAAAAACAGCAATGTACATTATTATAATAATAACAATATTTTTACCAATATACAAATCTATTAACACTGATCCATTTTTTTTATTTTGAAGGCAATATTACAATTTAAATAAAAATACATAATGGTGTAGCAGTGATTTTAGACTCAAGAAATACAGGCCAATGATTTCAATAGAAGATTTACTATTAAAGATTTTATATTCCAGAAATGCAGGAAAAAAACAAGAGTAATATCTTATAACAATACGATAGAAAACAACATTTTTTTATAGAAAAGCACTGAAAAGTTTTTTTACAGTAGAAAATCATAGGCCATATATTTCTACAGCTCAAAATTATTGGTCAGTTATTTCTCGATCATAAAATCATTACTCAGGTATTTCTTGATCATAAAATCATTGCTCAGTTATTTCTCGATCATAAAATCATTGCTCAGTTATTTCTCAATCATAAAATCATTGCACAGGTATTTCTCAATCATAAAATCATTACTCAGGTATTTCTTGATCATAAAATCATTGCTCGGGTAATTTTCAATAAGAAAATCATTGCTCAGGTAATTCTCAATAAAAAAATCATTGCTGAGGTATATCTAGGGAAGAAAATCATTATAGATTGGGTATACTAATATCAAGTAAGTACAAAATTTTAAGTACTTGGGAACTGTTCTAATGGAAGATGGAAAGTGCAAACTGAGATCCGAAGGTGAATTAGCATAGCAAAGGACATATTCCTTTGTCATACTGAGCAGAATATTAAGAGACAGGAGAATTTCACTAGAAACAAAGAAAAGAGTACTGGATTGCCAGGTGATGTCTGTTCTTCAATATGGCAGTGAATGTTGAACAATATCAACAAAGATGAAATAAAAACTTGAAGCAACTGAAATGTGGTTCTACAGAAGGATGTTGTGGATATCATGGATCAAGCATATGAGCAATGATGAGGTTTTCGAAAGGGTGAAAGCAAAAAAGAAACTAATACTGAGCATCAGGAAAAGACAGCTTAAGTTCCCGGGGCATGTGATGAGGAAAGGAGGCTTGGAGAATCTGATACTCACAAGTCAGACAGAGTTAAAGAGAGATAGAGAAAAATAATAAATAACATATTTGATGGGCCTGAGCAGGTGGATGGCAGAGTGGGATTTAGGTGGGGGGAAAAATGTGCATCATGGTGCAAGGGATATCGACTTGAAATGATAAATCAGGAAGCAGAGTTCAATTTCCAGTTAAACTCCTCACATTCACTTTTGCACAAATACCCTTGGGAAAGGTATTAATCCATATATTCCCTCCATTTATGGGTTAAATAATAAAACAGATTGGGTTCTATAGCTTTGGCTGGCAACCAGTCTATCACAGAAAGTAATGACAACCTACTGCAGAATAATCTTCTACCCAGTCAGTCATGTCTCTTTTGAGACATGATCGCCCAGAGTGTGTAACACGTATGGTACTTAACTGACTGAAAAAGAAGAGGCATGCCAAGAGCTACAAAGATGGAGAGATGTGGAGAGCCATGAGAACCCACGTCTTGAAAGGGTATGGCACATAGAAGAAGGCATTTTTAGATAATTACATCATTGCTTAGGTATTTCTCAATTAAAAATTATTAATCAGTTATTATTGCATCACAAAACTGTTGGTCATGTGTTTATATAAAAATTAGTTGTTAGCAAGTAATTTCTTTTAGAAATAAAAAGCTCATATTATCTGAACCTATTTAAAAATGATCTTTGTGCAATATAATCATTTCTAACGAGTTTAAAAAAGGCAATTCTATTTCTTTAATCTAAGAAAAGCTTTTACATCATGGTAATATTACATCATGGTAATATTACATCATGGTAATATTCATATTACATCATGGTAATATTCATATTACATCATGGTAATATTCATATTACATCATGGTAATATTACATCATGGTAATATTCAAAGACTATTAAGAAAAAAATGTTTTTTGCTTTCTTAAACATATATCCATAATTCACATAATTCATTGTGTTTCTTTTGTTTGTTTTTTTTTAATTTTTCACTGAGGTTGAACATGAGGAAATAAAAGTCTTTCAGAGCATCGTATAAAGGTTCTGGGATTAGATTGAAGATGCAGATTTGTAGGCAGCTCATGTTTGGCTTGTAGGTGTGAAAACTTGACTGATGAGAATTGATTCCATATAAATGGCAGTCTGTTTGGGAAGGAAGCCAAGATTTGAGACGTTACTGGTTTCGGATGCAGGTTCCTCAATATTGTATATGTAGACAGATAGATGCGGTGGTCAGCATAAATGGTTTTGAGGGGAGAAAGAGCTGAGAATACCAGCAGCCTGGAAATTGGTGGAGTCAAAGGAAAACTATTAATCAACTATTTTCCTTGAGAAACATGATGATTATTGGTATGTGTTAATGCTTATGTGAGAAAAGTATTCTCACATTGTTCTGGCTTGGAGTTAAGAGTAGATGGTTCCCTGAACTTGAACAGGCTATAGGAGAAAAAAAAAAAAAAGGCAAGGTCAAATACTATTCTGGTAACCTATTGGAAAATGAAAGTTTATGTGTATTGGTATTCTTAGATCTGATTTAAACTATTTTAATACACTTTCTCATCATACAGGAATCTTTCCAGGTATTTCCTCCCAATGTCACCATCAAAGTTATCTATCATTTACCCTATAACAAGAGCTTTGTTTTTTCTTCACTTGTCAAAAAATTCTCATGAGCAACATAGTAATAATTAATGAGACAAGTTTGGTTGACCATTACTACCAAATAGTGTTTTTGATTCTCACTAGGTGCCTCATATAAAGACTAAATAACCCAACAAAAGTTGACATGAAAAATGGACCAACCTAATCTAAAGAAAAAGTTAATTACAAAAAGGAAGAATTATTATATTATTCTATTTGAACTAGTATCCTCATCTTGGTTGTTTATAGTCACTTTTATATATGAATTTGAAAGATAAGGAATTATTATTATACATTAATCTATTTGAACTTGTATCTTTATCTTGGTTGTTTATAGTCCTTTCTGTGTGTATTTCAGAGATGCAGAATTATTATTATGCATTAACCTATTTAGACTTGTATCTTTATCTTGGTTGTTTATTCTATGTGTATTTCAGAGATGCAGAATTATCATTAATCTATCTAGCATAGTATTCTCACCTTGGTTGTTAAAGCCATTTGGATGTTGGCATGAAAGACTAAAAAGCAACAGTTATTTCCAGTTAAAATGAAACTGTAGACTGAAAGAAAAATGAATGGATGTAAGTCAAATTTTGATTTCCTGGTATAGATATCAAATAAGTTTTTTTCATCGTAAACTAGATTTTGAAGGCTAAATAAGTCTTCTGAGTAAATGGTATCATGGCTGAGACAAAGAACTACAATTATACCTACTTAGAGCCAAACTTGAAGTAAAAACTAAAATAAAAGGGCTGACAAAAATACAGACATACAAGCAGATAAACAGACACACAAATATCTTGCCTTTTATATTTATATATATATTATGGATTTTCTGCACTATTGTAAGAACTGCAACCTTGAAACTTCTGAATATCGTTTGTTACGTCTTTGTCTATGAGTGTATCAAATTTGATTAAAATCAGATCACTCCTTCTATAACTCGATTTTTTCAATTATCAATATTTATTGGGGGTACCTCAACACAAAACCTAGCTAAGAACACTCGCAGACGCTTATAGTACAACTGTGTAAATTTTCAAGAAAATCGGTTCAGCCGTTTCGGAGTCTATAGGTAACGAACACACACATAGACAAAGTTCCATTTATAAATAAGTTTAGATATATGAAATGGATTAACTCTGACATATTTTTAATTTCTTTAAACATTATTTTTGATGGATACTTGTATTTGAGTAGATGCTCTTTCTTTTATCATTAAACAGTTTATTTATTTATATCTACCAGCCTGAATAATTGAGAAGACTTGTTAGAAAAATATGCTGGGGAACTATCTCAAGTATAAGTATCCATTAAAAATAATGTTTAAACAAGTAAATTATACGCACACACACACACACACACACACACACTTACATTTATCTTCTTCTATGTGCCTTGTCCTTTCTGGACATAGGCGATCATGCCCTTTCATGTCTCCCTATCCCTGGTGGCTGTTAGCATGCTTTCTCCTTTTACACCACCCAAACCCCACTCTGCCATCCACTAGCTCAAGCCCATAAATCTAGAATATAAATGTATAGAAACTAGCATGGCCACAAAATGAGGGATCATTTCATATATAATGATTATAATATAGAATTGATCACCCATTTTATACCCACATTATAATTTCTTATAAACAGTTGGCATATATATTCTTTTATGTGCCTTGTCCCTTCAGGACGTAGGCGATCATGGCCTTCCACGTCTCCCTATCGCTGGTAGCTCTTAGCACGCTTTCTCCTATAACGTCTCGCAGCCCCCATTCTGTCATCCACCTTCTCAGGCCCTTCAAATATGTTATCTGCTGTTTTCTTGTATCTTGTATTTTTCCCTCTATCAGGCCTGTTAGTATCAGGTTCTCCAAGCCCCACTTCCTCATTGCATGTCCCAGGAATTTCAGTTGTTTCTTCCTGATGCTCAATATTAACTTCCTTTTCGTCTCCATCCTTTCCAAAACCTCGTCACTCCTCCCTTGCTCGGTCCATGATATCCACAGCATCCTTCTGTAGAACCACATTTCAGCTGCTTCAAGTTTTTCCTTTATCTTTGAAGATATTGTCCAACATTCACTGCCATATTGAAGAACTGGCATCACATAGCAATCCAGTACTCTCCTCTTTTTTCCTAGTGAAATTGTCCTTTACTCAACTTCTGGAATGCTTCTTTCACCATGCTAATTCACCTTCAGATCTCAGTTTTGCACTTTCCCTCTTCTGTTAGAACACTTCCTAGGCATTTAAATTTCTGTACTTGCTTGATTTTAGAGTCCTTCACCTGTAATTGGCATTTTGCGCTACCCTTTTTGCTGATGACTATGCATTCAGTTTTCTTACAGTTCATTTGTAGTCCTTTCTTGTCACTCTTCAGCTACCATCTGTAGGAGGTCTTGTAGTTGTTTTTTTCTGTGTCTGCTATCAGCATTGTATCATCTGCATATCTTATATTGTTTAAATTGTGGCCTCCGATGACAAATCCTGGCATAACTTCTAGGGTTCTCAGTATAGTCTCGCTGTATAAGTTCAATAAATCCGGTGAAAAGACGCATTCTTGTCTTATCCACTTTTCAATCTTAGTATAATTGCTGAATTCATTACCTGTCTGTATGCAGGCAGTTTGCTGCTAGTAAAGTTTCTTGATTACTCTTAAGTCTTTCCCAAATATGTCAAGGCTGCCCAGCATCTCTATCAATTCTTTGTGGTGTATTTTGTGAAATGCCTTTGCATAATCAATAAAACATTTCTTCTTCATTTGTATTGCCCTTTCAGAGAGCATCCAAATCATAAATATGGCCTTCCTTGTTCCAGCGTCTTTGACGAAACCACACTGTTCTCGTCCTATCTCTGGCTTGATTCTGCTTCTCGCTGTATTCATCAGGATTCAGACGATCAGTTTTGTTTCATAGCTCATTAAACTGATGGTTCTGTAGAATTTACACACGTTTGCTCCTGGCTTCTTAGGCATCGCTATGAAGATCGACTTGCTGAGGTCATCTGGTATTACACCACTAGCCAAGAAAAACATAGTTGATTGTCACTGACCTATTTCTAATATTACGACTACTCCACACAGGGTTTGAATAAAAAACTACACAACTGGACTTTCTTCAAACTACTATGAATATCCACCTTATAAATGAACATTTTTGCTACACTGAATACCAAAGGACTCATTTGTTCCTATTTATATCATTAAGTTTCAAAAATGTTTATCAAACAAATACACATGTTAACCTACTCTGATCTGATTGTAGTGTATCCTGATAAAAATAAGATACATAAATAAAAAGAAATAAAATTAAGGCATTTGCATTTTCTTTTAAAACCCTTATCTCTTTCTTTCTCTCAACTAATAAAAAGGCAACTCTCAAATAAAAAGAGGAAAAAAAAAAAGAGAAGATTGAACCAGGCCAAAAATTGACAAAAGTTTGCAGAAACAGAGCCCACTAATTTGTGAATGAAAACTACCAGAAAACAGAGAGGATCCACATAAAACATTCATAATAAGAAAAAAAATATGAAGCAGAAAGTCATGCCAGAAAATAAATTAATTTTGGCCAATTAAAAAATTAACACAAAGAAAATTTTGATATTAGCCAAAACTAATGTTCATCTCTGATTCTTGGAGCCTGGTCAAAAGGATACAAGCTCACACCTCTGAGAAAGAACAGCAGGAGAGGATGTCATAAAAGATGTTACATTTTTTTTTAAATTTTTCCTGCCTCTCACAAAAAGACATTGGCATAGAAAAATATGCCTTTGAAAACTAGGTAAAGTATATAAACATAAAATAAAAGTATTCAAATAAAAAAAAGGCATTTGTTTTTTCCTTTAAAACCCTTGCATCTTCCTTTCTCTCTGAAATAGCTTCAATCTCATAGCTACACTACCTATTTAACTAATTCAATTATGTGAGATCTGGTTGGGTTTTTATATTTTTTTATCATTTCATCTCAAGCAAAGCGATCATGCAACTAAAATACAATGGTTAACTGGGAGTGAAAGAGAATTGGATGATTTTCGGAAAAAGGAAGGACAATAGGGTTCAGGAAGACAGAAGTTAATTGTTGTTGCATTTAAATTTTTCAAGATTGTAGGTGTCAAGGAAGCAAGAAATTGGAAAGGAGTTCCACAGGCGAGAATAACAAAAAAAAAAAAAAAGAAACTATTGAAATAAAATGGATAGTTACACAATAAAATTATGAGAACTAGTTGCCAATCTAGTTGTATGCTCAAATTCATGGAGTTGAGATATGAAGAAGAACGGTTGATCAGGACAAATAACATGAAAATATTTAGTTACGTTTAGCTAGTTCAGCAGTAAAATGGTAAAACCTAGTGTATCAATATCAGTATTAGCTGATATCCTGTTCAAGTAAAACATCTGAAAGATGTTAAAGAAATTGTTTCAGACAGTTATTGTCTTTATAATTATCAGCTAAATGAAGTGGACTTTATGAGAACCATGTCAAATGACCCTGACAAAAGAAGTCACTGATTGTAATAAGATTTTGGGTTCTTGAAAAATTCCTTTTTTAGATAAAGATGACCACAAAGAATGCAGTTTTCTATATGACAGAAGTTATGAGGAGTAACAGACAGATAAACCCACAGAGAGTGAACAGGAAAAGTTAAGAGACTGCTCTCTGTGACACAAAAAGAAAGACTTCCCTATTAGAGTGTTTACACCCTAAACTCTGCTTTACTGCTGTCTCATTTGTCTACAGAAGAAAGTTACAACCGAATAAAATCTGCTTTCTGTGACAATCAGCTCATGGTTTTATTTTAAGGTTAACGATCTGGCTAAAGAGCTATTTTTTAAGACACAAGAAGAACAAGCTGCATCCTAAGAATGGACCTGGTGGCTGATCTGAGCTGAAACACTATATTTACTAATTCCCATTCCTTGGGTTTCCAAGCATTTTTTATCATTTTTTAGGATGTGCATATTGCATAAGGATGTGTGTTGTGGTGCAGTGGATATAATCTTGGAACGAAAAACTGGAGAGCCAAGTTCAAATTCCAGTTAAATTCATTGCATTCACTTACGTGCAAATACCCTTGGGAAAGGTATTAATCCATCCCTTCCTTCCAGTTATGGGTTAAATAACAGGACAGATTAGGTTCTATAGCCTTGGCTGGCAACCAGTCTACCACAGAAAGCAATGGCAACCTACTGCGGGATAATCTTCTGCTCAGTCAGTCATGTCTCAAAAGAGACATGATCGCCCAAGCGTGTTTCACGTATGGCACTTAACTGACTGACTGATATTGTGTAATGGATATTGTTACAAAAAGTGAAATTGGCAAACCAAGTTAAAATTCTACACTAGTCTGTTGCATTCATTTTTATACAAAGACCATCAAGGAAAAGCATGAATCTATTTCTCTTCCCCAAAAATTTGGGTTAAATAATAGAGGGGCTTTCTTTTTTAGCTGCAGTGAGAAGGGTGATGTCTCTTAAGTCTAAACTCTGGAGAATGTAACAGAAAACTACTCAACTATTATTCCCAAGAAGTCATAGCTATTCAAAGATAATAAAATAAAGGAACCTGTGGAGGGTCATGATCACTCATATCTTAAAGGGATGTGGCATTTAAAGCACCCTGAGAATGAACCAGGTGGCTGGTCAGAGATGCAACACTACATTTTCTAATTCTCAGTTACATCGACCAGCTTTGTTATGACAAAGAATGCCTCCCTAATGATCTTCTGACCTGGATGCAGGACTGTGATGATTGGCGTGATAACTTTCTTAATCATCATCATCCGTTACACCCAATGGTGTGTAGAGCAGCAACAAAACTTCTCCACCTCTGCCTATCTTGGACCAGACTAGTCAATGAACCCCAAGAGTACTGCATGGCTTTCATCTCATTCTTCACTGTATTTCTCCATGTCGTTCTTGGTCTTCCCCTCTTTCTTTTGCCATCTGGGGTCCAGTGCAGTGCTGTTCTTGTGATTGACTGTGGATCTTTCCAGAGCACATGCCTAATCCATCTCCACTGCCATATTCTCTTGCTTGCATTTCTTCAACAGGTCTTCAATTGTTCTAGCTTGACAATAAAAAAACAGCATTTTAAATTGGAGAGAAAAAAAAATCCCGTCTTGTCTTTTCTTATTTCAAATTAGCCTGCCTGGGATAAATTAAAAAAAAAGTTATCTTTAATTTTTTTGTGTAACAATATCAGTGTCAGTCGATAGCTTAAATGAAAACAACAGAAGCAAGTTACAGAAATTGTTTCAGATAGATATTGTCTTTATAATTATCAGCTAAAGGAAGTGGACTTTACAAGAACCATGTCAAACGACCCTGTCACGTAGGTTACTGAGTGGAACATGATCTTGGGTTCTTGATAAAATCCCTTTTTTAGACAAAGATGATAAGACAAAGAATGCTTTTCTCTATAAGCCAGCAGTTCTGAGGAGTAACAGACAATAAGACCTACAGAGAGCAAACAGGACGGGACAAAAGACTGCTTGCTTCAATGCAGAAAGGAAGACACCCTTTCCCAAGGGTACCTAAACTTATTTATAAATGGAACTTTGTCTCTGTGTCTGTTACCTATAGACTCCAAAACGGCTAAACCGATTTTCTTGAAAATTTACACAGTTGTACTATAAGCGTCTGTGAGTGTTCTTAGCTAGGTTTTGTGTAGAAGTACCCCCGATAAATATCGATAATCGAAGAAATCGGGTTATAGAAGTAGTGGTCCGATTTTAATCAAATTTGATACACTCATAGACAAAGACATAAGAAATGATATTCAGGAGTTTCAAGATTGCAGTTTTATCCTTGAAGGTCTTTGACTCCGATATTGGACATCGATACCCCAATATCCTACCGGGTCTGATCAAAATCAGTTTTTCAGCCCTTTTATTTTAGTTTTTGCTTCAGTAGGTATAATTGTAGTTCTTAGTCTCAGCCATGATACCATTTACTCAGAGGACTTATTTAGCCTTCAAAATTCAGTTTACGACGAATAAAACTTATTTCATATCGATACCAGGAAATGAAAAGTTGACTTACATCCATTCATTTTTCTTTCAGTCTACTGTTTCACTTTAACTGGAAATGACTATTGCTTTATAGTCTTTTGTGCCAACGTCCAAAGTGTCTGAGCTCCAGGACCATAGATTAGTTTGAAAGCTTTCATTACACCTGAACAACGCAGGGCTATACTGCTAGTTTGTCCAGATTTCTGAGATGAGGTAGTATTTATAGTATTTACATTATTTGAACTATTTTCCTTGTCTTTGTTGCCATTGTTACAGCGTTTCAGGAATTGTATACTCCAGTAGGAATTTCGAACCAAACTTTTTATTACAATCACTGGGGTATATCATCCTCATTCCTTGTGTAAAGCCTCAATTGGAAGTCATGAGTTATCTCTCTCTAACTCTGCAAGTTACTTCTTCACCACTGCTGTAGACTGGTATTGAACTCACAACTCTTTGGGTCAAGTCACAGGAACTAACCAACATCCATATCCACTAGGCTATGTATCCTCAAGGACAACCGAACTTTTGGGATGAGGACAATAGTCTGAATAGTGTAAATATTGCTTTTTTTTCTTTGTAACAATATCAATGTCAGTCAATAAATGAAAACATCAGAAGGATGTTACAAAAATTGTTTCAGATAGTCAGTTAAGTGCCATACGTGATAGACACTTGGGTGATCATGTCTCGAAAGAGACATGACTGACTGGGTAGATGATTATCCTACAGTAGGTTCCCATTGCTTTCTGCAGTAGACTGGTTGCCAGCCAAGGCTATAGAACCCAATCTGTTCTATTATTTAATCCATAACGGGAGGGAAGAAATGGATCAATACCTTTCCCAAGGGTATTTGTGTGTAAGTGAATGCAACGAATTCAACTAGAATTCGATCTTGGTTCTCCGATTTCTCATTCTGAACTCTGCACCATAAAATAATTGTCTTAATTATTAGCTAAATGAAGTGAACTTCAGAAGAACCTTGTCAAATAAACCTGACAAAAATGCTCACAGTGGAACAAGACCTTGGGTTCCTGATGAATTCCTTCTATTAGACAAAGATGACAAAACAAAGAAGGCCAGCAATTCTGAAGAACAACAGACAGAGAGACCCACAGAGAGTAAACAAAAAAAGGGACAAGAGACTGCTTGCTGCAATGCAGAACGGAAGACACGTCCGTCAGACTCAGAATACTGCGATAAATTAACTGAAGAAAAGTTGAATAGTATATTTCTCCAGACACAATCATTACAATCAGTATGTCTAACTTGCAAAGACAATCAAAACTTTAAAAATGGCATACAATTACTAAGTGTAATCAATCTTCTTTTTATGTGTTGTTCAGTGGATATAAGAAAAAGAAATCAAAAAGCTGTGTTTGAATTCCAGTTGAATTTATTGCATTTACTTATGTACGAATACTCTTGGGAAAGGTATTAATTAGCCATGTTTTAAACAGCAGGGCAGATTAGGTTCTATAGCCTTGGTTGGCAACCAGTCTACTGCAGAAAGTAATGGCAACCTACTTCTGCCAGTCAGTTGTGTCTCTTTTAAAACATGAATGCCCAAGTATGTATCACGTATAGCAGTTAATTAAGTGTTCCTTCAAAACGTTGATGATCATGGCTCTCCCTAACTTCTTACATTTTGTAGTTCTTATTAACATTTGAATTTTGATTATCCCTATCCTGAACATTTGTTCTATCATCCATTCACAAGCTTGTCAGATAAGAAGCTTGCTGCCTCCGTGGAAAAATGGAATAAAATCGATAAATAAAACAATAATAATGAATAGTAAGAAAAGAAATACATTTTCCCATGATTCTAAGAGTAAATGAACAGGAAATATGATTACCCCACTTGGTTTTATCAAACACCATTAGGTGTTGTTGCTGAAGCCTATAAAAATGCACACATTTCCTGTTTCACTCTCTTTCTCCTTTTAGCTCCAAGATGTGAACCACATCGTAATTATCTTCCAACTGGGAAATATTAGTTTCTTAGTCAACTGACAAGTAAATTTTCTTCCTACTTTCCAATGCATGGTGCTCAAATGTTTCTTCTAAAACCTCAACTTATGAATTTAGTCACGCTTTCTCTTTGGCTGTTCCAACTTGGTGCAAGGCTGACTTGAACACAACCTGTTATGTTGCATGTCCAGAATTATTGTGGAATAAATACAAACAATGGAATTGTAGTAAATTGGTATATTACCAGGAAGAGTAGTATTTACAAAAGAGGTCATTAGTAGAAAACAGGAACAAGGGTTTAGTAGCACATATTGTTGCGAGACGTAAGAGTCTGACCAATAGCACACTTCCGGTTCATTACCAGAAATAATCGACTGACTTGTTACTCAGCTGACTTCCGAGGTCTCTCTCCCGAGGTATGATCACTACTACTTTATGTAGTGCTTGGAACAGTCCATTATTGTAGACAAAGGTGGAGAGCATCCCAACACAACCATAGTAACAATGAGTTCACTGACTTACCCACTTACCCTAACTTCTGAAACAAGAAAAAGAAAACAGACATCCCATAATCATATTTAACCTTCCAACAAAATAGGGTGACTTGAGCTTGACAATGAATATGACACTTGACAACCTTAACTTCTGGACCAGAAAGACAACAGATATACCAAAGAGATTTTGAGAACTTTGTTCATTACAGTTACCATTAAAAAAATAAAGGTCTATAGTAGAACCCAAGTTTTTGTATTTTTCTATCTTTCTTGTTTACATATTGAACAAACACCTTCACCTAAAATACACAGAAACATGCAGCCTTTAGTATTTGTCTATATTTCTGAGATGAGGTAGTATTTACAGTATTTACATTATTTGGACTATTGTCCTCATCTTTGTTGCCATTTGTACACCGTTTCAGCTGTTGTAAGCTCCGGCCTTCTTCAGGTGCTAGGAATTTCAAACAGAACCCTTTACTAAGCTATATCATTCTCATCCCTTTTGTGTAGAGCCTCTTTTTGGTAGTCATGAGTTATCTCCCTCCAACCCTGTAAGTGGTCCGATTTTAATCAAATTTGATAAACTCATAGACAAAGACTTAAGAAATGATATTCAGAAGTTTCAAGGTTGCAGTTCTTACAATAGTGCAGAAAATCGATTATATATATTTATATATATATATATATATATATAAAAGGTAAGATGTTTGTGTATGTGTCTGTTTATCTGTCTGTATGTCTTTTATACAAATCCACAATTTTTATCCGATTCTCACCAAACTTCACACAAATATTCTTTAGGCTGAGTCTGAACTCCAGGACCATGGATTAGTTTTAAAGTTTTCATTACACCTGAGTAATGACCGGCTATACTGCTAATCAAAAATAGAAGCTTTGTATTAAATTCAAAAGTATCATTTCACTAAAAGAGAAAAGACAGTTACAATTGTAGTATAACGGAAACAATTATAACATTTCATAAAAGTATATAGAATAAAAATATATATCTTCTTAAACTATTGATTATATTTAGATAATATTTTCTCATCTTTTTTAAAAGAACAATTACAGTAAAAAAATTACAGCTGTTGTTCTATATGTAGTGGACTAAAAAATGATTGGTTGAAAAATGTTTCTCTTTCTCCTTAAACCACCAAACGTTTTCCTTGAGGCAAACATTTAACTCAAATCGCCAAGTAGATGTCCGCATGCTACGTCAAAAATTACTGGTGGGGAGGATTTCCTTCAGCCAGACAAAGGGAATGGACACCTGAGACATTGCACCCTAGTCAAAATATTATATCTACTCGGACAATACTTCAACAACAAAAATGATGTAGACGCTACGACCTTTGTGCACGATCTAAAAGCACGGATGTTCAAATTACAGTTTACTCTCAGTGAGTTAAGTGCCATACATGATACACGCTTGGGCGATCATGTCTCAAAAGAGACATGACTGACTGGGCAGAAGATTATCCCGCAGTAGTTTGCCATTGCTCTCTGCGGTAGACTGGTTGCCGACCAAGACTATAGAACCCAATCTGTCCTGCTATTTAACCAATAACTGGAAGGAAGAGACGGATTAATACCTTTCCCAAGGGTATTTGCGCGTAAGTTAATACAATGGATTCAACTGGAATTCGAACTCGGCTCCCCGGTTTCTCATTCCGAGCCGATATCCATTGTACCACAACTCTCACACAGCTAATATTGAGACATGTCTACATACCCAAAATACTTTTTGATAGTGAATACATTTTGTTTACAATGATATAATCAAAAAGCCTTTACACCCATGTTACCAGAGTCCTTACCATAAAAAAAAGGACAGAAAATTTTTTTCCCCAATAATAAATAATGGCACTGTTTCCATAAACAGACTAAAACCATCTTCAATGGAAAAAAAAAAATCACACCCAAGCCAACAGACACAATAATGAGCACCTTCTACCAGAAGAATTCACACCAAAAATGCAAACTCCAATCTGGTTGAAAAGTAACATTTCCATACAATTTCATATCATACTACCAGAACATATTGGTGAAAATTTTTTTCAAAATCGCGTGGGGGTGGGGTGGGGGGTATTTGTAGCAGACTAAACCTTAGTGCAAACAAATAACACAAATTGCCAAGTAGGTGTAAATTTTTTTCCCTAACTACATCCACATGCTACATCCTAAATAGTCCGTCAAAAATGACCAAGTGGGGATTTTAACCTTGCCAGCCGAATGGAACAGACACCCGAGATAATGCACTCTATGGAATGAGCAAGCATGCTGACAGCCAGGTCAAAAGCTGGTAACAAACCACACAGCAACACCATATCCTCTGGTTCACTACAAGTAGATAAGTACAAACTCTTTCCCAGACACAGACACATACACACATTGTATAGGCGCTTATCAATGCTATTGCACACACATAACACAACACATCTCAGTCCGACATGAACACACCAACGTTCACCTATCAATAAATTCATTTTGAATTTGGTAAATTATATTGAGTGCGTCCGTCATCTATGTCTTAAATTGTTCCTTGTCTAAATTTTTTTTTTAATCCTATCACCCCGAGCAAGGCGGTAATGCCACTTAGGTGCAGGGGGCTACGTAAGAGTGAAAAGATTGGAAAAGGAAAAGAAAAAGAAAAAGAAAAAGCCGGAAACCACATCCTAAACAGGGAACAAGGGATGAGCCTCTTAACCTGTTCAATAGACGTGGGTGGGAGGTGAACAGGGCGATAGATAGATCTATCTACTGCAATTGAAAAAAAAAGAAACCAAAGTGAGAAGATTGGAAAAGAGAAAGCCAGAAACCACATCCTAAACAGGGAACAAGGGATGAGCCTCTTAACCTGTTCAATAGACGTGGGTGGAGTGTGATGAACTTGGAACAAAATATGACATCGCAGGCTCCCTTGCATAGATAAACATTATTCTATGACGCTTCTTTTTTTGTTTTTAAAGTTGTTGTGTTGCCGAGGTGGCAGTACGATACCAGATGATGTATGCTAAAATATCTAAAACACAATATCTGTGCTAATGGATATTAAGTACAAACAAGACAAACACAGATAAGACAGAATAACAATAATTAGAAAGAGAGGAGAGGTTAAGTTGATAGAGTCACAGAGAGCACTGTCCGATAATTATCGTCAATGACACTCTGAATCCCTAACTGCTCTTATTATAACTGTTATTTATATAACTATTTCGGACCACAGACCATTTCATCTTTGAAAGTGCTGGAGGGATGTCAGCTGCTCTACAACAAAAGTAAACATTATGCTTAGAAAATCTAATTAATTAATTCCTAAATTTACTAAGTGACTTCAAAATACATTTCTAAGACAAATATTGCATTTTTTAGAGATTTTTTTCAAATTTGCTGTTTACATATTTCGTCTATAATGGTGGCTTGATGAGTGAGGAGCAAATGTGTCAATGTTTTAAAAATGCTTGGAAACTTTATTTACATACGGAAATTAATTTTTCTTTCAATACGTATTTCCCTTAGGCCTTAGGATGTTTTTTTATTGTCAAATTAAAGCAAAATTTATCTTCAAAGAAGACATTTAAAATGCACTTTCCACATTTTCTTCTTTAGAAAGTCCGTGATTGTAAAGATCTTTTCACAATGTAACCTACTGCGGGATAATCTTCTGCCCAATCAGTCATGTCTCTTTTGAGACATGATCACCCAAGCGTGTATCACGTATGGCACTTAACTGACTGACATGACATATGTATGAGCCACAACTTTAATAATTAATGCCACACACATAAATTGGAGTCAGAAGCAAGGAAGCAAGAGAAACATTTTCATGAAAAGAAAAATCCCAGACGATAAAATTAATAGAAATTAGATTTTAAATCTATTACAGTTTCTGATCCTTTAAAGTTTGCTGTCTGGAGTGAAATTGTAGGAAGCAAGACATAAAAATAAAAGTCCAATGACAGGGAAGAAAAGAAAATGCAAATGTGGGGGTAAAAGCATTTAAAAAAATAATTTTCATTGGAAATCGGCAGTGTTTTTAATTTGTAAAATTACTTGATACAACAGGCTCAATTTAATTTGTTATAATAAAGAAATACTAACGTCCACTACTCTCACCTTGATTTGGAAAGAATACAAGGTGCAATGGATAAATTGTCGTCTAAATTAGACAAAAATGAAAATAAATTTGTTATAATAAAGAAATACTAACGTCCACTACTCTCACCTTGATTTGGAAAGAATACAAGGTGCAATGGATAAATTGTCGTCTAAATTAGACAAAAATGAAAATAAATTTGTTATAATAAAGAAATACTAACGTCCACTACTCTCACCTTGATTTGGAAAGAATACAAGGTGCAATGGATAAATTGTCGTCTAAATTAGACAAAAATGAAAATAAATTTGTTATAATAAAGAAATACTAACGTCCACTACTCTCACCTTGATTTGGAAAGAATACAAGGTGCAATGGATAAATTGTCGTCTAAATTAGACAAAAATGAAAATAACACTGACATCTCATTTTAACAGATATATTTACCAAAATTACACAAAAATATCTTCAAATACTACAGAGTAGATTTATTCAATAAAAGTTCTTCTGGCTTCAACTTTGACCTCCAGACGACTTCGAAATCTACTACAACTCTTCTGGGAGTCTCCTTATTTAAGTTGGTGAATGTCGCCATAAACTTTGCCTTCCGTTCATCTTTGGTGTTACAAGGAGTTTCATTGATCTCTTCATCAACTGCACCCCACACCTAATAATCAAGGAGGTTGCAGTCTGGGGAGTTAGGTGGCTTGATGTAAAGGAGTGATGTGGTCACAGAAAATTTTTGACAGCCATGACCGGGTTCTCCTGCTTGTGTGGCATGATGCACATTCCTATTGCCTGACATAAGGTCTTCTAGCAGACACCATCTTGACCTAGAGCAGCACGACCTTGTCAAGGCTCTTGGTGGAGACCATCGTTTTTTGAGTCTAAAACCATGTGGGAAGATGAATGGAGGCAAAATGTTGCCATCACTATTGCTCACTAAAAAACACCTTTGTAATCACCATTAGACTCATCCAAATCTTTTCAAATACTCTGCACTGTCCTCAGATTGACACCCAACAAACACTATGCTGAAATGTCTGCATTTGAGTTTCTGGCATGAATGCCAAGCAGTACATGACACTAAAAGCATGCCATTTCTAAATTTCTGGTGGAGTCAATTGCATCATGGTGCTCTTTTTCTTGCAGTCAGTACCCAACTAACCTTACTATGCTGTGCAGTTGATAAAATAAAAAACAAACAAGGCACGTACGTGAAATGAAAACTACAAAAATTGGCGACAATTTACCTATCGCACCCGGTATTTTTTAAATAGTTGGTTATATTTATTTTTATAGTTAAAACAAATTGGTAAATTTTTGTTTTGTTCCCCGAAGGCCTTTACCCCGTCAAATCTTTTCTAAACTTCCTTAATTACGTGCCAATGTATATGCTGAAATCAATATAAATTGATAATTGTTTATTGAGGAAACCGACCATTTTTCCTGTTTTCGACCGCAAAAAAGTCGGACTATATATGTCATCCCTTACTACCATTTCCATATCTGATTCAACGCTGAATGACTTGGGGCGTAGGATACTTATTACGGCCCGTGTACTCCTTTTTTAGCGATTAGTCCGCGATTTGTTTGGGTTCGGAACTCTTTTTCCGCGCGTGAATAGCAAAAAGGAAGGCAAATTGGTCGGAAAATCGCCAATCTACGCGTGAAGTCATTCAGCAGTGAATAACATGTTTTGAACCGTGGTTATGGGATGAGATAAACAACGAAAGAAGTTCGATATTTTTCTGGTTGTAAAATTGAAAAAAGTTAGGTTTCGTCAATAAACAATTATAGATTTCAGTTCAGCTTTTACTTTTGCACGGAAATAAGGATGTTTTCGAAAGATTTGAAAGGGTAAAAAAGGCTTTCGGGGAACAAAACAAAAACTTACCAAGTAAATAATTATATCCTAAAAATATATAAACTGTTGTTAGTGTTACTGTTGTTTTTTAATATAGTGTATGTTGTCAGTAATAAAAATTTTAGGTACATCCACTAAAACAGTTTTTTCCAGTGATTTTTTAGTCTCTCTCTCTAGTCTAAATCACTGAAAAAACAGCACAGTAAGAAAAAACTAAGGCCCAAAACCTAATAAAAACGAACTTTTTCCATCAAAATGCTTAATATTATTAGGAAAGATCAAAGTATTTTTTAAATTTTTTTTCAACACGTTCGAAATTTTTGGTAAAAGTTTTTTTGTTTTGATTTTCGTTAGCGAGTAACCAAATCGTTACGACGACAGTTTAAAAAAATTACAATGGAAAAATAAAATATATTAGGTAACTCAGTTTTTTTTTCCAGTGAAAAACACATTTTTTTGGAAATTCTTGCGATACTATTTCTTTAATTTCATTCATCAAACAAAATATATAACATTTCAGTTTTTAAAGCTTTTTATTTCATTTCATTTGCAACTTTTATTAAAACAACTCCAAAGAATGTCAATTTTTCAACAATTTTTAAATGAAAACCTTACTTATTTTCAGTCTAAGTTACTTTATTCTTATTTCTACGAAGAAATAATGAAATGAAATGACTTCGTTTTTTTTTTCATTCTTTTTCCTTCAATGACTATTTTTTCCTCTTAATCATGAAACGAAACTCGGTGTTAGCAGTGGAAGTCGTAATTAAATAAAGTACTTTTCTATAATCAACAATTTATTAAATATTATTTCTAAAAAACTAAAGCATTTAAATACGACTTCTCATGCCAAAATCGTTTAGAGAAAGTTATTACAATAATAAAGAAGGCAGTGGCAGCAGTATAACGTTACGAGTCGCTCTTTCCTCTTTCTTTTCCACTCACGAACACGTGGGTAGTGGCAAGGAGTCATCTTCGCCTATTTCTGGCTTGTAAGAGAAGCCAGTTCCAGAAATAACCACAGAGTTACTCACAGTCAGTTATTTTTAGATTTCAATTCCACTATTTCACGTGGGCGGGAGAGGATCTGCTTCTATTTGTAGACACAAAACAAAACAAGCCAACGAACTCAGGCGAAAACATACGTTGAAGCTATCTTTGGCTTTCTGGCAGAACCGTGTTGGTGGGCTGCTACCGTTGTTCCTGCTACCTCTGCGATACTGGTACTGGAGAATGGAGTTAGCACTTAATGTGTACGTGTGCTCGAAAGATAGGTAAACATTTAAAGCGTGCAATTATCTGTCTCTCTCGGCTCATAAAAATAGGTGGGAGGTCACCAGAGATTTTCATACTAATGCATTAAAACAGTGTAATAAAAAAAAGAAAAGAAAGAAAAATGTGTGTACACACTTATAGCAAGATAGTTTAAAAATAAACCTATTTAGGTTAAGTGACTAGAGTCAAAATGTGTGAAAATGCAGGAGTGAAACACACACACACACACAAAACAAAAACAAAAAATACAATGGTGTAGAAAGATTAATGAAAATAAAAAAGCTTAAGCTTTAAATATCCTAATCCCAAACAGGTCCACTAAAGCAACTTTTAGAGAATTTTTCAACGTTTTTTATCCACCAATACATAGAAAAAAAAAAAGAAAGAATAAGTTAAAATTTCCGACTTAGCCATGAAACCGCAAATTTGAAAATTGGTAAAAAGAAAATAAAAAAAATTAACGAGGCATACCTTGCCAGTTAAACTTAACAAAACTTATAATGGCCAGCTCTCATTTGCTGAGCACAACTGTCTAGTAGAGCAACTACTAGTCAATCCCTGTTGCAGATGTTTGCTCGGGCACATTAGTATTTGTTAAACACCCACAGAGCCCAGCTTTGGTTTCTACTGCAACTATGCTGAGCAGACCTTACTTACAGTTTCTGAAAGATGACATAATCTTGCATTATCAACAGTTTGAAGAATGCTAGTTTGGTCACAACGACTTGTGAATTGGCACTTGCACAGCCACCTTCAGCTTCCTAACAATTTAATTTCCTCAATTTCACTCGCAGGTTTTGGATCAGTCTCTGGTAGAGTTTTCAGGTACACTGACATCACCTCCCCAGACTGACTATGACAAGAAGTTACTTCCTGACAAATTGCCCTTCATGAGATTTGAACTGGGTTTTATGGTTGGAAAGAGACTATTCTAACCACTTGGTCACATGCCTAAAGTACACGTATACACACAGAGAAATATATATATATATATACTAGCAGTATAGCCTGATGTTGTTCAGGTGTAATGAAAGCTTTAAAACTAATCCATGGTCCTGGAGCTCAGACTCAGCCTAAAGAATATTTGTGTGAAGTTTAGTGAGAAGCGGATAAAAATTGTGGATTTGTATAAAGGACATACAGACAGATAAACAGACACACACAAACACAAACATCTTGCCTTTTATTTATATATATATATATATATATATATATATATATATATATATTATCGATTTTCTGCACTATTGTAAGAACTGCAACATTGAAACTTCTGAATATCATTTCTTATGTCTTTGTCTATGAGTGTATCAAATTTGATTAAAATTGGACCACTCCTTCTATAACCCGATTTTTTCGATTATCGATATTTATTGGGGGTACCTTGACACAAAACCTAGCTAAGAACACTCGCAGACGCTTATAGTACAACTGTGTAAATTTTCAAGAAAATCGGTTCAGCCGTTTCAGAGTCAATATGTAACGGATACACACACAAAGTTCTATTTATAAATAAGTATATATATATATATATATATATATAGTATTTACATAATTTGGACTATTGTCCTCATCTTTGTTGCCATTTGTACGATGTTTTGGCCGTTGTATGCTCCAGCCTTCTTCAAGTGCTAGGAATTTCAAACCGATCCCTTTATTATATATATATATATATATATAGGTGGTTTGAACTGAACTCTTTATTTCATTCACTAGTGTAGATTGTTCTTGTTAAAGAGTTGAGTTAAATGAAGATAACAGAAACATCTGGAAGTGGGATAACTCCTGAAACGAGAACAATCTACTCCAGGGAATGAAATAAAGGGTTCAGTTCAAAATTTCAATCACCTCAAGAACCTTGGAACATACAATGGCCTAATTGTTGTGAATATGGCAACAAAGATGAGGACAACAGTTTGAACAAGGTAAATAATGTAGAATAAATAAAAGAATATGATAAAAACATTGCTTTAAGACATGCTGTATTTATGGATAAAAATTCTGAAAAAGTGCGTGTATGTGTGTATAATGTATATCTATATAAATATATAAAAGGCAATCTGTGAGTCTGTATATGACTGTTCCCTATGCATGCCTACATTTTTCAAGCTACGCCATTCAAACTATCTAGGGACACATATCTACAGGGAAGCCAGGTCGACACATACTTTTTGAGTTTAAGTTTAGCAATTTTCCCTTTTGCACTTTTTGGCCAATGGAGCAGATTGTTTACATTTGCTCCATAAAACATCTAAGATCTTAGATGGTTGCTGAATTACATCACAGAAATCAAATCTCACATGTCAAACGCAACTAAAAATTTTTTTATAAAAAATAAAATAAGCCTTTATATTTAATTTCTATTCTGACGTTTTAAAAATTTATTTGGTCAACAAAAAAATAATTTTAAAAAAAAGGGGTTTTCAAATAAAAACAAAATATGTAAAAAAAAAAGTGCCAATGGTTATGTTAATTATTTAAGTTTTTTTTTTTTTCAGATTTAATATTTCATACTTCAGAAAATAAAATTTTAAAAAATAAAGCATTTTTTTTGCTAAATATTTCATGCAGGAAATTAACTGTTTGTAATTCATGTGGCTTTTATGAAACTTTTTCCTCTAAAATTAAATGTCTACATTTTTAAATATTCTTAAAAAGTTTCTGAACTAAGAGCGTGATAGTTTTTATATTTCTACATTTTTAAATATTCTTCGAAAATTTCTGAACTGAGTGTGTAATAGTTTTTATATTTCTAATTTCAGTAAAAATAAATAATTTTTATTTTCATATTAAATTCATTTAGTCAACAAAAAATGTAAATATTTTCCCCCGTAATTTTGAAACAAAAAATAAGCGCAATGTTGTTTACAATGTCATACAAAACATCAAATCACGTTTACACAAAACAAAAGAAAATAGATTTTTTTAATGGAATTTTTTAACAATTTTTAAACAACAATTTTTTATGTAATAATTTTTTTTATATGACCAAGTCCTACTACTAAAATGTTCTAAGTTGCACAGGCAATGCCGGGCTATGATGCAAGTATATTTATAAAGGAAATATGATTAGTAAATAAACTCAGGTCACAAAAATATCTGCTGTGGATTGGCTGAAAAATATTATGTAACAAAATATGGACTGAGATAAGATAAATGAACAATTTTAATTATATTTATATACACAGTATGTTTGAAGTTATTATACAAAAACCTCAGTAACTCAAATTTGCCTTGAACAATTTTTGTCAAATTTCAAATGATTAATTTAGACATCAAAAAAAAAAAGCTTGAGTTAAAATTTTTACGTAGTGTCAACAGGTTTTATTAAATTTATTGGATTTCTTGTAAAAACTGCAGTCTGAAGTTATAATGTAGATTAAACTGATATTAGTTTAAGGCCTCTGAAATCTAATAAAAACTTTTTTTTCATATGTTGAAACAAAGCAAGGGAATGTTCACAGTAGAGATGTCAAAGGAGTTTTGCAGAGATCATTAAATGATAAAAAGGGCTGTTGAAAATATGATTAAGTCGAGAACTAGAAGTAAGAGAAAAGGCTTTAAAAATTGTCCCCTCAAGGGGAATGTAATCTTTTGAGAAAGTTATTTGAACAAGCTGAAATTGAGGGAGTCAAGGACAAAACGTATAGAATACTTTGCGAATTGGGATCTATCAAGAAATATCCTAGGTAAACTCCTCTCAGTATAACAAAATCCAACACAGAATCTCTAACATAATTGATCCCGACCTGGTAGCTCAACTCCAGTCACTTTTCCATCAATGGCTTCCCTCTGTCTCTTTTACAAATACTTTCACAGCTTCTGCTCTGATGAGCTTAGCTCTCTGATGCTCGCTCTGCATGAATTTACTCGAGCTACTAAACTAGCAACTAGGTCCCACCCTTTTTCAATGAAACCAATCAAATGTAACCATAATTTCTACTCTAGCATCTTCTTTGCTTGCACTTCCTGCCTGTGGAATTCCTTTCCGTATACTTACTTCCCTGAAAACTACCATCTCCAAGAATTTAAATGCAAAGTCAATTGCTATCTCTTATCTTCTTGACTCGCATCCTTTCCCTGACAACCCTTGTTTTATGTTCTTCTTCCTTTGCACTCCACTCTCAGGCATCCCTCTTCACACCTGTGTTCTCATCCTCTGACTTCCCTGTAACTTGTTCCTCTTTCTTATCTCTTTAGTAAACCCCTGCACACCAGTGGGAGTTCTGCCTTGCTTAGAGTGAAATGATTAAAAAAAAAAAAAAAAATTTTCAAGCGTCAAAAATGAGACAAGAATGACATGAAAATTGATTTTTGAAGTCATTTGCATGGACAAATATTGCTGACACCAAATGGATGAGACGGACAGACTAAATAATGAATTTTTATCCAGCACAGATGTGCCTGTGGCTAAAAAAGGCAGAAAGACGTTGGCAATATGATTATATAAGCTGGAATTGAACCATTCAAAGTGGATGAAGTAGTTGAACTGAACAGTGTTAACTACTGCCATTTCAAGGATAAAATCTTCCTTGAACCAGTACAAAGCTCAGCCTTGCAGTCTTAAAGTGAAGCGTGTATTTTTACTCTTTCTCACCTAAGACTACCCGTAAATCTTTTGAAGCACAAACAGTTTACAGGAGAGAATAATAATAAAATCTGAATTCGATTGAAAATCTTTGGTCAAATCTGAAGATGAAATTATATGAGGATGGCAAAGAATATAACAACAAAGCAATTAAAACCACCATATTGGAAAATGAACCTGCTGAAGTAAAAACAAATTTAACAAGCTCAATGGATAATAGATTGATAGCTGTTATTAAGAAGAAGAGCCACTATATTAAGATGTAAATGCTTCAAAGACATCATATATATCTGTTATTTGTTTTACTGTAGGTGTTGATCAATTGATGATTTTATTAGCTTGTTATTGATAAGGAGGGTCACTATATTAAGATATAAATGCTTCAAAGACATCATAAATATCTGTTGTTTTACTATAGGTGTTAATCAGTTGTTGATGATTTTATTAGCCTGTCATTGAGATGAAGGGTCACTATATAAAGATGTAAATGCTTCAAAGACTTACCATATATTTTTTATTTGTTTTATTACAAGTGTTGACTACTTGATAGGTCTGAGCAAATAGATGATGAAACAGGGTTTGGGAGAGATACCAAGAGGAAATATATTGAGAGTGACAAGAGACAGAGCCAAGTGGAAGTTCATGAAAGGACACGGCACATGAAGAAGCTGCTGACCAATTGTTGATGACCAGTAATACCTTCTTAATGAAGTAAAAAGTGATTTTAGAGTTTTGAATAAGAAATTCAGTCTGCAGTTTTTATAATAAATCTACGAACTTAAATAAAAAATAAATTGAAACTACCTAAAAATTTGACTCAAGATTTGTGTTGATGTCTGAATTAATCATTTAAATTGCCAAAACTTTTTCAAAGCAAATTCAAGTTTTAAATGTTTATATTATATGCCTAATTACTTCAAACAGAATGTATATATTGTGTAGCTTTTGCTATATCCAGTTTAACCAGATGCGCTTGTGTCAAAAGCCCATTTAGCAGCTGTTACATCTTCAGCATTTTTGGGCATGTGTATAAAACACTGGGAACATGCATAACGCTAATTTCAAGAGACACGCCCTCTTTTCAGACAGAACCGCAAATAAGGCTGAGCAGGGATCTCTTAGCTGCCAGGGCAGATGCAACCCTTGCAACACTCCTTTGCTCAACAATGAAGTTATTTCGCACACCCCCAGCCCACATCCATTTGTTCTTTTGACAGAGGCTAACATAAAAACTGACATTTAATTTACACACACTTTTTCTTTTTCTTCTAATAAATCAACATCAGTAATGCTTGTTCATCAACTGAAGACAACTTAAAAAGTACACAAAAAAAACAACAATATTTCTCTGTACTTTTCTCTCTTTCTGTATTTATATATACTAGCAGTATTGCCTGGTGTTGCTCGGGTGTAATGAGAGTTTTAAAACTAAACCATGGTCCTGGAGCTCAGACTCTTTGGACATTGGCACAAAAAATGTAGGTTGTTAAGACTAAGAATTGCAAATATATTTACTTAGAGCAAAATCCAAAGCAAAAACCAAAATAAAATGACTGAAAACCTGATTTTGATCAGACCCAATAGGATATCGGGGTATCAATTTCCGATATCGGGGAAAATGAGTCATCTGAGAAGATGACTCAGAATGTTTGAAACTAAAAACTATAATTTTACCAAATTAGAGCAAATTTTGCAGCAAGAACCACAATAAAAGGGCTGAAATCCTGATCTTGATCAGACCTGATTGGATATTGGCACATCGATTTCCGATATCAGGGGGAAATTGGAAAAAATAAGTAGCCCATGACCTGACTGGAAGCCTAAATAATATTTGTGTGAAGTTTAGTGAGAATCGAATAAAAATTGTGGATTTGTATAAAAAACATACAGACAGGCAGACACATACACAAACATCTTGCCTTTTTTATATTTTTTTTTTTTTTTTTTTTAATCATATCACCCCAAGCAAGGCGGTAATGCCACTGATGCGCAGGGAGCTACGTAAGGGTAAAAAGAATGGAAAAGAGAAAGCCGGAAACCACATCCTAACAGGAAACAAGGGATGAGCCTCTTCACCTGTTCAATAGATGTGGGGGGAGTGTGAACCGGGCGATAGTTTAGTCTATCTACTCCAATTGAAAAAAAAAAAATAATAAAAAAGGAAAAGAGTGAAAAGATTGGAAAAGAGAAAACCGGAAACCGCATCCTAAACAGGAAACAAGGGATGAGCCTCTTCACCTGTTCAATAGATGTGGGTGGAGTGTGAACCGGGCGATAGTTTAGTCTATCTATATATATATATATATATATATATATAAATTTAAAGTGGAGAAGTTTTTCAATTAGCTGAGCAGTATTATTTCAGTCACACTAACTTTGAAGTTTTGTAAAGGTATTATTGTGATGTCATCACACTTCAGGGGTTTTTGCTTATTCTTCAAAGTCGGCATGACTGAATTAACACTGCTCTTCGTCTGAAGAGACCATTGTGATTGAAACCAAGGTAACAAGTGGTGTGTATTCTGTTCTTTGAAATATATATATATGTATATATTACGGAAATTAACAAAGATTAACAAAACTTGGTTATAACAACTGACAGTTCGAAATCATTTGTTTGAACATTATTTTTGATCGATACTCAAATTTAAGTAGATATTCTGTTTTTAATTAAACAGTACTATATATTTATATCTACCAGCCTGATTATTTACGATAAATTTTTAAAATCCTGCCGAATGACGCACATTTTTGTAATAAAAATTTATCATGAACAATCAGGTTGGAAGATATAAATATATAATACTGTTTAATTAAAAACAGAATATCTACTTAAATATGAGTATCGATCAAAAATAATGTTGAAACAAATCATTTCAAATATATATATATATATATATATATATATATATATGGTGGAATCTCTTACAGCAAAATGTTTAATGATAATAAAATCCTTTATAAAAATGCCCTAAAAAAAGTGGGTTTAAACAGGAATTATTCTATGAAATCCTTCTAATATGTATGATGGTAGTAATTTTTCCCTTCAAAAATATGTTATGGCAATTTTTTTTTCCTTCAAAAATGTATAATTTTCTTTAAAAGTCTATTTTTATGTATATATTTCTAGAAAAGTCTATTTTTATACTTTCATAGTGTTTTGACCCTAGTTTAGGTTGGAATAACAATTTGCCCATAGCTGGGACCCTAATAGGTGCTATCACTCCAGGTCAGAGTGAACCTGGGAACAACAGCAATTAAAAGGTGGTTCCATGCTCCTCACAACCTTCCAATCAGAGGCCTTACTGCTGGATACAGTTTACCATCATACCCAGGACCATGTGTGTGTGAGATATAGTCAGTACAGACATAGGTATAAACAATGTACTGCAGCTGTCAGCTTCATGCATCAATGCAACATCAGATTTATTGTGTAAGTTAATATTCATAATAGAATTGTTAGTAACCATGTTGGTGAAATATTTTACTCTCAGATTTTATAAGTCAATATTTTCTTAATAAATTTACTCCTGATGAAACAAACTCAGTAAAATTTGGAGGATACACTTACTTAAAAATTAAACTAATAATATTTGCTTTTATTTAAAACAGGTATTTATCCTCACACTCATTTAATCTTTTCCAAAGCTTTGCAATGCATATTTATAGACACAGTGATGAAGAGATGTGCACTGGCCATTTAAGTATATCATGCCACATCCCAAATGGATCTCCAATTCTACTTTCCCTCCTGATGCCAATTTACTCATGATGATGGGGACTATGCCAGTTACATCAATATTTTTAGATTGGCAGTGATCATTTAAACATTCGTTACCATATCCCAAATCAATCTACCAACAGAAGACAACAATTCTACCCTCTCTTTTGATGCCAATCTACTCATGATGATGGGGACTATGCCAATGACATAGGTACTCTAAGATGGACACTGATCATTTGAGCATTTATTACCATATCCCAAATAAATCTACCAATAGAAGACAACAATTCTACCCTCTCTTTTGATGCCAATCTACTCATGATGATGGGGACTATGCCAATGACATAGGTACTCTAAGATGGACACTGATCATTTGAGCATTTATTACCATATCCCAAATCAATCTACTAATAGAAGACAACAATTCTACCCTCTCTTTTGATGCCAATCTACTCATGATGATGGGGACTATGCCAATGACAGGTACTCTAAGATGGACACTGATCATTTGAGCATTTATTACCATATCCCAAATAAATCTACCAATAGAAGACAACAATTCTACCCTCTCTTTTGATGCCAATCTACTCATGATGATGGGGACTATGCCAATGACATAGGTACTCTAAGATGGACACTGATCATTTGAGCATTTATTACCATATCCCAAATCAATCTACCAATAGAAGACAACAATTCTACCCTCTCTTTTGATGCCAATCTACTCATGATGATGGGGACTATGCCAATGACATAGGTACTCTAAGATGGACACTGATCATTTAAACATTCGTTACCATATCCCAAATCAATCTACCAATAGAAGACAACAATTCTACCCTCTCTTTTGATGCCAATCTACTCATGATGATGGGGACTATGCCAATGACATAGGTACTCTAAGATGGACACTGATCATTTAAACATTCGTTACCATATCCCAAATCAATCTACCAATAGAAGACAACAATTCTACCCTCTCTTTTGATGCCAATCTACTCATGATGATGGGGACTATGCCAATGACATAGGTACTCTAAGATGGACACTGATCATTTGAGCATTTATTACCATATCCCAAATAAATCTACCAATAGAAGACAACAATTCTACCCTCTCTTTTGATGCCAATCTACTCATGATGATGGGGACTATGCCAATGACATAGGTACTCTAAGATGGACACTGATCATTTAAACATTCGTTACCATATCCCAAATCAATCTACCAATAGAAGACAACAATTCTACCCTCTCTTTTGATGCCAATCTACTCATGATGATGGGGACTATGCCAATGACATAGGTACTCTAAGATGGACACTGATCATTTGAGCATTTATTACCATATCCCAAATCAATCTACCAATAGAAGACAACAATTCTACCCTCTCTTTTGATGCCAATCTACTCATGATGATGGGGACTATGCCAATGACATAGGTACTCTAAGATGGACACTGATCATTTAAACATTCGTTACCATATCCCAAATCAATCTACCAATAGAAGACAACAATTCTACCCTCTCTTTTGATGCCAATCTACTCATGATGATGGGGACTATGCCAATGACATAGGTACTCTAAGATGGACACTGATCATTTGAGCATTTATTACCATATCCCAAATAAATCTACCAATAGAAGACAACAATTCTACCCTCTCTTTTGATGCCAATCTACTCATGATGATGGGGACTATGCCAATGACATAGGTACTCTAAGATGGACACTGATCATTTGAGCATTTATTACCATATCCCAAATCAATCTACCAATAGAAGACAACAATTCTACCCTCTCTTTTGATGCCAATCTACTCATGATGATGGGGACTATGCCAATGACATAGGTACTCTAAGATGGACACTGATCATTTGAGCATTTATTACCATATCCCAAATCAATCTACCAATAGAAGACAACAATTCTACCCTCTCTTTTGATGCCAATCTACTCATGATGATGGGGACTATGCCAATGACATAGGTACTCTAAGATGGACACTGATCATTTGAGCATTTATTACCATATCCCAAATCAATCTACCAATAGAAGACAACAATTCTACCCTCTCTTTTGATGCCAATCTACTCATGATGATGGGGACTATGCCAATGACATAGGTACTCTAAGATGGACACTGATCATTTGAGCATTTATTACCATATCCCAAATCAATCTACTAATAGAAGACAACAATTCTACCCTCTCTCTCAATCTCAATTCACTCATGATGATGGTGACTATGCTGATGATATAGATATTCATAGTTGAGACAAGATTAAGATTGAATATCCTTTATCAAGTGTTCCAAAAAATACTAATAAATTTGTGAAAATGGCACAGTTACTGATATTTATTTTTTTAATTTCAGACATATAAAGTTTGCCATTAACTCTTTAAAAGATGTAACCCAAGGTATGCTGATGACGTTTTCCAATAAAAAGTGGAGTGGGTTGCACTGCATCTAAGACCAGATATCAGGTTCATTGACAGGGTGCAGTTTCTTTTAAACAAACGTTTGTTGCTTAAAAATGCCCTTTCACCAGATTAAAACAATTTTTAGCAGTAAACCAGATTTTATTTTTAAGTAATAATTTACTGTTGTTAATGAGCAAAGTTCGGTTGAGGCATAAGTGATGGGAGATGTGCAAAGTTCACCAGCCATTCATCTCTGTTTGTCCTGCGAAGACCACTTCATTTCTTTTGCTTTGCTTTTCACAGAATTGTCAGTTATATGAACAACCATTTTCTTTGTTTTTTCTCTTCTTCGTCTAAATATGTAATTAATATTCCTTCCATGAATCTCTCTCAGTCTGAGACTCTTGCTTTTGTACTTTTGAAATTGATTCCATTTACTGATAGCCCTTGGTCGGAAGTCAATATTCAAAGATTGAGGTGTGCGACACGTTTCTGCTGTTTTCAATTTAACACGATCACAGTTTGACACTTATTGCTACACATGTACATGACTGACTCTACTCTTAAATTTGATCATGTCTTTGCTTCATAGATAAAGATTTTGGAGTTTTATCCATGGTGGCCCTCCCACATCTGTTGTCAGGTTTGCATGAGTAATGTTTTAAGATCAAGAGTAGCATGCACATTACTGACTCTACTATTGAAACCAGAAAGTTGTGTGTTTTGACTTAGCTAGTTTAGATATTAGCTCTAAGGTCTCAAAGGTCATAGGTTTCATTAAGTTTTTGACAAATGGAAAAGCTGGTTACAGAGGTCTGTCTATCCTACAGAAAGGGTATTTTGATAGATTAAAGTTTTGCTCATTTTCCATACACAGTTTACAGTTCATACAGAATGTAAATTAAATAGCAACTATATTTAAAGCATAAAAGGAAAGCAAAATGAGACACAAAGAAAAATAGTTTATTAACAAATTAAACAAGAAGTAAAATTAATATTTCTCAATAGATGGTTAAGCATTGTCAAGGCACATCTTCAATCTTTCATGAAAATATTGAATATCATTTTTAAACATTTCAGATATTATCAAATTGTTCCTTCATCTATCTTCTGAATAAATATTTTGTGCTCCGATGAACTTAGCTCACTGGTGTCCCCTATATGTGAATTTACATGAGCAACAAGATTAGCAACTAGGTCCCACCAATTTACTGTGAAACTAATAAAATGTAAATGCAAATTTTACTCCAGCAGCTTCTTTTCTTGCACTTCCTGCTTGTTGAATTCCCTTCTTTTTACTTGCTTCCCCGACAGCTACAATCTCCAATAATTTAAATGTAAAGTCAATAGTCATTTCCTATCTCACTCAGCTGCATCCTCTCTCTCATGCTCCTTTCTTCATCCACTCTACTCTCATCAGTATTCTCATCCTTCTCTTACCCACTTCCTGACAATCCCTATAACCTGTCACTCTTTCTCATAACTTTCCTCCTATGTAACCCCCTGCAAAACAGTGACAGTAAAATGCCTTGCTTGGGGCAAGATGATTATAAAAAAAAAATAAAACAAACAGCAAATTATGTCTGTTCATCTGTATGTCTAAAACCTCTCTAACCCACACTTACTCTACATAGACATACTATCTTCTTCTACTATGTGCCCTGTCTCTTCAGGACATGGACGATCATGGTATTTTACGTCTCTCAATCCCTGGTGGCTCTTAGCATGCTTTCTCCTGTTACACCACGCAACCCTCATTCCGTCATCCACCTGATCAGATTTTTCAAATATGTTATCCGCTGCTTTCCCTGTCTCTTTTTCTCTCTATTTGGCCTGTTAGTATCAGGTTCTCCAAGCCTTCTTTCCTCATTGCATGTCCCAGGAACTTTAGCTGTTTCTTGCTCAGTAGTAATTTCCTTTTCATTTCCATCATTTCCAAAACCTCATCATTTCTCACATACTCGATCTATGATATTTGCAGTATCCTTCTGTAGAACCACATTTCAGCTGTTTCAAGTTTTTCCTTCATCTTCGAAGATATTGTCCAAAATTCACCAATATATTGAAGAACTGGCATCACATAGCAATCCAGAACTCTGTTTCTAGCGAAATTGTCCTGTTTCTTAATATTTTATTCAACTTCTGAAATGCTTTCTTCGCCATGCCAATTTGCCTTTGGATCTCTGTGTCACACTTTCTGTCTTCTGTTAGAACAGTTCCCAGTTGTTTAAATTGGAGTACCTGCTTGATTTTAGTATTCCCCACCTGTATTTGGCATTTTGGGCTGCTCTTAAACTTTTTGAAATCAGGATGTTCCCAGGGTTAAAAATCTACCCTTCATCTTATGCTTTAATATTTAGCATTGAGATTTGCTTATGAATGAGGAGCTAACAGTTAAAAATTTAAATTTTAAAATAACTGAAATAATGAGTGATTCTTAAAGTATTTATGTTGATTTTAAAGTAACACAAAATAGTTTGTGAATTTAAAAGAAAATTGTTATAAATTCAGTTAAAAATATCGACCAAATTTTGTGAATCATGGAAATCAATATTATTTCATTAAAATGTCAAAGAATCAGAGTTCAAGAGAGATGTTTCGTGACATGAGGTTTGGAAGTTCTACAGAATTTGTGGTTTGACAAACTCAATTGAAGTTCTATGAAATTTGTGATTTGAAGAACTCAATTTTCATCCTGAATTTGAATTTTGGCTCAAATCAGTCATTTGACTGGAATTGGACTTGCAGCCTGAATCACTTAAATTAAAGTTCTGAAGTCCTTTGGAGTAAACTGGAGAATTCAAAGTTATTTCTTCAAAATTATCATTGCTGTCATCCCTTTAGTTTTAGGCCTAATTAGCTGTCCACAAAAATGAGTGTAAAAGTCAGCACGGAGTGTGACTTTTAAGCTATTTTATAATTAAATTCTTTCAATCCTTTTTTTGTTTAGTTTCTGTCATAAACTACATTCTTTATCAGGCTTTATATAAAACGAAAGTTTTTTTTTTTTAATTGTTTCACCCCATGCCAGGGGGTAATGCTTCTGATGCACAGGGGGCTACAAAAGTAAAAATTAGATAGGAGGAGATTAAAGAGAAAGACAAACCAATTACAGGGGGTTTCAGAGAAAGGAACAAGAGAAGGAAGGGAAGACAGGTGTGATGACAATTGCAAAAATAAAGAGAAAGGAAAATATATACAGGGTGATGTAAAAAAAACTAGAGTCAAGTGGTTAAGAGATGGGTATTGACATTGCATTTTAATTCCTGGAGGTTGTAGCTGTTGGAAAAGCAAGACTATAGAAGAGAGTTCAGCGGGCGGGAAGTGTGAGAAAAGAAGCTGCAAGAGTAGAATTGTTGTCTGCATTTGGTTGATCTAACTGTGAATGGGTGGGATCCAGTTGCCAGCCTAGTTGCATGAGTAAACTTCTGTGACTTAAGTTCCTTGGAGCAGAAGCCATGAAAATATCTATGGAACAAACAGAGGGAAGCCACATCCTGTTGATGAGAAAGCAGCTGGAGTCGAGCCGCCAAGTCGGTACCTATCACATTACTGAGATGAACAGTGGGGCTGCCTGACCATATATGACAACAGTATATCAATGAACGGATGGATGTTGTGATGTTAGAGAACCTTACTACTCAAATCAAGGGCCTGACTCTCCCAAGCTATTGTCATTTTTCTATCCAAATATTGTCTAAAAGTATTTGAGAAATATGCTTTAAGATACTTGTTTGCAAATATCTTCTGGAGAACTGAAGAATCTGTGAACTCTTGTTGATGACAATCTTATCCTAAGACTTACCTTTGGGCATCGGTGACATGCAGCTATTATTAATGCAATATTCACTTACCAAAAATAATTACTTTTACAATCCAATATGTTTCCGATTTAAATAACCCAGAAAGAGTTGATTATCTGTAAAGAATTTTTTTGTTTCACGTTAATAAGTTTGATTTTTTTGCATTTATTAAGAATTTTCTCATTGACTTTTGTTTTGATTTCAAATGCTGTAGTTTATTTCCACTCTGCATATTTACTGAATGTTGTTTCTGATAAACAATAAAATAATGCAGGAAAGATAGTTAATTTGTTTTTTATAGCTTATCAACCCTTTGTGGGTTATTTAAAGCCAAAACATATTTTAAGAATAATTCTTTATTTTTATTAGTAAATATTGCATTAACAGTTTTTTTGAGAGTAATAATGAATTTTGTCCTCTACAAATTCTACTAATTTAACCCATAGGTGATGGGAGAAGATGGAGTCATACCTTTCTAAATGGAAATTACATATAAGTAAATATAACGAACCTGACTAAAATTTCAACTCAAATCTTTGAGTTCTCATTTCAAGGCACCACCCACACATCCATGTATAAAAGATAAATGGATGATGTACATTGTGGTGCAGTGGATATAGACTCGGAACAACAAATTGGGGAGGTGAGTTTGAATTCCAGTTGAATTCCTTGCATTCACTTGTGCACAAATATCTTTGGAAAAGGTATTAATTCATCTCTTCTCCCAAGCTATGGGTTAAATAACAAAACTGATTGGGTTCTATAGCCTTGGCTGGCTACCAGTCTACTGCAGAAAGTAATGGCAACCTACTGTGGGATAATCTTCTGCCCAGTCAGTCATGTCTCTTTCGAGAAAGCATGTATCACGTATGACACTTAACTGACTGACTGAATATAATAGTTGGATCATGATAAAGGCTTCTATTGGTCATAAAGTAAAGGATCAGTTTTCTATTGTTATTAAGTTATAAACTGATCCCCTACTAATTACTACATAATGATATGATACATTGCTTCTCCCTCTAGCTATGGATCAAATAACAGGACAGATTGGGTTCTGTAGCCTTAACTGGCTACCAGTCTACCACAGAAAGCAATGGCAACCTACTGTAGGATAGTTTTCTGCTCTGTCAGTCATGTCTCTTTTGAGACATGATCGCTCAAAGCATGTATCCTGCATGGCACTTAACTAACTAAACTGTTATATATATTTTCTTCTTTAGTTTTAAACATATTATTTTGTTGAAAAAGTTCTCTCAGAGAGACAAGCTAATAAGGTCACCCCACCCTTTCATTATTGTAAATGGAAAGAGTTGATGTATGACTATAGAAGATTGGATCAGAAAAGATTAGTTTTTGATCTTATCAGAGATCAGTTCTTAACAAAGTCAATTATTACAATATCTGGTTTGAGGCTTCAGAGATAATTTCTGGAGTCAGTTAAGTGCCATACGTGATACACGCTTTGGGCGATCATGTCTCGAAAGAGACATGACTGACTGGGCAGAAGATTATCTCGCAGTAGGTTGCCATTGCTTTCTGCGGTAGACTAGTTGCCGACTAAGGCTATAGAATCCAATCTGTCGTGTTATTTAACCCATAACTGGAAGGAATAGATGGATTTATACCTTTCCCAAGGGTATTTGCGCGGAAGTGAATGCAATGAATTCGGCTGGAATTCGAACTCGGCTCCCCGATTCCTCGTTCCGAGCCGATATCCAACGCTCCACAACGCATATCCTTATTTCTGCAGTACAGGAGGTCATTTGTTACTGTCTTTTTCTGGAGTGTATTAATCAATATGAACAATTTCACAATTTCACCCATTTTCTGTGACATGGTTCAAAGGAAAAGATACAATTTATGATAGAATACCACATGTGCTACTGAAGATAAGTTTATAAATTGACATAAATATGAAATAAGACACTTTAATAATGAAAACTGTAGGCCCACATTGTGGATTAATGGTTAATGAGCTAGTCTAACAAACTGTTACTAGTGTATAACAAATTCAAGCATTACCATGAGTTCTCTAGTTATAGCCTTGTGCCAGACAAAAGTAAGATATATAAATTCCCTGCATTTTTCTATAAATGCTTTCATGGTGATTGTTCTGATGAACTTTCCTCTATGGTTCATATACTTAAAAAACTTAAGCACGTTACTAAATTTAGACATTGTGGTGCAGTGGATATCAGCTCGGAACAAGAAATCGAAGAGCCAAGTTTGAATTCCAGTTGAATTTGTTGCATTCACTTATATGCAAATACCATTAGGAAAGATATCAATCCCTCTCCATCTATGGGTTAAATATGAGGACGAATTGGGTTCTATAGCCTTGGCAACCAGTCAACTGGAGAAAGTAATGGCAACCTACTGCAGGAAAATCTGCTCAGTTAGTCTTTTTTTTTTTTAATCATATCACCCCAAGCAAGGCGATAACGCCACTGATACACAGGGGGTTACATAAGAGTGAAAAGATTGGAAAAGAGAAAACCAGAAACCACATCCTAAACAGGGAACAAGGGATGAGCCTCTTCACCTGTTCAATAGATGTGGGTGGAGTGTGAACCGGGCGATAGTTTAGTCTATCTACTCCAATTGAAAAAAAGAAAAAAAGAAAAGGGTGAAAAGATTGGAAAAGAGAAAGCCGGAAACCACATCCTAAACAGGGAACAAGGGATGAGACTCTTTACCTGTTCAATTGACGTGGGTGGAGTGTGAACCGGGCGATAGTTTAGTAGTCATGACTCTTTTGAGACATGATCACTTAAGCATGTATCATGTATGGCATTTAACTGACTGACTAAATTCGTGACATGGTCTCAACATTTTATAATTGAATGGCTGGATGTAATTAAGTTCTATGCTGATAATTTCTTCTATCAGGATTTTTGCCTGTAGAACTTCAAAAATTCAAATTCTGTCTTAATTTTTGTTCTTTTATTGTTTTCTCACCTTAATAGTATATTTTTCTCATATTCTCTAATCCACTCAATAATCCCTATTTACTCCTGTCTTAATAGTAAATCTGATCAGTTTGGTAAGGTCAAAATAGCAGCTATTCCCAAAAATGGCCTACAATCTGTTAACTGAGGCAAGGAGGGGCTTGAAACAGCTCTCTCTCTCTCTCTCTCTCTTGATCATCTGAGATAATCCTTTTTATCTTTAATCAGCATGGCTGATGCTACCCTCCAGAAGAGTGACTCATTGCGCCTTCTCAGACAAATATTTTCAGCTGACATGAAGTGAAAAGAGTATATTGAATCAATTACTAAGTCTGTAGCTAGGAAAGTTGTTTCATTCTCATGCTAGACAATTTTTCTTGCTAGAATCTATCTTATATACTTATAAGTCTAGAATTTGCCAATGTTTTGAATATTGGTCTAGTTCTTTTGCTATATATTTAGAGGTTTTTAACAAAATCCTAAGCAGAATGTGCAATGTTGGTAGTCCTGATTTGTCGTCTAGACTTCACTCTTTTTCTTATCACTGTAACATAGCTTCCCTGTGCCTTTTCTATAAATGCTTTCATGGTAATTGTCCTGATGAACTTTTTTCTATGGTACATACACTTTAAAAATTTAAGTTCAGTACTAAATTTGCGACAAAGTCTCATCATTTTATAGTTGAAATGGCCAGATGTAAGTTCTATGCCAATAGTTTCTTCTATCACACTTCTTGCTTGTAAACTCTCTTTTGGCTTCTTGCTTTCCAGTCAGGTTGGATCTTCAAAAATTTAAATGCAATGTCAATTGTTAGCTTTTGTCTTATTATTATTATTATTATTAGGGAGAGAGAAAAAAAATAAAAGATCAGTGTTTTTTTTGTTTATTTTTTTTACATTCTCTAACATTCAGTAACCCATTGCATCATAGTGGCTTTATTGCCTTGCTTGGAGATAAATGATTAAAAAGTATAATAATAATATGATTATTTTTTAATGAGCAACTTGGGGATTTCACAAGCATCTATATGTACATACTTACATAGCCATGTTTTTTGTTGAAGTATGAAAATTTATCAAGACACTATCTCTAGGAAAGTTGCCATTCAAGGCTGGAGATCCTACATGAGCCTTATATATATACTAGCAGTATAGCCCGGCATTGCTCGGGTGTAATGAAAGCTTTAAAACTAATCCAAATCTGCCTAAAGAATATTTGTGTGAAGTTTGGTGAGAATCAGATAAAAATTGTGGATTTGTATAAAGGACATACAGATAAATAAACAGACACACACACAAACATCTTGCCTTTATATGTATATATATTATCAATTTTCTGCACTACTGTAAGAACTGTAACCTTGAAACTTCTGAATATCATTTCTTATGTCTTTGTGCATGAGTGTATCGAGTTTGATTAAAATCGGATCACTGCATCTATAACCCGATTTTTTTGATTATCAATTTTCCATATTTATCAGGAGTACCTCAACACAAAACCTAGCTAAGAACACTCGCAGACACTTATAGTAAAACTGTGTAAATTTTCAAGAAAATTGGTTCAGCCATTTCGGAGTATATAGGTAACAGAGACACACACAAAGTTTCATTTATAAAGAAGTTTAGATATATATATGAATTGGATATATAGATTAGAATCAGATAACAGGATAAAATGAAGAAAAAAGAACAAATAGGAAACGTATCTCAATTTAACATGTTTCACTATTATAATAGCTTCTTCAGAAACTGAGAAGAAAATGAAAAACCAAAGAAACAGAATACTGTTCTGTTTTCATTTTGGGTATGTATGTATGTATGTTGGCTCCTATAAGAAGCTCATTCACCCTTTAAGAGGTTTTGTTTTTGTCCTGAGGGTGACATAGCACTCCCAACTCTGAATGTGATTAGGGTTGATTATAAATGATTTGCTTAGAAAAAACAAAACAATGAGAATAAGAAAGCCTGTTGCTGGTAATGTTTTGTGCCCAAAATATGTTTGGTAATGTTGAGGTAATATTTTGTGAGCTGGTCTGCCAAAATATTACTATTGTGTAGAGAGTTTGGTCTGTAGTAATAAGTTTAATAAATATGTGTTTGGTGAAGTGAAGGGAAAAAGCAAATAAAGAAAAACACGACTGTTTGTACTTCAGAGATTAAGTAGTATTTACATTATTTACTCTGTTCGGACTGTCATCCTCATCTTTATTGCTATATTTACAATGTTTTGGCTGTTGTACGCTCCGGCCTTCTTCAAGGGTAAGGAATTTTGAACCGAACCCTTTATTTCAATCATTTGGGTATATCAAGGACACATGGCCTAGTTTATATAGGCATTGGTTAGTTCCAGGGACTTGACCCAAAAAGTTGTGAGTTCAATACTAGGCTACAGCAGTGGTGAACAAATAAATTAAAGAATTGAGTTAAAGGGAGATAACTACATGGCATCAGGAAGTGGTATCGCATATGGAATAAGAATGATATACCCAGTGATCAAAATAAAGGGTTTGGTTTGAAATTCCCAGCACCTGAAAATGGCTGGAATGTACGACGACTGAAACATTGTAAACATGGCAAAGATGAGGACAACAGTCCAAACAGTGTAAATTATGTAAAAACAGGATTAACCTCTGACACAAAGACTTTGCATTTGCCTTAAATATAAAGAGATCCAGAGATCCAGAAGAAAAGAAAAAGATGTAGATGATCATGACCCTCCACATCCCCCTGTCCCTTGTAGCTCTTAACATCCCTTTTCCTGTTACCCTACTAAACCTTTCTCCACCATTTATCTTCTCAAATGCATCAAGTATATCACGCATTGCTTTCATTTGTCTCTCCTTCCCTCTATCTGTCCTGTGAGCATCGGATTCTCTAAGCCATTCTTCCTCACTACATGCCCCAGAAACTACAGCTGTCTTTTCCTGATGTTAAGAATTAGTTTCCTTTTCATTTCCATCCTCTCCAAAACCTTGTCATTACTCACGTTTGGTTCATGGTATACTCAGCATCCTTCTGTAGAACAACATTTGCTTCAAGTCTTTCCCTCATTTTTGATGAGATAGTTCTGCATTTGCTGCCATATTGAAGGACAGACTTCAAATAACAATTCAGTACTCTCTTCTTTGTTTCCATCAAAATTTTCCTGTCTCTTAATACTCTACTCAGCTCCTGGAATTCATCCTTGTGATTTTGGATCTCAGGAATATACATGTATAGAAGCTGATGCGACCAGAAAGTAAGGGGTTAGTTTATATATTGATTGTAATATGGAACTGATCCCCTATTTTATATCCTGCATCCTTCTCTAGAATCACATTTCAGTTGCTTCAAGTTTTTTTTTAATCTTTGATGATATTGTCCAGCATTCACTGCCATACTGAAGAACTGACATCACATAGCATTCCAGTACTCTCTTCTTTGTTTCTAGCGAAATTGTCCTGTTTCTTAATACTCTACTCAGCTCCCGGAATGTATCCTTGTGCTTTTGGATCTCAGGAATATAAATGTATAGAAACTGATGTGACCACAAAGGGAGGGGTCAGTTTATATATTGATTGTAATATAGAATTGATCCCCCACTTTATATCCAGTATGCTTCTTTAGAACCACATTTCAGTTGCTGCAAGTTTTTCCTTCATCTTTGATGAGATTGCTCTGCATTCACTGCCATACTGAAGAACTGACATCACATAGCAATCCAGTAATTTTTTCTTTCACATGTAAGGCAAATATTTAAGAATGTTAATTTGCACAAATACAATACATTTGCTGTTAACATGCAAATTTCTGTCAAAAACAATATAAAAATCCTATTTTTTTTCTTAAGCAAGCAAGGCATTTTACTCTCACTGTTTTGCAGGGGGTTGCATAGGAAGTAAATTATGAGAAAGAGTGACAGGCTATAGGGGGTGTCAGGAAGTGGGTAAGAGAAGGATGAGAATACTGATGAGAGTGGAGTGGATGGAGAAAGGAGCATGAGAGAGAGGATGCAGGTTAGTGAAATAGGAGATGACTATTGACTTTACATTTAAATTCTTGGAGATTGTAGCTGTCGGAGAAGCAAGTAAATAGAAGAGAATTCCACAGGCGGGAAGTGCAAGAAAACCTGCTGGAATAGAATTTGCGTTTACATTTTATTAGTTTCACAGTAAAAGGGTGGGACCTAGTTGCGAATCTTGTGGCTCGAGTAAATTTATATATAGGGGACACCAGTGAGCTAAGTTCATTTGAGTAGAAGCCGTGAAAATATTTGTAGAAGAGAAGCCACATTGGGCTGATGAGAAAGTGACTGTATCTGAGCTGCCAAGTCAAGATCTATTACATTACAGATTCTTTATTGGATTTTGTCAAAGACACTTAAATGGATAGCAGGAGCACCCGACCAGATATGGCAGCAGTATTCAATGCACGGGCGGATGGTAGATTTATATATGTGCAGGATTTTTTCAGACAGGAAAATCTTCTTGGCCCTACACAGAGAACCGACTTTCTGAGCAGCGGATTTAGCTATGGATTCTATATAGTCATTCCACTTGAGGTTTGTTGTGAGAGTTAACCTGAGGAGGCATAGGGTTTCAGGGAGACTAGCCTGATCCATGCTAATGGGGGGATAGGAGCGATTGTCTGTGATGGTTAATAGCAGCTTCATTTAGGGAGCATTAAAATTCACAAGCCATTTCTTACCCCAGTCCGCCATGGATCAGAGGTCCTTTTCAAGCTCGGCAGTGAGGTTTGCTTTGTCAGGCTCGGCAGATTTTTGATTGATGCCAGAGTAAACCTAAGTGCCGTCAACACATATGCCTACTTGGGATCTTATTACATCTGGGAGATCATTAATCTAGATAAGGAAAAGCATAGAGCCTAGAATAGAGCCTTGAGGCATACCTGCATTCGTATGATAGTATTGGGAGGCATGTTCATTCAATGCTACCTTCATTGTGTGATTTGAAAGGAATGACTGGATAAGGTCAAACAATCGTCCAGTTATATCATGACATCACAGCTTACATAGAAGGCCAGCATGCCAGACTCTGTCAAATGTTTTAAAAATATCTAGGGCAACAGTTTGGGCTTCGCCGTTCTTGTCAAGAACCTGGTGTATATACTCAGTGATGGTCATGAGCATATCAGCAGTAGACCTGGAGAAGCAGAAACCATACTGTTTGTCAGGGAATAGTCTGTGGGCTGTGAGATGTTGACCCACCTCGGTGCTGATGATGGCTTTGAACACTTTGTCAAAAATTAATAGCAGGCTGATAGGGCGATAATTAGAGGGGTCAGAGGGTTAACCAGTGTTTTTATATATTAGAACCATGGAGGAGGACTTCCAGCAGGCAGGAAAGCAAGAAGCAGAGAGGCAGTAATTATAAAGTTTGCAAAGCACAGAGGCGAGTTCAGGGGGAACATTTCTACAGGACAATGATTGGGATTCCTTTATGGTGATCAAGCTTTGAAATTATGTTAGAGACCACTGAGTGGGTAATGTGGATGTTAGGCCTCAGTTCGGGGTGGGAAGTTGGGTACAGATACTCCAGATGAGTCCAGTGTCGAGTTAGTGGAAAATCTACAAGTGAAGCACTCAGATTATGATCAAGAGGAGAGAGAGAGAATTGTTTTAGATCTTATAATCATCTGAACATGTGTTTTCTGTGGTGGACAAATGGTGATAGTGTGAGAGAGCAAGAAGAGATTTACAGTTGTCAAAGCGAATGTTGAAAAACTGATGAGAAAGACAATGATATCGATTCATTTGTAAGTGAACAAAAGTTACAAAACAAAAATATTTTTTTTAAATTTGCTGAAAAGCAGTATCTCCTTAACATCTCATTAACCATAACACTGGCATTCTTAAGAACAGGTCAATCAATTAACTTTGTTTCTGGAACCAGATACTTAGATAAGTGAAAAGCCAAAGATCCATTATCAACACAAAAAGGAGTCCTACAGCACACAACACACTACTTGACAACTTACTGATCTCAAATAAACTCGGAATAAAAAAGGGGCTTTGGCATCAGTCTTCTCCACACTTGACAAAAAACATGAAGGGGTTGGTTCACTCCATCAACAACTAAAGCTCTACTCAGAACACTTAGCGACAATAAAGACAGGGTGAGGGTTTCATTCTCTATCCCTATGTTTCAGCGATGAATAGTGGATAGAATAGGAAAAAAAAGAGATTGCTAAGTAGATAGATTTACATAGAAAGTAACTTAGATCCGAATGAAGATGAATAATAACAAATGGAATTCTAGAAAAAGAAAAAACTTATTAAAAAGGCAGAGAAAAATAACGACACAGAGAAATAGAATTAATGTAAGTCAACAGAGATTAGATATTTGAGAATTTATAAAAATAAATGAGAGTGAACTGTGAATAAATCAGTCAGTTAAGTGCCATACATGAAACATGCTTGGGCGAACATGTCTCGAAAGAGACATGACTGACTGGGCAGAAGATTAACCCACAGTAATTTGCCATTGCTTTCTGCAGTAGATTGGTTGCCAGCCAAGGCTATAGAACCCAATCTGTCCTGTTAGTTAACCCATAACTGGAAGGAAGCGACAGATTAATACCTTTCCCAAGGGTATTTGTGCGTAAGTGAATGCTTTGAATTCAACTGGAATTAGAACTCGACTCCCAGAATTCTCATTCTGAGCCGATATCCACTGCACCACAAATTGACAAAATAATATGTAAATTGATGGAGATCAGTAGATTTAAATAAAACCTAAAAGAAAAGCTAAGAGAGATATATATAGAAAAAAGAAAAGTAAGAAAATGGATCGGCAGAATGAAAGGAAAGAAATTATGGGAAAATGAATAGGCAGATTGAAAGGAAAGAAATTATGGGAAAATGAATAGGCAGATTGAAAGGAAAGAAATTATGGGAAAATGAATAGGCAGATTGAAAGGAAAGAAATTATGGGAAAATGAATAAGCAGATAGAAAAGTAGGAAGGGAGAGTAAAATGGATAAGCAAATAGAAAGGAAGGAAGAAATAGTAAAATTGACATAGAAAGAGAGGAAGATAGAGTAACATGGCAGATTTACAAATTAAAACTGTGTAATGAGATCAGTCTGATGGATAGAAATGAACATCTATAAGCTGAGTCAGAGACAAATAAAGAAACAGATAATAGTAACAGATATAAACAGACAAAACAAAGGCAGTTTGGGTGGAAATGAAAAATAGATAAACAAAAGAAAAGAAACACATCAACTCAGAACAAATAAAGTCGGAAATGAACAGACTGAAATAATTGAAAATATGAACAGACTGAAATAATTGAAAATAGGAAGAGACAGAAATAAACCTGGATGAAAAATTAAAAAATAATGGTGTTCTATGAAGTCACGTACTAATAAAAAAAAAGGTAGGATATTTGGAATTCATTTAAAGAAAAAGAAAGTAACTGTTTATGGAATATAAAGAAATATACTTAGATATAAATGTATAAAATAGATGAAAAAAAAACGTTGAATACCCAGAAATAAAATTAGTCATTGATTGTAATATACTGATTGACTGATATAAAAAAATCCGTTGTAAATGAAGAAAGTGAAAACAAAACAAAAAAAAAAAAAAAAAAGAAATGGCAGGGAGACAATTTTTTTTTTAATCATATCACCCCAAGCAAGGCGATAACGCCACTGATGCGCAGGGGGCTACGTAAGTGTAAAAAGATTGGAAAAGAGAAAGCCGGAAACCATATCCTAACCAGAAAAGAAGGGATGAGCCTTTTCACCTGTTCAATAGACGTGGGTGGAGTGTGAACCGGGCGATGGTTCAGTCTTTCTACTCCAATTGAAAAAAAAAATTGAAAAAAATAAGAAAATAAAATAAAATAAAAAAGTAAAGAGTGAAAAGATTGGAAAAGAGAAAACCGGAAACTGCATCCTAAACAGGAAACAAGGGATGAGCCTCTTCACCTGTTCAATAGACATGGGTGGAGTGTGAACCGGGCGATAGTTTCTTCATTTAAAATGCTGCTGACAGTGACACAATTTCCACAAAATAATGAATGATAAGGAAACTATGACAATTCCAAAATGGTACCATTGGATGTGCATTGTGGTACAGTGGATATCGGCTCGGAATGAGGAATCAAGGAGCCGAGTTCAAATTCCAGTTGAATTCCTTGCATTCACTTACGTGCAAATACCTTTAAGAAAGGTATGAATCCCACTCTTCCCTCCAATTATTGGTTAAATAATAGTACAGATTAAATTCTATAGCCTTGGCTGGCAACCAGTCTACTGCAGAAAGTAATGGCAAACTACTGTGGGATAATCTTCTGCTCAGTCAGTCGTGTCTCTTTGTTGGCAGTGACATTTTATTCATATATGACAAAAAAAAAAATTGAACAAATTAGTGTTATTAATCCTTAATTGTGACAGAAAAATCAGTTAAATGAATAATGTGGTGCAGTGGATATCAGCTTGTAACGAGAAATCGGGGAGCCGAGTTTGAATCCCAGTTGGATTGTAATGTCATGTCTCTTTCAAAACTTGATTGCCCAAAGTGCGTATCATGTATGCCACTTAACTATCTTAACATAAGTTTTTTTCTAAATACTTTTCTCTATGCTACAAATTAAACTAAGCACAACTGACTATTAAGGGATGAAAAAATTTCAGATTTTGAGATTTTGTGGGGAGATTTCTTCTGTTTAATTCCACTAATTTGTTTTGTTCATACTAAGCCTAAAAAAAAACAATAAAAAGAAGAAAAACAATATAAAATTTCCTATTTTTTATCCATAATTTTGAATGTATTAAAATTATTCAACATTTTAACAAGGAAAAATCTCAATTGCCATAAAACATGGAAGGTTTTTTTTTTCAATATTCCTAGTTGAATTGTTCACCTATATTGTATATAATCCATTATTGTACATAGGCCGGAATGATCTATGAGGACAGGTCTCTAATTTGTATTTAGATACATTGTTTTTATTTTCAATATTCCTGGTTGAATTGTACACCTATATTGCATATAATCCATTATTGTACATGTTTGTGCCACCTGTTATAGCCATGTCTGCCTTTTTGACACTCTTGCAAAATGAACCTATGCCTAACTCTTGCGAATCTCATGTTTTTTTTTTTGGTTTTTTAATCATTTCACCCCAAGCAAGGTGTTACCTCCAGTAATGTTCAGGGGGCTACATAAAAGAGTTAAAATTTTAGACAGTGCGAGAGTGAAGACAAAGAAGAACCAGCTACAGGAGGGGAAAAAGAAAGGGCAAGAGAAGGATGTGAACACAGGAGTGAAGACAGTTACGAAGGTAGAGAGAAAGGAAAAGAACAAGATACATGGGGGTGATGTGGAAGGGGTTGGAGTTAAGTGAATAAGAAATGGGAATTGACTTTGCATTTAAATTCTTGAAGGTTAAGATCAATATCAATCTGACTGATGTCAACCAAATCAATGTCTATCTTTTGGACTCTGTTTACATTTTTGATATACCATCAACAAAAATCCCCAAATGTGAAAATTATCTCAAAATTAAAAGTTTCTGTTACTTATGAACTGAAAACCTGCCATATGAAGGCACTAATTAAAAAAGTCAGGTCATAATTCAATTATATTTTTTTTTCTTTAGCAGAAAAATTAACGCAATTTCTTTAAGTTGTGTATGACTCCAGCCATTTTCTCATTGTCGGGACGTGGCTTCCCTCTGTCTCTTCTATAAATATTTTCATGGCTTCTGCTCTGATGAACTTGGGTCACTGGTGCCCCGCTCCACAAGAATTTACTCGAGCAATCAGACTGGCAATGGTTTTACAGTTAGATCAACCAAATGCAGGCAATTCTATTCCATCAGCTTCTTTTCTCACATTTCCCGCCTGTGGAGCTCTTTTCCATATACTTGCTTTCCTGATGGCTATAACCTCTAGGAATTTAAATGCAAAGTCAATTCCCATCTCTTATTCACTTAACTCAAGCCCTTTCTACATCATCCCATGTATCTTATTCATTTCCTTTCTTTCTACCTTCTCAACTGTCTTCACTCCTGTGTTCACATCCTTCTCTTGCCCTTTCTCTTTCACCCCCTCTAGCTGGTTCATCTTTGTCTTCACTCCCTTTCTGCTTAATACTTCAACTCTTTTATGTAACCCCCTGCACATCAGTGGTGTTAACTCCTTGCTTGGGGTGAAATGATTAAAAAAAAAGAAAAAGGTTTTAGAAATAGTATAAAATTAAAATAATAAAAAGTTAATATTAAACAAGAATAGTCAAACCCCACAAACCTCCACCAAGGTAATACCGGAATCATCTCAAGGATTATCAAGAGAAGATTATTAAAATAAGAATAAATTCAATGAACTTGACCGCTTTCAAGAGAGAAAATAAAAAAATAAAAAATGAAAAATGTAAAGTGAAATTAACGTTTGTTTTTATTTTTAATATCCAAACTTTTATTTTGACTTATTTTTTGTGTATTTTTTGCTTTTTGATAATAAATATTAAAATTATATTGTAAATAATATTATTTTTATCGAAAAAATAGCGCATTCAGAAAATGTAATAATGTAAAGTAATCTAGGGGGATAATTCAGTATTTAGCATGTGAAATGAATAAAAGAATATCAGTAAAAAATGAGAAAATAACCCAAAAAACTTTATTCCGAACTGGATTGAACCTAAAATCTATTCAGTTCATATGAGTCATGAGGTCAATCATTCCTGAAAGTTTCATCCAAATCCATCCAGCATGTCTTGAGACATCTTGACCATAAACAGACAGACAAACGTGACTGAAAACAATACCTTCTGCCTTAAGGGGAAGGTAATAAGTTAAGGGTAAATAAAAAAAATAATACAGTCGACTAGGTTTGTTTATTACTTCTTCTTTTGAGGGTAATGCTAAAAAATATTACAAAGAAGAAAGTTACTAACTCATATTATTGAAATACAAAACATTGCTAAAATGAAGCCAGATGGTTAGTAAAAAAAATTAAATGAAAACCATGTATATGTGAAGCTAAACTGATGTAAAATTATTACCACAATGAAGACAGTTTATGATTAATTGATCCATTTTCTATGGTTTATCAACCCATTACAAGTTATTTAAAGCCAGAAAATATTTTTAGATTGTAAGATTTTCTTCAGAGATAATAATGACTTAGTGATACAGGTCTTATTAATTAACCCATAGTAGGGAGAGAAGCTATGGATTCATACCTAATCAGAATTTGATAAATGAGAAATTATAATGTTGATATAAAGTAAAGGATCAGTTCCACATTGCAATCAATATATAAACTGACCCCTCACTCTGTAGCCACAATTGTTTCTATATAATTATACACAGGCATGCTTTTCACATTTATTTGCATTCTCTGGAATATATACATATATTTCATTGACTGATTGATTCATTTTCTACCGCTTATCAACCCTTTGCAGGTTATTTAAAGCCAGAAAACATTTTTACATTGTAAGAATTTTTTTGAGATAATAATAATTTAGAAATACAAGTCTTACTAATTAACCCATAGATAGGGGAAAGAGGTATATTCTTTCTCAAGGGTATTGTTGCATAAATGAATATAATAATTTCAAGCCATTATCCATACTGGCATATCCAAGCTTACAGCACCTGTCATTTCCAAGTGTTCACCCATCAAGGTACTGACCAGTCTCGACATTGTTTAATTTCAGTGATTGTATGGGGACCAGTCCTTTCAACATGATGGAAACTATAAGCTACATTTTATTGATGTATCTAATTAAAGCAATATATTTTTAAGCCAATAATGAATGTTTTAACCTGACATTATTTCTTATTAAGTGTAAGTCAACATTTGTTTTCTTTTGTTTTAACAATTAAATCAGGATCTATTAAACTGGACAGTGGAATATCTTAAAAGAAAAAAATATCTCTCTGAACAGTTAGATATCAATTTAATTGTTTAAAAACCCACAGAAGTCTACTCAAATGCAAGTAACACATCACTCAATAAATCCTGGGCTTAACTAATAGAACAACAACTTTTAGGTAAAGTTTGACTTTATTCATCAACATAGTCTCCTTCTCGAGTGATACACTGATTCCAATGCCTCTCTAACAATTTGATGCTTTTTTTGTAGAACGATTTGTCTTTGGTCTCAAAATACGCCCCAGTTTCTGATATCACTCTTTCATTGGAGCCAAATCTCTTTCCGTGGAGCATTCTTTTGAGGTCTGCAAGCAGCCAGTAGGTGCTAGTTGCCAGATTTGGAGAATAGGGTGACTGTGGAAGCAATTCAGAGTGCAATTCATGTAATTTTGCCATTGTTGCGATTGACTTGTGACACAGTGTGTTGTCTTGGTGAAAGAGCACTTTTTTCTTCTTCATTTGTGGCCATTTTTTGGCAATTTCTTTCTTCAAACATATCAATAATGCTATATAATATTTGCTATTGAAGGTTCTTCCTTTCTCAAGGTCATCAATGAACAAAATACCTTGCACATTCCAAAATACAGAGGCCAAAACCTTGCCTGCTGATGTTTGCATCTTTGGATGCTTTGGACGGCTTCACCTGCTTCTGTCCACTCAGCTGGCTGCTAATTTGTCTCAGGAGTGAAGTTATGGATCAATATTTCATTCAATGTTACATATTTATGCAAAAACTCCTTGTTGTATTGAAAACAGTTGCAAACAATTTATGCAAAAACTCTTTGTTGTGTTGAAACAGTTGCAAACAACACTCTGAATTGTTTATATATATATATATGTTCACCCTGTACAAGACCCAAGAGCCAATTCAGATAGAAGCTTACAGCATAAGATGCACAGTGTATGGGGGATATATGAAGAAGCTAATGATTAAAGCTGAAATTAAACAAGTTTAGATTGTAGTGATTGAGGAAGCATCCTCTTGGGAGTCACTGCTACAAAATATTTTTTAGGTAGAGGTGATAATAATAATAATAATAATAATAATAATAATTTACTGATACAAGTCTTACTAATTAGTTTCTAGCGAGGAGTAGTAGAGTTAAATTCATACTTTTTTTAAGGATAATTTCTGTGGAAGTGAATATAATGAACTTAACTGTAATTGAAACTCAGATCTCTGATTTACAATTCTGAGCCATTACTCATTTCACCACTGACACATGCAACTTACAGCATGTGGTATTCCCAAGCAGTCACCAATCTAGGCTAGACAGTTAATGAAAAGGACATGCATAAAATTTAGTTTTCAAATTTTTAATGAAACAGACTCATGTCTTATGATGCCCTCCTATGAGGAATGGACTCTTCCTCTTGTTATATATAGTTACCTGCATGACTTCCCAAAGCAGTTGACAACATGTACTAGTCAGGTAATAAGTAGCATAGCTGCACCATTTCGATTTACTTATTTTTATTTACTTATTACTAACACTTATCCTGTATCAATGTACTTCTTATACTAATACACTAATTTGAACCTACCTTCTGCGATTCCTGTCTTACTTCCAACCAAACCGGTCACTACAATTTTGCGGCAAGTTTTTGTCAAAACAACTCCAAATTGGAAATGAAGATGAAAACTTGCATAAATAAAGTTTGTAAACAGGTGTGGTTTAAAGTGATACATTTGTGATTTTTGAATGCATGCGAATATAAATTACAATCTTATAGTATCAAATTTTTGATTTAGCTAGAAGTTGATTTGTGACTTTTTATGCTGGTCAGACAAGCAGAAAGAATTTGACTTTCACAGGTAAAAGTTGCTGGAGGCTAATGAGAGAAGGAAGTTTGCTTTCCCAGGTGAAAGTCAATGACAGGTGCTAAAGAAGCCAAAAGGTGAAGTGTTTTAGCATTCTCAAAAATGACGCTAACAACTACTATGACAACAAAAATAAATAATAAAAAGAAAAAAGAAGAAAGAATAAACAAAAACAAAAAAAAAGAAAACAAAGAAGTAAAAAACGGCAAGAAAGCAGAAAGGAGAATTTTTTTACAAATGTAGAGAGAAATATTTTTTTAGCTTTCTGTGAAAGTGTCACAAAATTCAATGTTATCTCGATCGACAGACATTATAGAATATATTTTGAGAAAAGACAATATAAGTTCATAAAGACATATGTCTACATCAATAGAAGTGTTAAGTATGTAATAAGTTTTATTGAAAAAACATGTCAACAGCTAGAAATTTAAGTTTTACAAAGATCTTAAAACTACACACACACACACACACACATATATATATATATATATATATATATATATATATATACTAGCAGTATAGCCCAGTGTTGCTCGGGTATAATAAAAGCTTTCAAACTAATCCATGGTCCTGGAGCTCAGACTCTTTGGATGTTGGCAGGAAAGACTAAAAAGTATAGACTGAAAGAAAAATGAATGAATGTAAGTCAAATTTTGATTTTTCTGGTATCGATATCAAATAAGTTTTTTTAGTCGTAAACTGAATTTTGAAGGCTAAATAATTCCTCTGAGTAAATGCTATCATGGCTGAAACTAAGAACTACAATTATACCTACTTAGAGCCAAACCCAAAGCAAAAACTAAAATAAAAGGGATGAAAAAAATACGGACATACAGGCAGATAAACAGAGACACACACAAACATCTTGCCTCATATATATATATATATATTTATTATAAATTATGTTTTAGAACATGTATATAATTATTTCTATATATGTCCTCTTCTCTACAATCATATGTTTGTTTCAATGTTGGGAACTCCAACATATCATCGAGAGAAGAAAAGAGTAAGAGTTTGGAATCATACTCTGTTTATATTTGGTTCGTTGTTGTTGTGGGGTTGGTTGGGGGTTATTGATAATTAAGGGAATGTGCCTTTCTTTTTGGCTGTTAGACTTTTGAAGAACCTGGTGTGTAAGTGCGAAATTGTTGATTAATGGTATTATCTGTTGGAATGTACGTTTTATCGGTCGGGTATATCTTTTGGTTAGAATTTCTAAGAGAATGGCGTGTGGAGTGGTTTGTGTGGGGGTTCTTTTTGTGTGTGCGGACCTTAGGAATTTTTAGGACGGCTTTATGGTTGGTTATTGTTTAATTGATTTATGTCTATCGATTTTCTGCACTATTGTAAGAACTGCAACCATGAAACTTCTGAATATCGTTTCTTATATCTTTGTCTATGAGCCTATCAAATTTGATTAAAATCGAACCACTCCTACAATAACCCGATTTTTTCAATTATTGATTTTCGAGATTTATCTGGGGTACCTCAACACAAAACCTAGCTAATAACACTCACAGATGCTTATAGTACAACTGTGTAAATTTTCAAGAAAATTGGTTCAGCCGTTTTGGAGTCTATCGGTAATGGACACACACAGAGACAAAGTTCCATTTATAAATAAGTTTAGATTTATATATATATATATATATATATGTATATATATATATATATATATATATATATATATTTTCATTCAGAATTCAGCCAATTATGCAACCTAGGTTCCAACCTTCCAGTACTTTCAGGAATTTAATATCATATATTAGAGTTAATATAAAACACCTGAAGATACTGAAAGATTGAAACCATGGTTACATAACTGACTGAATTCCGAATTAAAATATTTAGAAATTCTACATTAGATATGTATTGAGCACTTATTAATATAACTATCTACTGGTCAAATTTAATTCTGACTAATAACTGTTGAATAATTATATATATATATATATATATAAATTAAACAATAAATTTCAAATCACCTCATCTGTAGAATGGTCTAGTTCAGCAGACAAAGATGTCGGTCTTCTCTCTTGTGGATTCAAAATTTAAAAATATTTACTCTGTAATTAAATACCTTGAGCTCTTTTTGTGGATCATTTTTAATATTTTATAATCTTTAATATTATATTATTAGGATTCACTTGAATTATTTATCAACGAAAGTTTTCTTACCACAGCTTGTTTACTGTCACTATATATATATATATATATATATATAATTAAATTTGTTATATATAATTAGATAAAGCTCTACAAAATTTATTGTATTGAACATGTTTATAAAAAAAAATAACTGCCAGAAAAGTAAAAATTGTATAAACTTGGGTCTTCTGTACCTGGATTTACATATATATATATATATATATATATATATGACTATTTACACTCTCACACCCTGATTGAGCACTCTGGAAGAATGGTAGACTTTGAAAAACAATAGCTACTCTAGCATCTAAGCATCATTCATTCAGCAATGAATTAGAACACTCTCAACTATTGGGTGTGTATAATGATAGTATAGGCGTTAAAAAGTCTGCCTCCTTCTACCAAGTGCCCACAGCTCAGAGGTAGAATCGCCGACTGACGCCAATTCGGGTTTCAATTCTGGGTTAGAAAGCAATCGGAGTCTAAACATACTGATGAGCTGTGATACAGTGAAACAGATCTGTCTGCGGATAACTATATATATATATAAATAACTATATATATATATATATATAACAGAATCACATATTAAAAAATGAACAGCAGTTTAGATTTACTACAGGGGCTCTCCAACCAACAATAACATTTCCTCATAGTATGAGTCCTAATTTTTTATTTATTTGATAATTTTTACTTTAAAATCTTTCTCTTTATGATTTAATTTAGTCAAAAAGCAAATATATAATAAATATCATCAATTTTATTGCCAATATTGTTAATTATTGTCTTTATATTCTAATTTCATGAACTGTCCTATTACATCTACATACTATGAAAAGCACATGCAGACCATTTTTGGTATATATATATATATATATATATATATATATATATATATCACGTATATAACTCATTCAGTAATGAATTAGAGCACTCTGGCTATTAGGCGAGTATAATGATAATATACACGCTAAAAAGTCTGCCTTCTTCTACTGAGTGCCCATAGCCCAGAGGTAGAATCGCTGACAGATGCCAATTCAGGTTTCAATTCCGGGTTAAAAAGCAATCAGAGTCTAACCGTACTGATGAGCTGTGATATAGCAAAACAGATCTGTCTGTGGATGACTAATATATATATATATATATATATATATATATATATATGTAGTCTACATTTGTAAACGAGTTATTACATAACCTAGGTTTCTATCATGTGGTGTCTTCAGGCGATATGCAATAACTGATTTTACCAGTTTTTTAAGAATGCTCATTTCATGGTTATTTTTTTGAATGGTCAGTTATTGAAAATCGCCTGAAGACACCACATGGTAGAAACCTAGGTTGCATAATAATTTGTTTACAAATAAAGAATATTCAAACCTTCTACAATATAATTGTATTGAACACTTTTTAATACAACTGTGCACTGGTCTAACTTTATTATGACCAAAAACTAAGTAATTAAACAATCAATAATGAATTAGAGCACTCTGACTACTGGCATATGATACATCATATGCTAAAAGTCTGCCTCCTTCTACCAAGGGCCCATAGCTCAGAGGTAGACTCACCAACTGACACCAATTCGGTTGGTTTTTAATTCTGAGTAAAAGCAATCGGATATCTGACCATACTGATGATACAGTGAAACAGATCTGTTTGCAGATATATGATATCTATCTAAATCTAAACTTATTTGTAAATGGAACTTTGTCTGTGTGTGTGTGTGTCCATGACCTATAGACTCCAAAACAGCTAAACCGATTTTCTTGAAAATTTACACAGTTGTACTATAAGCGTCTGTGAGTGTTTTTAGCTAGTTTTTGTGTCAAGGTACCCCCGATAAATATCAAAAATTGAGAATCAAAAAAATCTGGTTATAGAAAGTGTGTTCCGATTTTAATCAAATTTGATACGCTGTTAGACAAAGACATAAGAAATGATATTCCGAAGTTTCAAGGTTGCAGTTCTTACAATAGTGCAGAAAATCAATAATATATATATATATATAAAACAAGATGTTTGTGTGTGTGTCTGTTTATCTGTCTGTATGTCCTTTATACAAATTCACAATTTTTATCCGATTCTCACCAAACTTCACACAAATATTCCTTAGGCTAAGTCCGAGCTCCAGGACCATGGATTAGTTTTAAAGCTTTCATTACACCCGAGCAACGCCGGGCTATACTGCTAGCATATATATAAAAGAAGGAAATTACTTGTAAAGTATTTGAAACTCACCTGAAGCAAGCTGAATGAATAATGTTCCCCATGCACATGATACTTCTACCAAGACTCTCTATGGCATAGGATTTCATTGAATTTCTTTTGAATGGCTTCCTCTTGAATTTACATTTAAATGAATTTGGGGTCATCTGGAAATAATGTTTTGGGCCTTCCTCTCAACGTTTTCACTTGCATCACCACCCCTCACTGATGTGAGGCTCCATTGTAACTATATACTATTATTGTTAGTGTATCATAGATATACTAGTTCAAATATCCAATGGTCAAATTAGATTTACGATAAAATGGCAAATGTCACATTCTGTAAATACGATGTGAAGCTCATTACACATTCACAATTGGTCATGTCATTCCATCATGACTGATAAAATGCTCTATGAAATCATTTTTTTCCCCCATATCCACATAAAACTATTTTCAGTTACTAATAATTTTCAGTTACTATTAAGCATTTTATACTTCTAGCTGTATTAAGTCCTTTGATTCCTATATATATATATATATATGTAAGTATAGTTGTCAGTCCTAAAACTATAAAAATTAAAAAAAAAACAGTGGATATGTAAACTTAAATAAAATCAAAGGGTAAATATATGTGGGAATGTACACATAGGTACATGTGGATAAAAATTAGTGTAAGTAAGTGGGTTGACCAGATGGGGTCAAATAGACCCAAAAAGTCAGGGGGATTGTTTTTTCCCAGAGGTCATGCCATCTAAGAAGGTCAAAATAACTTCACATGGATACTACCCATATTTAGAACTGGACTCTATCTCTCTTCTTTCCTTCCTCCTTCCCCTTACATTTATTGTCATTTATTTGTTTGTAATCTTATATTTATTATTATTATTTCTATTATGATCCCTCTTCATTTTAAGAAAACATTCATTTTATGCCAGATGGAGGAAATATTGTGAAAGTGTCTGATGATATGAGCTAATTAAGCTCATTGAAATGAACTATAGTTTATAACTAATATGACCTGTTGAGTTTTCCTTTATAAACTGTATATATATATATATATATATATATATATATATACACGTGTGTGTTTAGCAGAAATAGCTCATACATAATGCTAAGATATTAGCTAGATGGATTTTCCTTAAACATTTTCTTTGCTTCCTTTTTATAGTCTGTATATTTTAATTTCATTAACTGTCCTATTAAATCTATATACTACTAGCAGCATAGCCCGGCATTGCTCGGGTGTAAGGAAAGCTTTAAAACTAATCCATGGTCCTGGAGCTCAGACTCAACCTAAAGAATATTTGTGTGAAGTTTGGTGAGAATCGGATAAAAATTGTGGATTTGTATAAAGGACATACAGACAGATAAACAGACACACACACAAACATCTTGCCTTTTGTATATGTATATATTGTCAATTTTCTGCACTATTTTAAGAACTGCTACATTGAAACTTTTGAATATCATTTCTCATGTCTGTCTATGAGTGTATCAAATTTGATTAAAATCGGACCGCTCCTTCTATAACCCGATTTTTTCAATTATTGATTTTCAATAATTTTCGGGGGTACCTAGACACAAAACCTAGCTAAGAACAATCGCAGATGCTTATAGTACAACTGTGTAAATTTTCAAGAAAATCGGTTCAGCCGTTTCGGAGTCTATAGGTAACGGATACACACACACACAGACAAAGTTCCATTTATAAATATGTTTGTTTATTTATATATATATACACACACACACACACACACACACACACACACAACAGGCCATAATTATTAAACCACCCCAGTGTTTTAAAAAAATGATGTATTTCATACTATTTTTTAGTCTTTATTACCAATTGAATAATTGTAAATGAAAATAGAATGGCTCTTTTGTTAATACTGCACAATAACATGTGCATCAAATCAATTTATAAATATTTAGTAATTACCTCTATTGCTGTTTCATCAATAATAGGATGAAGAAAATTTAGGGTGATCTGGACGAGTTCATCTTTGCTTGTAAAATTTCGCAAAGTACTTATAACAAAAAAACTTTCTATTTCCATTTAGCAATAAATACTAGAAACAATATGAAATACATCATTTCTTTTAAAAAACTGGGGTGGCCTCATAATCATGGCTGGTAATGTATATATACTAATTTTCAAAAAATGATAGTGTTTATTAAAATACATATCATTTTTAAAATTAAACAGAAGCTACAAGCATTATCTTAGTGTTTTGTCAATACTGTTTTTAAACTGACATCCATTTTGATCAAGGCACTGCCGACAACATGAAGTTATGGAACCGTAAACATTACAAAACAATTTGTTTGCTATTTGTGTATATTCTTATTCAATGGCTACTCTCAATTCTGAAAATGTTGCAGGTGTGTTAGTATAGACTTTATCTTTTAGGTATCCCCATAAAAAAAAAGATTTAGTCACGTGAGATCTGGTGAAAACAGAGGGTATTCTGCAAAATTTCTTTGTCCAATTTGCCTGTTTGGCAATATCTCAAGAAGAAATCAAGTATTACAATGATAGTGTGGGGGTGCCCCATCTTGCTGAAAATAAAACTCTTCATCTTCAATGTCTTCTCTAATGTTTGGCATGACAGACTGTTGTAGTGAGAGTACACATTTTTTTGAGACACCCTATATATATATATATCCGAGTGAATAAGGAACAAAAAAAATTTACAATGTCCAAAACATTAATTTAAAACAGTGCTTGATATATAATATAGAACTGTGAATATTTATTATAAATTATATTTTAGAACATGTACAATTTTTTTTTATATATCCACTACAAATTGTACATTTTGTAGTAAATATATATAAAAAAATTTGTACATGTTCTTATATATATATATATATATATATATATATATATACACACACACACACACACACACACACAGAACAGGCAATTTAAGTTTCATAAAGATATCTATGTGTATCTATGGCAATAGAAGTGTTAAGTTTAAAATCAATCAGTAAAGTGCCATACATGATACACACTTGGGTGATCATGTCGCAGAAGATATATGACTGAGCAAAAGAATTTCCTACAGTTGGTTACCATTAGCTTCTACAGTACACTGATTCCCAACCAAGGCTACAGAACCCACTCTGTCCTGCTATTTAACCCATACCTGGAAGGAGAAGTGATGAAATAATACCTTTCCCAAGGGTATTTGCACATCAGTGAAAGTAATGAATTCACAACTGGAATTTGAACTTGGCTCTACAATTTCTCATTCTGAGCCAATATCCACCGCATGACAGTGTACATCCTTAGTATACAATAAGTTTTAAAAGAAAAACATAAAAGCAACTGTAGATATTGTAATTTAAAAAAAAAAAAGAAACATTTATTACTTCCAAAATGTGACACAGACATCAAACAACAAAATGCAGCTGGCAAAAAATGGGGCCTATTGCCTTGTTCAACGCATAGATTTATATTTAATTTCCCTTGTCTTAGCTACTCAACCCCTTGAGCTACAAAAGCTAATAATGAATAATGATACCTATGTGAAGCATGCAGGTGTTAATAAAATATGTGTTGTGTTGTTTATACTTACCGACCAATCAATGGTTGATCTCAGCTCTTTCTTTCGGTAACCGTGCTCAGCATGGTTGGGATGTAAGTAATTTGTATGGCTGAAGTTGCTCTTTGAAATTGCTTTCCTGTCAGGTAAGACCAAAATGGATTGAATTAGGATTTTTCAACGTAATGGAGAATAAGACAGACAAAAAAAAAAAATTAAAAATTAAAAAATGCTGAAAACCATGGCACTCAAATATCTACAAAAGTCTTTTGGGTAAAATTTTGTGAATTACAAAGAAATATTCATTCTGTGCCATTATTAAACCAAAATAAATAACAGATGAAACATATTTATTACAATACTCAAAGAAAAGAAATCCTTGTAAATATACAATGTGACATGGCATGAGACCAATTTAATTAACTTTAAACTGTAAAGATTTCATTTGTTACAATTTTTGCCTATTTGCAATCAATGGATATTCTCTGAAGGAGGCTCTTTACCTTGAGAGCCTATTGGAAACTGTTATATACACTACTGACCATAATTAATGGTCCACCCCAGTTTTATAAAGAAAATGATGTATTTCATACTATTGCCAAGTGGATAATTCTAAATGAAAATAGAATAGTTCTTTGTTAACACAATAACAATGTGTATCAAATGAACTGTTCTGGTGTCCAGTTTTTGTGCTCTCTTTCCCATGCTAGTCTCTTCTTCTTATTGGCTGGCCAAAGCAAAGGCTTCCTGGCTGCCTTATAAAATTTTGCAAAGTAATAATAACAAAAGAACCATTCTATTTTCATTTAGAATTATCCACTTGTCAATAAATACTAAGAATAGTATGAACTAAATCATTTAAAAAAAAACTAACTGGGGTGGCCTAATAATTATGGCCGGTAGTATACGTATATATGAACATTAATGGGTATGACCCAATCCTCATTAATACATTGAACCCTATTGTGAGAAGGGTTATATTGCTGTCTAGCAGTTCATCACTAGCAGTGGTTATCTACTTCACGCAGCTGATGGGTATTGTATTTTGTTGATGTCATAAAGATTACTATTTCATTTTCCAACCTCTATTTTGGTTATTTCTCATTAAGTGAATCATTAGGCTTTTATTGACCTTTTTAAGATTACAACAGGAATTAAGCTCAAACCAAACCTCAAGTAAAATTCATGTATACAATCCATCACTAAAGAGGTTATTAAAAGGACCAGTTTCCTGTACCTGACTTTTCCTGCTAACCTCTAACCTTACAAAAGACAGATCAGGTTGAAAATGGAGTACTACTTCCACTGTTTCATGTGCGTTCTGGTGCAGTGGATATCACCTCAAAACAAGAAATCGGAGAGCCGAGTTTGAATTCTACTTGAATCTCTTGCTTTCACTTACATGCAAATATCCTTGGGAAAGGTATTAATCCATCTCTTCTCTCTCAAGCTATGGGTTAAATAGCAGCACAAAATGGGTTCTATAGCCATAGTTGGCTACCAGTCTACTGCAGAAAGTAATGGCAACCTACTGCAGGAAAAAGTATGTCACTTAACTGAAATGCACCTTACAACAGAAACATCAAAAGCCTCTCACTTCTTTATTACTATTTTCATGGAATATTTTCAGATTAACGATATACCTTAGTTTCACCAGTTCTAACCTTCAAAACTTAGGACACTCTACACCATGCATATTGTAGAGGACGTTTCTCATTCCCTTTGTATTTCATTGGTGAGATGTAAATTTCACTTAAGTAGCTTCTTCTCATGAATCACTGTTTTATGAAACAAACTCCCAAGGAGATGCTTTCCTGATCACTACAATCTTAACCTGTTCAAGTCTAGGGTCAATGTTCTCAACATAAATGGTCTCTTATATTCTGTAAGCTCTACCGTGAGTGGCTGTTGAACCTTGTGTAGAGTGAGCATTATTGTAAAGAAAAACAAATGTATTTGTGAGCAATGTAATGCTTATTAGGAAAGAAAGTCAGACCAATGTGCTGAGTTCAAATTCTAACCAAGTCTGTTTTGGACAGTCAGTTAAGTGCCTTACATGATACACACTTAGGCGATCATGTCTCTTTTACTCCATCACTGACTAGGCAGAAGATTTTCATGCAGAAGGTTGCTATTTCTTTCTTCAGTAGACTGGTTGCCAACCAAGGATATAGAACCCAATTTGTCCTGCTATTCAACCCATAGGTGGAGGGAGGAGAGATGGATAAATATTTTTTCCAAGGGTATGCGCATGGAAGTGAATCAAACAAATCCAACAAAAATCTGAACTCGGCTCTTCGATATCTCATTCTGAGTCAACGTCCATTGCGCTACAACACACATTCATCCGTTTTGAACTCTTTGCCTTGATACCATCATAGAAGATATGAGTTTGAGTTTTGTTTAATGGCATATCAACACCTCTGTGGGTCATTTAATGCCAGAAAGGTGGAGTTTTAGGGTAGGTTTTTTGTTTTTTTAAATATTCAGTAATAGTTGGATGTATGTTGTGATGCAGTGGATATCAGCTCAGAATGAGAAATCGGGGAGCTGAGTTCAAATTCCAGTTGAATTCATTGCATTCACTTATGTGCAAATACCCTTGGGAAAGGTATTAATTTATCTCTTCCTTCCAGTTAAATAACAGGACAGATTGGGTTCTATAGCCTTGGCTGGTAACCAGTCTACCGCAGAAAGCAATGGCAACCTACTACGGGATAATCTTCTGCCCAGTCAGTCATGTCTCTTTCGAGACATGATCGCCCAAGCGTGTTTCATGTATGGCACTTAACTGACTGAATAGTTGGAAAGTTGGTTTTGTCAGAATTTGATTAAAAAGTTATTTTTGTATTTTTAAAAAACTCAAGGTGTCTTCTGGTTTTGTATTTTGAAAAAGCAGTTTGTAGATCAGGTTTCATTGATGTATTTTTTTTTAAAGATAGTTTTGTTGAGATGTAACAAATACAACAACTTACAGGAAGTGATTAATTGCATTTATTTTGGTTTTATACAGGGAGAGCAAAAATTGAAAAAGAGATTTTTATTATTACACATATTTTATGCATAATCTGTTTTTATGATTCCCAAACAAATGTTCCCTTATATTTGATATTTTAAGTACTGAGTGTATATCATCTACTGTTTACTAAGAAGAAAATATTTTTACCTTTAAGATATAAATAGTTCTTCAAGAAAGGTCAAATCTGTTTATTGTGTTGTGCAGGATTATTTTTCTCCCCAGAATCTATCTTACATATCTGTAAATATGTAAGATAGATTCTGATAGATAAGATAGATATGTAAGATAGATTTTATACTAAAACAGACTAACATACATAATAAAAATTTCAAAGAAAACGGTTCAATTCCCTTCATTTTAACATCTCGTGACTTTGCACTACACATGAAGGTATTCTAAAAACTAAAATATTCTGTTAATCTTTTGAAATGATTTGTGAGCGTCTTTGTGGTTGCCAACACTGTTTATAGATACATAATTTAGAATAAAGTTCAGTTCTTCTTTTTGCCTTGATAAAGTCCATCACAGGACGAAATGCGTAGGCGATTTAAAATACAGTTTTCCTCTTGTCTTTATTTTATTTAACCATCCTGTTTTTAATCTCAGATCATAACTGAGTATATTTTTACCTATCTGTGAATCTACCATTTGTCCAGGCTTAAAATAATGCTGCCACACATGATCCATAACACCTGCTATTTACCTTGGGCTCCTTGATAAAATCCAAAAAGAATCAACATTATTCTTGGTCCTCATCTAGTGGCTCAACTTAAGTCACTTTGCCACTACCATAAGGTCACCTCTCTATAACTTTTCTACAAATACTTTCATCATAATTGTTCAGATGAGCTCATCATTATGGTACTTATGGTACTTGGACTTTTTGAATTCAGCTGCTGTATTAGACTAGCATTAAGATCTCATTGCTGCCATATCTGGTCGGGTGCCCCTGCTGTTCTCCTCGGGCTTCTCGATAATGTTCAGAGGAGGGTCTGTAATGTGATAGATACCGACTTGGCAGACCGCCTGCAGTCTCTCTCCCACCGGCGAGACGTGGCTTCGCTGTGTCTCTTCTATAAATACTTTCACGGCTTCTGCTCCGATGAACTTAGATCACTGGTGCCCCCTAAATACGAATTTGCACGAGATACTAGATTAGCAACTAGATCCCACCCTTTTACAGTGAAATCGATAAAATGCAGCCGTAACTTCTACTCCAACAGTTTCTTTCCTCGCACTTCCCGACTGTGGAATTCTCTTCCAAACGATTGCTTCCCCGACGGCTACAATCTCCAGGAGTTTAAATGTAAGGTCAATAGACACCTCCTAACACACTAACCTGCTCCCATTCTATCAAACACTCTTCCCATCTGCCCGACACTCATCCTCGCTATCCTTACTCATCTATCACCTTTCTCCTGACATTCCCTATGTCTAACCACTCCTTCTCTTTACCTTCCCCTATGTAGCCCCATGCGCAATAGTGGCAGTGGAATGCCTTGCTTGGGGTGAGATGATTAAAAAAAAAAAAAAAAAAAAAGTTAACAGTTGAGCTGGCTCGATGTAGCTCTAAGTTCGATGACAACAATTTCTTTTCTCGCACTTCTCACTTGTGGAACTTCCTTCTGGCTTGATGCTTTTTAACTTTAATCAGCAAAAATTTGAACGCAATATCAATCACTATTTACTGTTCTCCTGATTATTATTCTTTTTTCCCACTCATCATTTTTTTTTTTTATCATATCACTCCAAGCAAGGCGGTAACGCCACTGATGTGCAGGGGGCTACATAAGAGTGGGAAGATTAGAAAAGAGAAAACCAGAAACCGCATCCTAAACAGGAAACAAGGGATGAGCCTCTTAACCTGTTCAATAGACGTCGGTGGAGTGTGAACCGGACGATAGTTTAGTCTATCTACTCCAATAATTTATTTAAATTAAGATAAAAATATTTTTACTTTTTGAGATATAAATAGTTCCTGAAGTGAGGTAAAAAAGAAATAATTTTTAATAGAGCTACTGTATTTTATCAGCCATGACTGTTACTATAACAATCCTATTTAATTTGTGTCTTAAGGCCTTCCATTAGTAGAAAGTGCTAAGCACGTACAAACTGTCATTATGTTGTGGTATAATGGCAATACAATATTCAGTGACATTATTTGGTTACTTAGATACCATTGAACGTGACATGATTCAAGCTGTTAAGTTTTGCAACATGACCATCTGGCTGGTGATCTGTCAGTAATGATGGCTGGAGGCAAAGCAGTCATGTTTTCTTCTAAATCCTTTTATCAGCCGGGAAACACAGAACAGACTTTGCCAGATGAGAATCCTGTGAACAGCATAAAAATATCCTAATCTTAATGGTTTTACATAGCTAAGTATTAATTGAGCAATGATCTGTATAAATATACACTGTTGTGTGCTACTGGTTGCGTAGCCTTGATGTAGCTTGCTAATCAATTAGAGCTTAGAATACATGCATGAAAATATACTGTCATCAGGTTGTTTAGTTGGCAATGAAATTCCAGGGAGTGAGCTTGTATACTAACCAAGCAATTGTATAAGCCAAATCTTATACCAAGATTTTTTACAAAATATCAAACCACTCAGCTTTGTCAGCCTTATGCCAGTCATGATTTGGTCATTAGTTATTTCTGACTTTTACCAAAGTTAAAATGCCATGACAAAACTAAATCTTTAATTATCATCATAAAATCAAGCATTATCATCATCATAGTTTAAAGGTCCCACCCTTTTACTGTGAAACCAATAAATTGTAAACTCAAATTCTACTCCAGCAGTTTCTTTTCTCGCACTTCCCGCCTGTGGAATTTTCTTCTGCATACTTACTTTCCCGACAGTTACAATCTCCAAGAATTTAAATGTAAAGTCAATAGGCATCTCCTGTTTCACTAACTTACATCCTCTCTCTCATGCTTTTCTACATCCACCCCACTCTTATCAGTACTCTCTTCCCTCTTCTACTCTCTTCCTGAAACCTCTCACTCCCCATAACATTCCTCCTTGTCCACCCCACTCTCATCAGTAATCTCTTCTCTCTCCTACTCTCTTCTTGACACCCTCTGCAATCTCTCACTCTTCATAACATTCCTCCAATGTAACCCCCTGCACAACAGTGGCAGTAAAATGCCTTGCTTGGAGTGACACGATTATAAAAAAAAAAAATGTCTGTTTCCATGGTAGCATTGGTTTGACAGGGTTTTCATGATGAATTTTTTCTTCACCATCTGAATTTGTGTAAGGTGTGGCTGACATCTTTTCTTCTTCAATGTGCCTTGTCCCTTCAGGACGTAGGCGATTATGGCTTTCCACTTTTCCCTGTCCCTGATGTCTCTGAGCATGCCTTCTCCTGTTACACCATACAATCCTCGTTACATCATTCACCTAATTAGGTCCTTCAAGTATGTTATCTGTTGCTTTCCCTGTCTCTTTTTCCCTCTAACTGGCCTGTTAGTATCAGATTCTCCAAGCCCTCCTTCCTCATTGCATGTCCCAGGAACTTCAGCTGTCTCTTCCTGATGCTCAGTATTAATTTCCTTTTTGTTTCCATCATTTCCAAGACCTCATCATTGCTCACATGCTCGATCCATGATATTCGCAGTATCCTTCTGTAGAACCACATTTCAGTTGCTTCAAGTTTTTCTTTCATCCTTGATGGTATTGTACAGCATTCACTGCCATATTGAAGGACAGACAGCACTTAGCAATCCAGTCCTCTCTTCCTAGTTTCTAGCGAAATTGTCCTGTTTCTTAATACTTTACTCAACTTCTGGAATGCTTCCTTCACCATGCCAATTTGTCTTTGGATCTCTGTGTCACACTTTCCGTTTTCTGTTATAACACTTCCCAGGTATTTAAGCTGGGTCTGTGTTTTACATGGTCTACCAATCCCTCATTGGCCATCAACCTTAATAATCTTACAATTGCTGAATGGGTTTGCTATGTCTATTCTGTCAACAATTCCCAAACCATCTAAGTCTTGCTTGATGCATAGCATCTGTTATATTGGCAATACAGTTAGCTGCCACATGTGATATACAGTTTGGTGAACATGTCTTGGAAGGCACATGACTGATTGAGTAGAAGATTTTCCTTCAGTAGGTTGCCATTACTCTGACCTGTTATTTAACCCATAGTTAATACTTTTCCCAAGAGTACTTGCGCATAAGTGAATGCAACAAATTCAATTGGAATTTTAACTCAGCTCACCAATTTCTTGTTACAAGCTGATATCCACTGTATCCCAATGTACATCCTCTGGCAATCAGTCAGTCAGTTAAGTGCCATACGTGAAACACGCTTGGGCGATCATGTCTTGAAAGAGACATCACTGACTGGGCAGAAGGTTATCCCGTAGTAGGTTGCCATTGCTTTCTGCAGTAGACTGGTTGCCAGCCAAAGCTATAGAACCCAATCTGTCTTGTTATTTGACCCATAGCTAGAGGGAGATGCAATGTATTATATTATTACATAGTAATTATTGGGAGATCAGTTTATTACTTCATAACAATAGAAAACCGATTCCCCACTTTATGACCAGTAGAAGCCAAGGCTATAGAACCCAATCTGTCCTGTTATTTAATCCATAACTGGAGGGAAGAGATGGATTAATACCTTTCCCAAGGGTATTTGTGTGTAAGTGAATGCAGGGAATATCAACTGGAATTTGAACTCAGCTCACTGATTTATTGTTCCAAGCTGATATCCTCTGCACCACAACACACATCCTTTGGCAATACTCAGCCTATTTCTTAACTCCTCTGATGATTTTCTATCCTTAAGACTTGTAGTGAACAAAACAAGATCTAGATTTAAAATTCAAATACTAAGCACTTACTCATTAATTTTGTTAGAAATAAACAAATTTACTCCAATTTACAAAATTTTGCTTAGCACGAGTGCAAAAGCAAATCCAAAATGAAACTTGTGAAATTTCACACCTTGATGCAAAATATTTTTCAGCCAATAGAAAACTAAAAAGCATCTTAAAACAAAATTCAAATAATCTTCAATTATCAAAAACAAAATTTATTTTATGGATCCTTTTCACAAGCCAACATGAAATTTGTTTGTCATTCAATGGAACAGCCAGAATTACATCTGAGAGTGATTGCCAAATGAACTTTTTGAGCCCCACAAACAAAATAAAAGATGGAACAAATTTGACTGTTGCCAGAGAGAAGAAAACAAGTGTAATTAACAGGTACTCTTGACAAACGTTGAGTGATCGATATTATTACCTCTTTCTCTCTCACCTCCTTTCTTTTCTTTGTTCACCAATCTGCCTTTTTTTATACTTGATAACTGAATAGAATCCTCTAAAATTAAGAAAATACTTCAAAGACATTCCTACCCAAAGAAAACACTCATACATGCATACATTCCTGCCTACATCCACATAAGCTATGACTGACAACTCTTGATACCCTTAACTTTTTAATGTTAAGTTCCCTAAATTTTTTTTAACCTGATCTTACACAGGATATTAAACTTGTTTCTGCACCTCCACTTAACATGTCACCAGGACAGCAAAACTGACAAACAACCTAATACACTATATTGTAAATATTAAAATAGAAATCCAGGATTAAATGTAGATTTCTAAAAAAACATTTAATATTAGATATTTCTAAAAGAAATCTCGAATTGATTACAGGCTTATAAAAATTCAGGATTAATTATAGGTTCTACTTATAACCTCTTAATACACACTTTCCCCCAAATTAAATTAATTGTAGGTTTATGAATAAATTAAGTATTAATTAATATCTGTCTATAACTCATTCATGCCCACTATCCCATAATTAATATAACTATATAAAGAGTAGATAGTACACTTGTTTATTTTTATCTAATAACCTGAATATTATAAAAATCTCATTAAACAAAAAACACATCCTTCAGCAGGATTTGAGCCTGTAACTTTCCAGCAGCAGAAACTGTTGTAGATCCAATATGCTTTACAAGTGGGCCCATGCCATAAAAAATGACGGCAAAATATTTATATCGAGGTGCAGTCTAAAATGATGGTAACATATATATTGATGTACCTACTATGTACATACTATTGAGTATCTTAAATTAATACATAAGAAAAAAAAATCTAAATCTCTGAGCGTGACAGAAGAGAAATATATATACAAATAAATACACAACGGACTTTATTATAATAAAGAGGAGAAATATATTCTTCACTACTCATTTCCATAATTATTGCAAAAATAAAATAATAAATCTCTGTTAAAGTGCATGCATATAGCAAGACATTTTATAACTGGTAGTAAAGAGAATCACCTATGCTGACACTGCCTCACTACGATCTCTCTCTCTCCAGGCATATGACAGGAGGGATATATATAGATATATATATGTGAATGATAGCAGCTTGGCCACAAAGAACTTGCTAATCAAGAAAACCTGAATAAGACTTTTAAGTGCAAATTTCTTCAAAGATTCTTGGTATTGTAACATAAATAAAACAATTTCTGAAGAATTAAGAAATATTTATTTATTAATCTGACAGATTTTATCACTTAAACATTATTTTTACTGGATACCAATATCTGTGTAGAAACCGTTCTTTTATTTCCTGTTTCCAATTTGTTGGATTAATTGAATCTATTGCTATGTCAAGTGCTAAGAAATTCAGTTCATTGCATTGTGCAATACAATTTTTGTCTCCAGGATCTATCTTATATATCTCTAAGTCCGCCATTACACTAAGCTTAGAAAATTACTACTATATATGATCTATTAGCCCTACTATTTGCTCCTTGATAAAATCCAGAGAAAAATCAACAATATTCTTGGTCCTCATTTGATGGCGCAACTTAAGGTTAACTCTCTATGACTTTTTTATAAATCCTTTCATCATAACTGTTCATATGAGTTCATTGCTATGACTTTTCTAGAATTCCTTTCATCATAATTGTTCAGATGAGTTCATTGCTATAAGGTTACCTATGACTTTTCTATAAATCATTTCATCACAATTGTTCAGATGAATTCATTGCTATAACGTTACCTCTCTATGACTTTTCTATAAATCATTTCCTAATTATTGTTCAGATGAGTTCATTGCTATAAGGTTACCTCTCTATAACTTTTCTATAAATCCTTCCATCATAACTGTTCATATGAGTTCATTGCTATAAGGTTACCTCTATAAGACGTTTCTATAACTCCTTTCATCATAATTATTCAGATAAGTTCATTGCTATGTGGTTACCTCTCTATGACTTTTCTATAAATCATTTCATCATATTTGTTCAGATGCGTTCATTGCTATGAGGCTATCTCTGTATGACTTTTCTATAAACCATTTCATCATAATTGTTCAGATGAATGCATTGCTATGACGTTTCTATAATTCCATTCATCATAATTGTTCAGATGAGTTCATTGCTATAAGGTTACCTATGACTTTTCTATAAATCATTTCATCATAATTGTTCAGATGAGTTCATTGCTATAACGTCACTTCTCTATGACTTTTCTATAAATCATTTCGTCATAATTGTTCAGATGAGTTCATTGCTATAAGGTTACCTCTCTATGACTTTTCTATAAATACTTCCATCATAACTGTTCATATGAGTTCATTGATATAAGGTTACCTCTCTATGACGTTTCTATAACTCCTTTCATCATAACTGTTCATATGAGTTCATTGATATAAGGTTACCTCTCTATGATGTTTCTATAACTCCTTTCATCATAATTGTTGAGATAAGTTCATTGCTATGAGGTTACCTCTCTATGACTTTTCTATAAATCATTTCATCATATTAGTTAGATGCGTTCATTGCTATGAGGTTATCTCTGTACGACTTTTCTATAAATCATTTCATCATAATTATTCAGATGGGTTCATTGCTATAAGGTTACCTCTCTATGACATTTCTATAAATCGTTTCATCATAATTGTTGAGATGAGTTCATTGCTATAACGTTTCTATAACTCCTTTCTTCATAATTGTTCAGATGAGTTCATTGCTATAAGGTTACCTATGACTTTTCTATAAATCATTTCATCATAATTATTCAGATGAGTTCATTGCTATGACGTTTCTATAACTCCTTTCATCATAATTGTTCAGATGAGTTCATTGGTATAAGGTTACCTTTCTGTGACTTTTCTAAAAATCCTTTCATCATAACTGTTCATATGAGTTCATTGCTATAACATTACCTCTCTATGACTTTTCTATAAATCATTTCATCATAATTGTTCAGATGAGTTCATTGCTATAAGGTTACCTCTGTATGATTTTTCAATAAACCCTTTCATCATAACTGTTTATATGAGTTCATTGCGATAAGGTTACCTCTCAATGATGTTTTTACAACTCCTTTCATCATAATTTTTCAAATGAGTTGATTGCTATGACGTTTCTATAACTCCTTTCGTCATAATTGTTCAGATTAGTTCATTGCTTTAATGTTAACTCTCTATGACTTTTTTATAAATCATTTCATCATGACTGTTCATATGAGTTCATTGTTATAAGGTTACTTCTCTATGATGGTTCTGTAACTCCTTTCATCATAATTATTCAGATGAGTTCATTGCTATAAGGTTACCTCTCTATGACATTTCTATAACTCCTTTCATTGTAATTGTTCAGATGAGTTCATTGCTATGAGGTTACCTCTCTATGACTTTTCTAAAAATTCTTTCATGATAATTGTTCAGATGAGTTCATTGTTATAAGGTTACCTCTCTATGACCTTTCTATAAATCATTTTATCATAATTGTTCAGATGAGTTCATTGTTATAAGGTTACCTCTCTATGACCTTTCTATAATTCCTTTCATAATAATTGCTCATATGAGTTCCTTGCTATAAGGTTACCTCTCTATGACTTTTGTATAAATCATTTCATCGTAATTGTTCAGATGAGTTCATTACTATGACTTTTCCATCATTCCTTTCATCAGAATTGTTCAGATGAGTTCACTGCTATAAGGTTACTTCTGTATGACTTTTCTATAAACCCTTTCATCATAACTGTTCATATAAGTTATTTGCTATAATTTTACCTCTCTATGATGTTTCTATACCTCCTTTCATCATAATTGTTCAGATGAGTTCATTGCTGTAACGTTACCTCTCTATGACATTTCTATATATCCTTTCATCATAATTATTCAGATGGGTTCATTGGCATAAGGTTATCTCTCTATGACATTTCTATAACTCCTTTCATCATAATTGTTCAGATGAGTTCATTGCTATAAGGTTACCTCTCTATGACTTTTCTATAAATCCTTTCATCATAATTGTTCATATGAGTTCATTGCTATAAGGTTACGTCCCTATGACTTTCTATAAATCATTTCATCATAATTGTTCAGATGAGTTGATTGCTATGACATTTCTATAACTCCTTTCATCGTAATTGTTCATATGAATTCATTGCTATAAGGTTACCTCTCTATGACTTTTCTATAACTCCTTTCATTATAATTGTTCAGATGAGTTCATTGCTATAAGGTTACCTCTGTATGACTTTTCTCTAAATCCTTTCATCATAACTGTTCATATGAGTTCATTCCTATAAAGTTACCTCTCTATGACCTTTCTATAATTCCTTTCATAATAATTGCTCATATGAGTTGATTGCTATAAGGTTATCTCTATGACTTTTCTATAAATCTTCTCATCATAATTGCTCAGATGAGTTCATTGTTACAAGTTTACCTATGACCTTTCTATAAATCATTTCATCATAACTGTTCAGATGAGTTCATTGCTATAAGGTTACCTCTCTATGACGTTTATATAATTCCTTTCATAATAATTGTTCAGATGTGTTTATTTCTATGAGGTTACCTCTCTATGAGTTTTCTATAAATCCTTTCATCATAATTGTTCAGATGAGTTCATTGTTATAAGGTTACCTCTCTATGACCTTTCTATAAATCCTTTCATCATAATTGTTTATATGAGTTCATTGCTAAAGTACTTACACTTTTTGAATTCAAGTACAGTACTAGACTGTGCATTGTGGTGCAGTGGATATTGGCTCAGAACAAAAAATTAAAGAGCTGAGATAAAAAATAGCTGAATTCATTGCATTCACTTACGCGCAAATGCTCTTGGAAAAGGTATTAATCCATCTCTTCCCTTCAGCTATGGATTTAATAGCAGAACAGATTGGGTTCTATGGCCTTAGTTGGCAACAAGTCTACTCCAGAAAGTAAATGGAATTTATGGCAGAATAATATTCTGTCCATTCATATGACTTTCTAGACATGATTGTCCAAGTGTTTATCATGTGTGGCATTTAACTGACTGACTAGACTAGGATCAGGATCTCATCAATTTACAGTTAAGCTTGCTAAATGTATCTCTAAGTTCTATGCCAACAATTTCTTTTCTTGCACTTCTCATTCATGGAACTCCTTTCCGGCTCCATGCTTTTGTGGCTAACTTTAATCTGAAAAAATTTAGATGCAATGTCAATCACTATCTCCTGTCCTCTAGATTACTCTACTGTAATTCTATTCATAGCTGTTGTCTGAGTTTTTCTTGAAAAATATTCAGCCAAAACCCTTTACTGATTGATGAGACTTTTTTTTTCACAGGGCCTTTTCTTTTCAGTACAAATTGGTCAAAAAGAGTAATAATATTAGAGGTTTCTTGGTGAGAAAAACTAACTGATACCAACTCAGAAGTATTAGAGATTGAGCACAGATACATCACTCTGATCCTGGATAGAAAAATGTGGTCATACAAACAGATAAAATAATAGCGGAGGTTTCTTGGTTAAGAAGTTTAATTCCAATTCAGAAGTATAAGGGGATAGGTGCAGATACTACACTCGAATCATTGATAGAAAAGTAAAATGGTCCAAAAAAGCAATGAGAGGTCCTGAAATATTCTTAGCCTCACCTACTTCTCAAAATTTAACCAAATGAAGAGATTTTATTTTTTTCAAAGATGATCTTTGTTTTTGTCTCAACACCCCATTATAACAGCACAGACTTTGGGACAAAAAAGCATTATAGATTCCAGAAAACGTTAAGACTGGGAACAAATACTCCACTTTGATCCTAGGTAAAAAAAATTAAACAGAATATGAAGCATTGTTAAAAGATACTTCTTCTGTGTTTGTATATATATATTGTAATTTTGTTATTACAATAGTTTATAAAAGCATAATATCACTACACAAAAATGCTTTTACCGTGAATTTTTAATCTATGTGCTCTTTCACTTTTTTGTGATATATATATATATATATAGAGAGAGAGAGAGAGAGAGAGACAGACAGACAGGAAATCTAAGCAAGAGCCAACAACCTACCACAGTTTTGCCCTACGGCTCGACGGAGAAATTGACCATCGTAGGTTTTGTAATGAAGTTTTAGTCTCCACCCTTTCTCATGTTTTGGTGTCTTCTTTGTTTTATTTTGAGTACCTATATATTTGCTACTTTAAATCTTTGTTGTCAGCCAATTTCCCTGACTATCCGTAGGGTGAAACCGTGGTAGGCTGTTGGCTCTTGCTTAGATTTTCTGTGTTTGTTTGCTCTACTTTCTATTTGAGCCCTTTAGTGTTAGGGTTTTCGTCTTGGGTTTTTTTCTTTCTTACGAGTGCTTGACTTTTTGTTCACGTACTTCGTTTGTTTCTTTTTTTACTTCCCCCTCTTTTCTTTCCGAGTTTGTTCTCGGTGGGTTGTACAAGATGATTTAAATTATAGCTTAATTAATACTAGTTTCGGCAGAGTTCTGTTAGTCTTTGTATTGTTATTACTATAGTTAATATTATATATATATATATATATATATATATATATTATATATATATATATATATATATATATATATATATATATATATATATATATATATATATATATATATATATATATATATATATATATATATATATATATATATATATATATATATATATATATATATATATATATATATATATATATATATATATATATATATATATATATATATATATATATATATATATATATATATATATATATATATATATATATTATATATATATATATATATATATATATATATATATATATATATATATATATATATATATATATATATATATATATATTAATATATATATATATATATATATATTATATATATATATATATATTATATATATATATATATATATATATATATATATATATATTTCTTTGTGGTTCGTTCCGTTTGAGGGTTTTTTTTTCTTTGCTGTGAAGTACTGTATGTATTGTCGGTGCTCCGCAGTTTTCTTTTTTTTCCCCTCATTGTCCAAAGCTTTATAGCGGCGGACAATAACGGAGTTAGATTCTGCCGGTTATTCGTGGTCCTAAAAAATTACTTGTGTAAGATTTTAAGATTTGGATACGTACAGAGTCGATTTTATTATTATTATTATATATATATATATATATATATATATATATTATTATTATTATTTTTATGAATCTCCACAGGTTTCTTCTCTTTGTTACACTTCACATATTTTTACTTTTCCTTTTCACTCCTAAAACTGTCCATTTACTCAAGCTTACTAGGTAGATTATGCATTGTATTCAATTTCTCTTGCCTTGAATCTGTCCAGTGAGTATCAAATTTTCCAAGCAATCTTTTCTCATGTACCTTAGAAATTTATTTTTGATGTTAAATATAAGTAACCTTTTTTGTTACCATTTTCTCTGAAACTTTGTTGTTGCTGAAATGTTCAGTCCCTGTTATTCTCAGCATCCTGCGATAGAACTGCATTTCTGTTGTTGGAAGTCTCTTCTTTATTTACAAGAAGGTTGTCCAGCATTCACTGCCATGTAGGAAAACTGATTTGTGTCCAGTCTATTTCTCAAAATCTGATTGACAAAATGTTTTTTGTTTTGTTTGTTGAAGAAAGTTTTCTTCCCAAAAATGCAGGGAGCAAGTACAGCTACTACACTCTGATCCTAAATATGAAAAATAAAATAGTGGAACAGGAAATAAGAGATGCTTCATAATCAGGAACACTCCATTTCAAACTAGGTAGAAAACTTCCTGGCTATTATGCAGACAATATCACTGAACAATTGCTGCTTCATCTTTTCACAAGTCTATTTTTATCCCAATTCTTATGTTGGGTCTCTTAGGACATAGCAACTATGGTTCTCCACAACTTCCTGTCCTTCATAGCTCTTTGTCTTATTTCTTCTAAACCCTGTTCTGCTATTCATTTACTCAAGCTCATTAAGTATATTATGTATTGTTATAAATTATTCCTGCCAATACTAATGTAAATAAGACATAAAACAGAACAGTTAAAAGAAATTCTTTCCTTTCCAATACTTGATGTCTCATCAACCCAGAGCTTTGAATGCTATCACTGAAAATATTGGACAAAGTCACAGACTTAATAAATAGGAAGATAAAAAATAACAAAGACTGTTTGGACTGGATAATAATCAATGAGACAAATATTATTAGAAAGAAACTTTTATAAGCTTTTTCACAAAATGTAGGGTTCACCAAAATGTTTGCTTTGTACTTGTTCTTAAGTAGCATATTTAGTTTGACTACTTTTTCTATATGAGATATCCCTTCAGTACGTTAGTGATCATGGCTCTCCACAATTTCTTCTTCTTTGTAGCTCTTCGTAAATTTTGTCATTTTGTTATCTCTCCTAAACCATATTCTCAAGCCTGTTAGGTAAATGATTCATTGTTTTCTTCTTTTCCTCTTTTATTCAACCTCTCCTGTGAGTATCTAATTATATATATATATATATATAATGCAACTCATTTCTCTATTGGTGTGGTTTATGTATGATTTGCTGATTTCTTTTCTTGTTGAATTATAAATTTTCTTCCTCATCATTTCTTCTGGAAATTGCTTTTTTTTATCTTTGTTCCATTTTCTTCACAATGAATGATAAGTTCTTGATAATTATTCCTACGAATACTAATGTAAATAAAATAAGACATAAAACGGAACAGTTAAAAGAAATTCTTTCCTTTCCAGTACTTGATGTATCATCAACCCAGAGCTTTGAATGCTATCACTGAAAATATTAGACAAAGTCACAGACTTAATAAATAAGAAGATATAAAATAACAAGGACTGTTTGGACTGGATAATAATCAATGAGACAAATACAGAGAATCCCCCAAAAATGTATACACATTTTAAATAATTGTAAACTTGGTGTTTATTATTTCAAAAATATAAAAATATTTCCAAGTATCATTTTATTGTTTTTTTCACTGCATTTTGACTATATTTTAAATAATTTGAAAAAGCCAATAATTAAACTGTATTTTGCAGATTCAATCCCTGAACACAATAATGACAACCAATGTGTATACATTTTTTTGGGACACCCTGTATTATTAGAAAGAAACTTTTATTAGCTTTTTCACACAATATGGGGTTCACTAAAATGTTTGCTTTAAACTTGTTTTTAAGTAGCATATTTAGTTTAACTAATTTTCCTATATGAGACATCCATTCAGTACGTTAGTGATCATGGCTCTCCACAATTTCTTTTCCTTTGAAGCTTAGTAAATGTTGTCATTTTGTTATCTCTCCTAAACCATATTCTCAAGGCTGCTAGGTGAACAATCCATTGTTTTCTTCTTTCCCTCTTTTATTCAACCTGTCCTGTGAGTATCTAATTTTCCAAACCCTCTTTCCTCATTATGTGCCCTAGCAAGATCAACTGTTTCTTCCTGATATCAGGTGTAAGTTTCCTATTTGTGTCCATTTTCTCTAAAAATTTGGCTTTGTTTACATGTTTGGTCCATGGTATTCTCATCATCCTTTTGTTGAACCCTATTTCTGGTGCTTCTAGACTCTTCACCTTTTAGATGTCCAGCCCTCACTGATATATAGGCTCACAGATATCATGTAACAATTAAGTACTCTTTTCCTTGTTTCAATCAACGTTTCTCTATTTCTTAATATTCTACTTAGATTCTGGAATTTTCCCTTAGCTATCCCAATACGTCTTCAGATCTCAGTATCGTACTTTCTATGCTCCATTAAAACACTTTCCAGACATTTTAATTGATGTACTTGTTTGATTTTTGTGAACATGTAACAGTTTCGTACTCTTTTTCTTGTTTCAAGCAATATTTTTCTACATCTTGATACTCTACTTAGCTTCTTGGAATGTTTCCTTGGCTATCCCAAAATGCTTTGGATCTCATTCTTCCACTTTCCATCCTATATTAAAACATTTCTCACATATTCCAATTGTTGTACTTGTTTGATTTTTGTAAACATGTAACAGCTTTGTACTCTTTTTCTTGTTTCAAAGAATGTTTTTCTATTTCTTAATACTCTGTTTAGCTTTGGGAAAGCATCTTTGGCTATCCCAATACGCCTTTGGATTTCAGTGCCACACTTTCCGTTCTCTGTTAAAGCACTTCCCAGATAATCCAATTGTTTTACTTGTTTGATTTTTGGTAACAGGTAACAATTTTGTACTCTTTTCCTTGTTTCAAGCAATGTTTTTCTATTTCTTAATACTCTGATTAGCTTTTGGAATTTTTCCTTGACTATCCTAATACATCTTTGGATTTCAGTGTCACACGTTCTGCCCTCTGTTATAACACTTCCTAGATATTTAAATTCTTGTACTTTTTTTAATTCTGGTATCACTGATTTATAATATAAGATTTTATAGCGATGCCACTTTGTGTAATACACAAGGGAAACATGGATTTAACACTTGTCTATTTGCTTATGTCTAAGTAATATTCAGACAAATGAGGTAGCTGCTTTTAGCTGTTTAGATGGGCCTGGGGCGGGGATGATCAGAGTGTGAAATAATGGACAGATATTGGACATGTCTGTTCAAATTTATGTTGGGGGGTAGCAGTAGATCGAGTCAAGAATCAAGGAACTGGAGATTGACTGGATGTTTTTGTTGTTAATTTTTTTTTCATTTTTAAAGCATTCAGAATTTTGTGTCCTTCAAACATTTTTCAAAGTGGCAAAAATATTATTTATTTAAATATGTATAAGGGTAGCAAAATCTATTTTATATATGTTTCATTAAAGCCAACTGACAAGGTACTGTGATTAAGCTTTTTATTACATTTTTCTTATGTTTGTATAAGGGTTATCTTTTCTGGAAAAAAGTGTGTAAAAGTTGTTCAAATGTTTTGTCTATCTGAGCATTTTGAGCTAATCTTTTAGCCATTATCAGGGACAATTTTTATTTTATTTATTTTTAACTGAATGTGTGGGTTTTATATATGTTTCTTTGTTGTGGTGCAGTGGATATCAACTTGGAATTTTAATTCTTTTTTAATTCTTGCTCCTACACCTGTATCATTCTGGAATATTATATTTTTTATTTTTCCTAATAAGATTGTTCTAATTGCTTTTTGAAAATCTGGCTCAAAGTCTTTACCTCAAATGGTAGATGAGTTCATCTTAATAAGCCTATAGGAGTGTTTATTGTGGTGATTTCCTAGAATTTCTATTTGATTGTATGCTACCTTGAGATCAATTTTTGCAAAGTGTGTTGTGGTGCAGTGGATATAGACTTGGAATGACAAATCGGGAAGCCGAGTTCAAATTCCAGTTGAATTCCTTGCATTCATTTGCACACAAATATCCTTGGGAAAGGTATTTATCCATCTCTTCCCTCCAGTTTTGGGTTAAATAACAGGACAGATTGGGTTCTATAGCCTTGGCTGGCAACCAGTCTACTGCAGAAAGCAATGGCAACCTTATATGGGATAATCTTCTGCCCAGTAAGTCATGTCTCCTTCGAGACATGATCACCCAAAGCATGTATCACATATGGCACTTGACTGACTGACTGGATGTGCGTTCTGGTGCAGTGGAGACGAAACTATTTTACCAAAAATGGATGAAATAAATAGATAAGTAAAACTTTCAAAACAAATGCAAACTGGCTAGGAGTTTGTAAGGTCCTTTTACAGGGTTATTCTAACAGAGTCACATTTAGAATGGGCTGATATTACATATAATACTTTATTGTACATAATTAGATAAAGTTGCATAAAATGCATATAAATATATTCGTTAATTGATAAAAAAAATACCTGTACACTCAGACCTGCGACTGCTTAGAGTTAAAACAAATTTAATATATAAACAACAATTTTTACAATAATGTTCCCCTGTACAAGACCTAAGTGCCACTCAAGGTAGAGGGTTACAGAGTAAGTAGCACAGTTAATAAGGGTATGCTTAATCCTAGACATGAACAGTTTAAGATAGTATCCTCTTGGGAGTTGGTTTTACAAACTAGAATTTTGAAGAAAGAAGCTGAACATGTATCAGGGGAATGCAAAGGAACTAAGGACAGTTCTGTATGTTGGGTGTGGCATGGCAGATCTTAGCCATGACAGTTTAAACTGGTGGCATGAAAGAATCCATATTGTCTTTTACTTTAATAATTTTGTACAAAGAAAAAAAATAAAAATTAATGTCTTTCTAATTATCCCTTAGATAGGGGAAGAGGTGAATTCATACCTTTCTTAAATGGGATTCTGCACATAAGCGAGTATAACAAGCTCAATAATTGGAACTCGGCTCTCTGACAATTTCGAGCCATTATCAATTACATCAGTTTCACTTCCAAGCTTATAAAATCCAGGATTCCCAAGCTGTCACCCATCTAGGTATTGACCAGGAACAACATTACTTAACTCCAATTTCTAAATCCAAGCCATTTTCCATTACACCATATCAACATCCAAGCTTATAACACATGGTATTCCCAAGTGGTCGCCCATTTAATTTTTGAACAGGCTCAACATTACTTAACTCCAATTTCCAAGTGATTATCTATTATGTCACTTATACATCCAAACTTACAGCATCTGGTATTTCTAAGCAGTCACTTATTAGATATTGACGAGGCTCAACATTACTTAACTTCAATTCCAAACCATTATCCATCATGTTTAACATGACAGCACCTGGTATTCTCAAGTGGTCACCCATGTAGGTACTGACCAGGCTCAACATTACTTAACTCCAATTTCCAATTCCAAGCCATTATCCATTACACCACTTGCACATTCAAGATTACAGCACCTGGTATTCTCAAGTGGTCACCCATGTAGGTACTGACCAGGCTTGACAATATTTTACTTTGGTGATCATATGGGAACTGATGCTTCAACATGATGTGACCGTAAGTCTGTGATCTTGTGGGAGAAGTGTTATTCCCCACTCTGCAAACTCTTTTCCCACAGACACAACATCACAAGATTATCACAACTCTAGCCAGATTCCTTACTTCCACTAGTTTAGACCTTTACAGCCAAGACATTCTGTGCCATTTTTATGGAGACGAATCATTGAATCATTCTCATTTCCTCCATGTTCCACATTCCACTTAAACAGCTTATTCCTCAAGAACTTTGTGGAACAAACTTTCATGTCAATGCTTTCCTGAAGTGTTTACTTCATAAAGTGAAGATTCAATGATTATCTATCACCCTTTTCCTCATAATATTCACTCTCTACAACTTCCTCTTTCACTTACATCAAACCTCACTTATCATAAATATTTTAACAGTAATCTTCAGTTTTGAGTTACACATGTATTGAGCAAATTTTAGTCAAAGAAATTGTTGTGGAGTAGTTTTCGTACTGAAGGTTATAATTGGGCTATGTCGGTTGCTAATCGACTTAACACACCCAAAATGTTAAGAACTTGGTAATCTTCCACTGAAAGCTGACTCCTTAGTATTCGGCTAACTGCTGACTAATATCAACTGCCTAGTAGTTCTACTGAACTCTAAAAGAACTCTAAGAACTCTCAAGAACTTCTTGTTAACTCTTATTAACATTGGAGGGAAAGTCCATTATCTGAGGAATAGGTGTGTTTCCCCATAACGGAAATAATAACTTTCATTTTATCATTTCTATCTGAGGATTACACAGTATATAGTTTCATCTAAACCCGATTCACATTCCTCTCAGTTTTTGAACAGGAGTTGAAACTTATCCCTTGATTCCTGTTGAGGATTGGGTTTCCAGTTCCTTCTAAAGTCTATAATCTTAATATTTTCACATCAACTGGTTCCCACACAACTCTTGCTTTTTTGGGTTTTTTTCTAACAGGTGTTGTGGTGCGGTAGATATCGACTCGGAACGAGAGATCAAGGTGCTGAGTTCAAATTCCAATTGAATTCCTTGCTTTCACTTACACACAAATACCCTTGGGAAAGGTATTATTTCATCTCTTCCCTCCAGTTATGAGTTAAATAATAGGACAGATTGGGTTCTATAGGCTTGGCTAGCAACCAGTCTACCGCAGAAAGCAATGGCAACCTATTGTGGGATAATTTTTTGCCAAGTTGGTTATGTCTCTATCAAAACATGATTGTCCAAATGTGTATCACATATGGCACTTGACTAACTGACTAAAAGTTTATCCCTTGTTTCCTGTTTAGGATTTTCATTTTATTTCACTTCCAGTAACCCTGGCATCTTAGTGGCATTATTGCCTTTCTTAAGATGAATTGATTTAAAATAAGTGACAGGTTTGTTTAGTTTGTTGTCAAAGTGAATAGTTGTATCCGACTATTAAATATTGAACTGAATGTAAATAATACTCAAGCTGTAATGATTTGTACCCAAACCCTCTTTTGTTAACATAATTTTTTTCCCCTTTTGATTTACAGAACACTTTATATACAGAAGAATATGAAAGTAGCAATACGCAATAACATCCTCACATTGAATGCATGAATGGAACTGGCCTCAAGGTTAAATTTAAGAAATAAATACTTTAATTACCTGAATATAATTCTTCTTTCAATGCAAGTTGTTTTGCAGCTGAACAAAATGTCTTTTTTCAAATGTCTACTAGATCTTTCTCAGACTGCATTACTTTGAGCATTTGATTGATTATTGATTGATTGACAAATACACTTAGCAAGCCATTCACGTACCTACAATGTCTTTTCTTTGTTTAGAATTTTTATGCAGATAGGATTAATTATACAGGATTCAAACCACGAAACAATTTAACCTGGAATTGGGTTTATGACAAATATGAAAAAAATCCTTGCTTTTCACATCAATGACCACAAGGTAAGTAAAAATTATCAATGATATATTTTAATTAACATTGTGTATTGATTTATATCTTTCCTGTCACACTCTATTGTGGGAGTGGAGATAAATCAGTTTATGTTAGTAAATTTATGAGTGTTTTTTTCTCATAACCATTTTAATAATCTACACAAAATATTTATATTAGATAAAATTAGTCCCTGACCAACACCTGGTACTTGTGTTAGTTCATAAATATATTTAATCAGCAATGCCTACATGGATCTCACATGACTGAAAATCTCTTTCTACACTTGCAATACATTTCTACAGTAAAATCAGTAGCAATGAATTTATATTAGAATCCTATTCTCTCAGACTTTTGCTAATGCTTGGCAATTAACAATTTCTTTAAAACTTTATATATTCCCAGTTTTATACTGATCCACGAATCGTCATGTTGCTTAAAATTTAACTTGTGCATTTATGTGTGACATGAAAACCCACAGCCATTAAGAGAAGGCAAACTTGAAAGAGCCATCTTAATGACCATCTATATAGAAAGAAACTAATAGATATAAAACCATACATTTTGACTTTATCTGAATACCTAAAAATCTAACTGAATATTGCATTGTCCATCACACATCTTACCAAGGAACATATCAGGCCAAGGTAAAAAAATTTGCGACTAGTAACAAAAAGTATAGTTAGCCACCTCATATAAAATCAAAACTTAAAAAAAACAAAACTTGAAACACAAAACCTGAAGAGCAAAAACTTAAAAAAGCAAAACCTGGTTAGAAAGTAGTCTACCTTGCCTGGACATTTAGTGAGGAAGGAGAGTTTGAAGAATCTGATGCTCACAGGATGGATGGAAGAAAGGAGAGATAAAAGAAAGCAATGCAAGTCATTCTTGATGGATTTGAGCATATGGATGGTGGAGCAGAGTTTGAATGGGATTGTAAGAGAAGGGCCGTTAAGAGCTACAAAGGATGGAGCACATAGCCCATTGGATATAGATGTTGGTTAGTTCCAGTGACTTGACCTAAAGAGTTATGAGTTCAATACTTAGCTACAGCAGAGGTGAACTTAGGAAGTTAAGTTAAAGGGAGAGAACTGCATGGCCACCAGAAGTAGCATTACACATGGAATGAAATGATATACTCTACTGATCATAATGTCTACGGCTATATCGTGTTGAATACACCGGTTCCTGCCCAATCACTGAAGTTAAGCAACATCGAGCCTGGGCAGTACTTAAATGGGTGACCCTTTGGGAATACCAGGTGCTGTAAACGTAAGAACCAAGAATGGTCCACTGGTTCTCCAGGTTTGGGGGTGGGTGCAGGGCTAACAACCCTGCCCTGTAAAAAACAGTTTGTTACAGAAACAGCAACAAAAAGTTACTGCCCTATGCACCATCTGGGTGTGATGGATAAATGATGATGATGACTGATCATAATAAAGTGTTCGGTTCAGAATTCTTAGCACCTGAAAAGGTTGGAGCGTACAATGACCAAAATGTCATAAACATGGCAGTAATGCCGAGGGCAGTAGTCTGAACAATATAATTAGCATAAATACTACCGCATCTCAAAAGTATAAATAAATACATTAAAGACTTGTTCTGTATAAAATTCTACAAATGGAAGTTTTTCTGAATTATTATAATCGTAGATTTTGAGAATTTTTAAAATTATAAAAAGATCACATTCATTATTGATATGGGGAGTATGCTGAAATGTTCTCGGCTCAAAACACTTCCCAACATAAGAATAAATCCTCAAACATCAAATTTTTTTAAAAAGTCTTGCTCAGGCCAAGAACTTTTCAGCACACCTTGCAGAAATTATGAACAGAAGGTAACACTGTAATTTTTATATTTTTTTATATTTCAGTCTGTTGTCTGAATATGTGAAATATTTTATAATGAAAAAATATTTCATAGATCCATCTTGAAATTTAATCAAGTGTTCTTTGGTCCATGATCAACTGTTTTAATAAAATATTAAAATTCTTTGAGAACTTTTAGAAATGCTATTTGGACAAGCCATCACAAATGAAAAATTTGTCCTTTTATTTTTTTTTGGCTAATATAACTAAAAAAATTTAACCCAACTAATAAAAAATCAGTTTTGAATGTTTAGTGAGAACATATGAGTCTTGGATAAATTTGAATGAACAAACTGGTTAGAACTTTCAATTCTGTTGTTCAGGAGAAACTGTGAAGAGTAAGCCAAACTGAACACTAATTCCAGAGTTTGAAAATTCATGAAGATTAATCAATAATGCTCTTGGCAAAGATGGAATAAATTAGACACAATTCTTCAAAATTCCTCTCTTTTTCTGATGCTAGCTAACCTCAGGATAAGCATATCGACTGTCCCATATCTTGGCACTAGTTTGAAGTTGGTGACAGTGAAAGAGGTTGATTGATTCTTGACTGAATTCCTTCGAGGTTGATTTGGCTCAGGAAATGCTTTGGGGAAAAAGTTGGTTCCATACAACAGAAGTCTGTGGGATGAAGGCCAAGATACAATACGGCAAGAGAAAAAAAAATATAATATTATTGGTGCATAGCAGATTTTACAAGAAGAATGAACTGGTCAATTGATTTTTGACTGATATCCTTTGTGGTTGATTTGGCACAGGAAATACTTTGGTGGGGAAAAAGTTGATTCCATACAACACAAGTCTGCAGGATGAAGGCCAGGATTCAATAGGATGAGAGAAAAAAAATGTTACTGATGCATGCCAGATTTTATAAGAATAATATGCTATCCTGATTAAACATAATGTGCTCTGAATCCACCTACCAGGAATATTCTTAAATATTTTGAAAATATCTATCTAGATGATATGAAGGTTTTTGGTTTCTACTCTAAAAATTGAGATGAGCAGAGCCTGGCAACTGATCTGTCTTCTAACCTCCCTTATACAGCTCAAGGGAGATAAATTGAATGATAACATTCATTATATGTGTTGTTTAGTTGTGGTGAAACTTTGCTGCAAAGTGTAGTAACCAGTTTGTGCCGAAAGTAAGACACGGAAAAACAAGGTAGGTTTAAAAGAATGAATTAGTCTAACAAGAAACGAGATATTCAAAGAAGTATTAATAATAAGTAATATAGAAAATAACTAAGTTCAAAGGTATTATTACGCTGCCTGACTAGTAGCTGTCATTAACTGCCAGTGTTTGGTGGGAACAAAAACTGAGGTTGGTCAACAATAACTATCCTGTATCTAGCTAATCAGAATCATGACCCAAACATTCTTTACAATTTCCCATTCACCATAAAACCCAGTCATTATCACTCAATCCTCCATGTACTAAAATGCCACATCCACTCAGGGAACCTACAAAAAAATCCCCACAAGAACAAAAATTTCTTTATAATATATATATATATGGAAAAATATATAAAAATTTATACATGAACTGTAAAGGGTGGGGGTTATGAAAAAAAATCCCAAACAAAATTTTTTACTTAAAATACAAAATAAATCAATTAATGTTAGTAGGACAAGTCCATCTCACAAAATAAAGGGGCTGCTGTATTCTGTCTTTATGTCAAAATCAAGAGGCGCTCTTTCTCAGGGAGTGGGGAGGAAAAATGGATGGGAAAAATAAAATTCTGACCCAGACGAGATGAAATACAGGATTTAAAAACTGGGGACATTGGGAATCTCGAACTGGATCATAACAAAGATAATGCCAGAAACAGGCTGGGAACAACTCTGTTGACTAACTGTTCTCTCGAAGTCATGCAGGTAATTTATATATAGCAAGGGGAAGAGTTCATTCCTCGTAGGAAGGCACCATAAAAATTAAACATTATAGAAATACCACATTCATTATTTTTGTGCTATATATTAAAAGTTTTAAGTCCCCAGCAAATCTAAATTCTTGAGCCAAACACAAAAAAACAAGTTAGTAGAAATAGATAGGGGAAAGAAAACAGGTGATAGAATAGAGACAAATAACCAAACAGGACTCAACCACTGCATAAAATTTGAAAGGAAAAACATTTATTATAAAAGACAAAAAAAAAAACCCAAAAACTACAAAATTTCCACAAAAATTTCTTTTTTTTTTTTTTTGGGTATGTCGTCGTCTTGCAGCCCTGGCCAAGATAGAACTCACTACACCCCTCCAGCATTCCCTGTGCATTTGAACCCTGGCGCAGTTTTGTTGCGAAATTCATAATCTTGTCAAATGGCTGAATACTTGATGCTTCGCCAGGGCAGCCAAAGGTGTTTTTATTGTGACCACCAACACTAGATGGGTTGCCTCCAGGCCCCAGCCTGTTATTTAACCCATAACAGGAGGGAAGTGACGGATTAATACTTTTCCCAAGGGTACCAGTGCTTAAGTGAATGCAGGGTATTCAACTGGAATTCGAACTCGGCTCACCGATTTCTCTTTCCAAGCTGACATCCACTGCACCACAACGTGCATCCATCACTGAACGCTTACAGCGCCAGGTCCATGGATATTAAAAAAATTATAAAAGATGAATGGGATTCAAGAAAATAGAAAATGGCAGTTGATGTTGCATTTAAATTTTGGGAAATTATAGCTATCAGGAAAACAAGTAAACAGAAGAGTGTTCCTCAGGAAGGTTTGGTTTGTTTTATGGCATATCAACACCTTGAGGGTCATTTAATGCTGAAGCATTAGTTGTTTTAGTATGGTGGGTGGCAGTTAAATGTTACTATTTTTATCAGAGGAACGTTTCCACTATGGCTTTCTTGTTCTTAAAAATCTAAAAATTTTCTTTGTGTCAACCTTGTTGAAGATCTCCCTTATATTACTTTTTTGGTCATGTCTTAGTTGGATTTGTTTAAGGTCTATACAGCTTGTCAAATTCCAGTTGAATTCATTGCATTCACTTACGCGCAAATACCCTTTGGAAAGGTATTAATCCATCACTTCCTTCCAGTTATGAGTCAAATAACAGGACAGATTGGGTTCTATAGCCTTGGCTGGCAACCAGTCTACCTCAGAAAGCAATGGCAACCTACTGCGGGATAATCTTCTACCCAGTCAGTCATGTCTCTTTCGAGACATGATCACCCAAAGTGTGTATCACGGATGACACTTAACTGACAAACTGAATGTAATAGTTAGAATCATGATTAAGGCTTCTACTGGTCATAAAGATTCTTGGTGAATTTTTGTCATAATATTCTGATTTTTTAAGATGAGCAATTTTCAGGTATTCATTTCTCAGAATGAGAAATCGGAGAGCCGAGTTCGAATTCCAGTTGAATTCCTTGCATTCACTCATGCACAAATACCCTTTGGAAAGGTATTAATCCATCACTTCCTTCCAGTTATGAGTCAAATAACATGACAGATTGGGTTCTATAGCCTTGGTCAGCAACCAGTCTACCGCAGAAAGCAATGGCAACCTACTGCGGGATAATCTTCTGCCCAGTCAGTCATGTCTCTTTTGAGATTTGATTGCCCAAGCGTGTATCACGTATGGCACTTAACTGACTGACTGAATATAATAGTTGAAAACATGATTAAGGCTTCTATTGGGCATAAAGTAGGGATCCGTTTTATATTGTTATGAAGTAATAAACTGATCCCCCACTAATTACTACTTAATAATATAATACATCTCTTCCCTCTCTACCTATGTGTCAAATAATAGGACAGATTGGGTTCTATAGCCTTGGTTGGCAACCAGTCTACCGCAGAAAGCAATGGCAACCTACTACGGGATAGTCTGCCCAGTCACTTAGTTCAGTTTCATTCATGGTTTCACTTGGTTGTATATACAGTAAATTCCATAGAAGGAAATGCAAGAAAAGAAACTGTTAGAGAAAAAGTGGCAGTAACATTTAACTACTTCAACAGCAAAAGAGTGGGACCTAGATGCCAAACTAGTAGCATATTTCACTTCATGTAGACAGGACACATATTTTTATAATTTAGTAAATATTTATGAATTTATAAATAAAAAATTGTTTTCATATTTATTTTTTTATTAATTGATAGATGATAAACATTACATTACTTTAGTTTCAATACAGTCAGTCAGTTAAGTGCCATACGTGATACATGTTTGGGCAATCATGTCTTGAAAGAGACATGACTGACTGGGCATAAGATTATCCTGCAGTAGGTTGCCATTATTTTCTGTGGTAGACTGGTTGCCAGCCAGGGTTATAGAACCCAATCTATCCTGTTATTTAACTCATAACTGGAGGACAAAGATGGATTAATACCTTTCCCAAGGGTATTTGTGCATAAGTGAATGTAGGGAATTCAACTGGAATTCGAACTCGGCTCCCAGGTTTCTCATTCTGAGCTGACATACATTTGTATTATTCACACTATTTACATTGTTCAGACAGTTGCCCTCATCTTTATTGTCATATTTATGAGATTATGGCCATTGTAATCTTTGGCCTTCTTCAGGATCTATCTATATTTCTGAGAAGACATATTGTAATTTTTTACACTATTTACATTGTTCAGACAACTGCCCTCATCTTTATTGTTATATTCACTGTGTTTCTTTAAGAAGCATGGAGCATACAATAGACAAAACATTATGAGTATGACAATAAAGATTAGGACAGGAGTTTGAACAATGTAAATGGTGCAATTTATTATAATACTGCATCTCAGAAAATTAGACAGACAATTGTGTTAATTTATAGAATGTTGCAAATAATCAAGCTAATGGTGTTTAATATTTTTGTTGAAATTCTCAAGAACAAAAAAAATGTAATAATTCACTTTCAAGCATACATTTAAGTTTTATTAAAATTCTAATTATCGATTTTTAAAAACAAACATTGCTGAGGAGTGAAGGCAGTTAAAATATTAGTCAAGGGAAAACATCCTTTTGGCACTGTTTATTTTGTGGGTACAAAAGTTAGAGATTGCCAAAAATCCATATATATATATATATATATATATATATATATATATATTTACTATCCTATACTCTCACATCCTGATTGAGCACTCTGGAAGAATGGTAGACTTTGAAGAAGCATTAACTACTAGCATCTATGCCTCATTCATTCAGTAATGAATTAGAACACTCTCAGTTACTGTCATATGTTTACATGGTACATGACACACTAAAAGTTTGCCTTGTACCGATTACCCATAGCTTAGAGTTAGAATTGCCAACTAATGTCAATTCAGTCGGGTTTCAATTCTGGCTAAAAGTATTTGGATATCTAACTGTACTGATGAGCTGTGACACTGCGAAACAGATCTGTCTGCAGATTACTATATATATATATATATATATATATATATATATATATATATATATATATAGGAATTCCCTTAAAAATGTATTCACACTTTAAATAATTGTGAAATCAGTGTTTATCAAAATTCTTATAATTTTCAAAATTAAATAGAAAATGCATATTTTATTTTATTGTTTCATCAATGCCTGTTTTTTAACTGACATTCATTCCAGTCTAAGCATTGATGATAACATGAAGCAATGGTTGTTGGTTGGTTGTTTTGTTTTTATGGCATATCAACCTCAGTGAGTCATTTAATGCCAACTAAATTTTATTTATTTATTGCTGGTAATACCTTTTTCTTTTCAACAATTTATTGTTTTTTTTATATAAGTTTTGTGTCTAGTAATACTTTTTAATTTTCGAGTATCAAGATTCATTGGGATTTGTTTTTAAGGGCAGGGTCCTCAAGTCCTACCCTTGTTATTTAACCCATAACTGGAGGGAAGGGATGGATTAATACCTTTCCCAAGAGTACCAGTGCTTAAGTGAATGCAGGGTATTCAACTGAAATTCGAACTCAGCTCACTGATTTCTATTTCCAAGCCGATATCCACTGCACCACAATGCACATCTGTCACTAAACGCTTACAGCACCTGGTATTCCTAAGCGATCACCCATCTAAGTACTGACCAGGCTCAATGTTGCTTAACTTTGGTGATCGAGCGAGAACTGGTGCATTCAACGTGATAGGCCGTAAGCCTTGAAGCAAAGGAATTGCAAACATATGAAATAATTCTTTGGTTTTTGCGTACATCCTCATTTAATGACTGCTCTCAATTCAGTGACTGTTTTGAGTTTGTTGGTGTAGATTTTGTCTTATACTTACCCACACAGAAAAAAAAATCTAGTGGTGAGAAGTCTGGTGAACACAGGGTATTTTACAAAACCCCTTTGTCTCATCTATCTGTTCGGCAAGATCTCATCAAGAAATGACTCAATGGTATTATGGAGTGCCCCATCTTGCTAAAATTAAAACTCCTTATCTTCAAAGTTCTCTCTAATGCTTAAATACATATGGATGCATAGCCAAGTGGTTAAGAGTGTTCACTTTCTGACATTGAAGCTCGGGTTTGAATATCACCATGGCCAATTAATCAGGAAGGTGACCTCGATTTTATCTGTCTGGAGAAAGTGATCCCAGTAAGCAGCAACTTTGGAAATGGCTTAAAAACCACACTACAGGTTGACCTAAGTCTTGTGAGTTAAATTGAGTAAATGGCTTTCTCTGAAGATTCATCAACAGTTGTGCTAGGTCAAAGTCACAAGTCTCTGTGACCGAGGGTCCTGGCCTTGTTCAAACTGTTCATGTTAGATAACACACTCTCTCTCTCTCTCCCACAAACTGTAACTAAGGTTTGCTCATCATAATTAAAGTATATACAAACACAATTGTGCCTGAGCAGGCATCTGCAATGGGGATTAGATAGCTGCCTTGGTAGACAGGTATTCTTGAATATGAGTGGTCAGTCATTATATATAGATATAAGGTAAGAAATGAAATGAAATTTTCATGTATCTTTTTTCAAAAACTGTATTCTTTCATTATATAGAATTAGAGTCACCATGAAAAAAATAACAAGCCAAAACTTTGAAACTGAGTGAAATCAAAGAATAGTTTAAATCCATGCACAATCAGAATATTTCTGCAAAACTCAGGCATAAAAATATTGACCAGTTATCAAATATATATATATATATATATATATATTTTTACAAAAAAAGTTTTTGATTTACAAAAAAAATTTGTAATTTTACAAAAATTTTTGATTTACTAAAACATTTTTGTGATGTAAATTTCTCAAATCTTAACCGTCATTTTTTAAATTTATTTTTTATTTCTCTTTTTAATTTTATTTTGATTCTCATTTTGGAATATGGACTGTTGCTGAGGGATTAGGAATTTCATGTTGAAATGTTCATTCAACATTTTTGAATTTTGAAAATTTATTTTACTTTACTTTATATATATATATATATATATATATATATATATATTCTGTTGTATGACCAGAATACTCTTCCCAATTAACTCAAATACTTGAATATAAATACTGAAGGTTTCTGATGAAACTCCCCACCTTTTCAGTATCAAGTGGAATATTACTAAATGCTAAGTATGTTCTCTCTGGCATTTAGTGCTTTAAACTGACTGACCCTCAATTTATAGAAGGCAGTGGATTTTTAATAAGATTTTCCGGAAATGTGTTTCATATGCCATAACATATGATCTTTTGCTACCTTAATATGGCGATCAAATTACACTCAGAATCTAAGGTCAACCTCTGCATAAAACATGTAATAAACCAATGTGCTCTTGACCGAAATAAAGCCTCAAGAGTTGATATATGTACATCTATATAGGGAACTACAAAGGTATACAATAAGTATTACCAGTATTATAATAGTAACTACAGATTTATAACTAGAATTAATTTAATTCTTTAAAATCATTTTTAATATTTTTCTTTTTATTATAAAACACTGACTATAGTTTTTTATTCTTTAATAAATAATAATAATAATAATAAATGTTTTGAAGATAAAACAAAAAAGCAAGTGAATGACAGGGGCAAACATTTTCAACATTTGTGGGATTGACAGGTTTATTATTGGATATGTTTGTATAATCTATTCAATACATTTTGTCCACTCGTTTCATTTTCATTTTTTTAGTAATGTATACCTACTTTTGCATCCCACTGTGCATATATATATATATATATATATATATATATATATAGGAAAAACTACTAAAAAGTTTTAAGTTTAAAAATGTATTTTTTTGACAGTATTTATTTATTTCTATTATTATATATATATATATATTTGATATTTCAGACTGGTCTCAGCCTTTCATCAAAACAAATGATTTTAAAATTTAAACTACAAGCGTTTGTCGTGAGGAACGTCTGTCGTGAGATGTTTACCTCACGTGACATAGAAAGCGATAGAGTTTTTGGATATTTTTAAATGTAAACCCAACTGTAATAATACTTTTAAATGTTGTTTTAAAGAAAATGTTTTTAAGTGTATCTAAAATATGTTTAACTATTGAAATATTTATAAAGATTCAAAATACCTAAGTGCCTATTTAACCCTTGCCTATATGTATTTAATTTTAAAATCCAGTATTTTTCTTTCTTTCTGTGTGAGTATGTGGAACTAAAATCTAACTAAAATATATATATATATATACTCAAGGCAACATTCATTAAAACACTGAAGACATCAATTAATAGAATCAGCTATGAATACTGGAGTAATGTTCTAAAATGTTTGTAAAAAGAACAGTTTTTTCATGCTTTAACACGTGCATGACCATGACATTACAACATATAAAAAGATTCTATTTTGGATAATTTTCATGTTCTAATGAAAACTAGCAATTTATCAACCGTTATATTTGAAGCAGAAAAAAATGTACAGTAATTTTAGCAACACAGTTTTCTGGTTACATTTGTTACCATAACTCAAACCCCTGAAGATGACCTTAGAAAGAGGTTGAAAGTACTTGGGTACCTTAAAAATGAATGAAAATAACATCTGTCAACGTTACAGCTCATTTCTGACATCTTTTGATAGTAATACGCAAAAGATTATCTGCGAGTATGAACAAATTTTATTCAGAATAAGCAAACATAGTGTTTGCAATTTATTTAATCTGACATGTTTGCAAGAAAATTTGCTGCCTAAATATATATGATGACTAAACAGTTATTGGTCAGAGTCAAATTAGACCAATTAGCAGTTATATTAAAAACTTCTCAATACACTTTTAAAAAAAGAATAAAAGTTAGACATATAACAGGCAGAGATTTTAAATATTAAAATTATGTATGTCAACTGATTACTGTAGCATGGTTACAAGCTTTTGGTATCATCAGGCATTACAGATAAACTAATTTTGTAACACTTTATATTTGAATGCACAACAGGAAGTTTAAACACTAAACAAAAAGTTAAAAATAAGGGGAGAAATTAGTCAAAACTAGCAAAATTGTATTGTATATACTTTTATCCAGGTTTGTATAAACTCAAAATGCATTTTCTAATGTGTATACATCCAAATGAAAGTTCATGCAATACTATCTTGCTTGTTTTGACTCACTCCTGTTTCAAACTTCCTGTGGTGCTTTCTAAATAAAGCATTAGGAAATCAGTTATACCGAAAGGTTAAACCATGTGTATTATTGTATGCAAATTAGTAGACAAGTATAAATAGAGAATAACTGGGGAAGTGAAGGATGAAAAAACCGTTGTCATAAAAGACATGGAGAGCTGTTCTATGACTACTACTACACAAAGATATGCAAAATATAACAATGGCATTGTTGATAGGATCCTTAAATTTACTGAATGATCCAAAACACATAGAAACATGGATAAGAACTTTTACTGCATTTACAAGAAGGAAAAATTAAGAGACACCAAAACTGATGAAGGAAAAAAACAAAAAATTAATTTATTTCTTGATACAGTTGGGTGTGAAGCTGTGATGAATATACTGACAATGTGTTTCCAAGCAAATTAGAAGAAATGACATTTTAAGAAATTCTTAAAATTATAAAAAAGAATATAAGGTCGAAAAAAAAACATTAAACCCTGAAAGAACCAAAATTTTAAAAGTAAAACAAGCATCAAATGGGTTCATTCTTTAAGACTTACATAGATTGAAAGAACAAGCCAAGTATTGTGAATATGAAAAATTGGGTGTATGGCAAATGACTATAGAAGATGAATTAATTCTTCTTAGATTAACTGAAACTTGCAAGACCAAAACCACAAACAAAAAATACTAGAATGTCTACAGAGTAGCAGAATGAGTTTGGAAGTTAGCGTTGAGTTTTTGCAACAATGTGAGTTGATTAGAGAATTTAATCAACCAAAAGAATTTGAGACATACAGAATGAACACAGCCAAATCCATAATTAAATGTAGATATTTTGGAAAAAAAATTTCGAGAGAGACAAGTCCAAATGTCTAGCTGTAGAAAAAATATGCTCAAATTGCAAAATAGAGATCATTTTCAGAACTTATGCAAATACTAAAAGCAAATAGAAAAAGTAAAAACTGTTCAAACTACCTCTGAAGAAAAAGAAGCTGAAATATTTACAATGGATACACAAAAGATAAGTAGAGAAAAAATAGGGATAAATGGCCAAATATTTAACAGCCAAGTTGATACAGGCAGTGAAGTTGCATTGATACCAAAAACTTTCTGGAAAAATTATGATGACTTAAATTTAAAAAAGCAGTATCCAATTAAAGCAATTTGATAGAGCAAATAAAAAAAATGGGTACATTTCAAGGCAATGTTGAAATAATTCCCATTATAGTTGTAGCTTGCAAAAGAAATCATGTATTACTTGGGATTGATGTATTAAAAGTAGATACAGTAAGACTAATCAATTCCATGGAAGCAAAAGAAAATCAAAAAGGATTATTGAAAGGACATAAAGCAAGGATTTGACTAAAGAAAAACTATTACCCAAAGTATATAGAGTCAAGAAAGGTGCCAATTCATATCCTATATTTGGTAGTAGTCAAATTAAATCAAATGATACAATAAGGCATATTAAATACAGTAACTCAAGGTGGAAGTGATTGGCGTCACCAATAGTAGCAATAATGAAACATGATGGAGATTTAAAGATATGTGGTGATGACAAGATAGGGATAAATCACCAAATATGTTTAAAATCTTTTCCATTGCCAAATATTGAAACTGTGAACCACAAGTCAGCAAAAATAGTCAGTTAGGTGCCATACATGATACACTCTTTGGGCGATCATGTCTCTTTCGATACATGACTGACTGGGCAGAAGATTATCCCACAGTGGGTTGCCATTGCTTTCTGCGGTAGACTGGTTGCTAGCCAAGGCTATAGAACCCAATCTGTCTTATTATTTAGCCCATAACTGGAGGGAAGAGATGGATTAATACCTTTCCCAAGGGTATTTGTACATAAGTGAATGCAACGAATTCAACCGGAATTTGAACTCGGCTCCCCGATTTGTCATTCCAAGTCTATATCCATTGCACCACAATACACTTTGCAAAAATTGATCTCAAGGCAGCATACAATCAAATAGAAATTCTAGGAAATCATTACAATAAACACTCCTATAGGCTTATTAAGATGAACTCATCTACCATTTGGGGTAAAGACTTTGTGCCAGATTTTCAAAAAGCAATTAGAACAATCTTATTGGGAAAAATAAAAAATATAATATTCCAGAATGATACAGGTGTAGGGGTAAGAATTAAAAAAGAATTGAAATATGAAACAGAGCAAATTTTAGTGAGATTAAAAAAGGCAGGTTTCACTGTAAACAAAGGTAAATGTAATTTTGACTCTAAGAAGATATAATATTTGATATCAAATATTAAAATATAATATTTGATATCAAATATTAAAATATAATATTTGATATCAAATATTAAAATATAATATTTGATATCAAATATTAAAAGAAGGCATATCACCCAATGACATACTAAAAAAGAAAAAATAGAAATAGTTGCCCCAACAAATAAAAAATGAATTAGAATCCTTTTTAGGACTGATAAATTTTTGTAGAAAATACATACCAATATACAGCAACAAAATTACACAAAAAAAAAAAAAAAAAATCTACCATCCGCCCATGCATTGAATACTGCTGCCATATCTGGTTGGGTGCCCCTGCTATTCTCCTCGGGCTTCTTGATAAGGTTCAGAGGTGGGTCTGTAATGTGATACATACCGACTTGGCAGACTGCCTGCAGTCTCTTTCTCACCGGTGTGACGTGGCTTCCCTGTGTCTCTTCTATAAATACTTTCACGGCTTCTGCTTCGATGAACTTAGATCACTGGTGCCCCCTAAATACGAATTTGAACGAGATACTAGATTAGCAACTAGATCCCACCCTTTTACAGTGAAACCAATAAAATACAACCGCAACTTTTTCTCCAACATTTTCCTTCCTCGCACTTCCCGACTGTGGAATTCTCTTCCAAACGATTGCTTCCCCGACGGCTGCAATCTCCAGGAGTTTAAATGTAAGGTCAATAGACACCTCCTAACACACTAACCTGCTCCCATTCTATCAAACACTCTTCCCATCTGCTCAACCCTCATCCTCGGTATCCTTACTCATCTGTCACCTTCCTCCTGACATTCCCTATGTCTAACCACTCCTTCTCTTTACCTTCCCCTATGTAGCCCCATGCGCAATAGTGGCAGTGGAATGCCTTGCTTGGGGTGAGAGGATTAAAAAAAAAAAAAACTAAAAAAAAAAAACAAGGAATTTGAAACACTAAAAAATATTCAGAGGAGCAAACCAATAATAAAAGTTTTCGATCCCCAAAAAGAAGTATTGCTCTCAAGAAGGCTGGTGTGATCCATATTGATGGCAGCTAAGAAGGACTGTCTCTGATGGTTAAACGATAGCAGCTTTGTTTTGAAAGCATTAAAATTTACAAACCAGGTCCACTATTGACAGGAGGTCCTTTTCAAGAGCTGTAACAAGGTTTGTTTTGTCAGCATTGGCAGATTTCTTAGCAAGATGGATGTAAATGATGGTGTGCTCAGTGTAAAGGCCTACTTGGGATTTGATTACATCAGGGAGATCGTTGATGAAAATCAAAAAAGTGTAGGACCTAAAACAGAGGTTTAAGAAACACCTGCATTCATATGGTAGTATCTGGAAGCATGGCGATTCAATACTACCTTCATTATGCAATTCAATAAAAATGATTTCAATTAAACCAGTGTTCAGATATATAATAGCCCTATAGCTTGTGCAGAAGGTTATGGTGCCACACACTGTCAAATGCTTTGAAGATATCCAGGGTAACAGCTCAAGCTTTGCCATTCTTATCAAGAGCCTGGTATATGTATTCAGTGATGGTTGTTAGTATGTCAACGGTAGACCTGGCAAAGCAGAAGCCATACTGTCTGTCAGAGAATAGGCAGTAGTGATGGTCTCAATCACTTTGCTAAAAATTGGTAGGAGGCTGATAGGGTGATAATTAGAGGGATCTGAGGGTTCTTCTGAGTTCTGCAAAACAGGAATCAGAAATGAGAACTTCCAGTAGGCAGGAAAGCAAGAGACAAGAAACAGTAATTGTAGAGTTTGGAGAGGACAGAAGAGAGTTCAGGGGCACATTTCTTTTAGACAATGACTGGGATTCTTTCACCTCTGCTCATTTTATGGGGATCGAGTTTTGAAATTATTTTAGAAACCAAAAACTAAATAATTATATGTATAGTAATATTTTTATTGTAAGTTTATCCTAAAAACATAGTACAAGAGCTGTTGTGTTTCAGTGCTTTGATATTAGCACTTTGTCAGGCAGTGAAATAATTTTTTTCTGTTAGGCATCATTATATATATAGAAACTTAAAAACAACACAATTGTTATCATATTTAGAGAGTTAAATGTGGAGTGATCTTGGAGGGTTTGTCCCAATGAACCAATAAAATGCTAGGTCATGATGGATATATATATATATATATATATATTTACGCTCTCACACACTGATTGAGCATTCTGGAAGAATGGTAGACTTTAAAAAACAGTAGCTACTCTAGCAAATATGCAACGTTCAATCAGCAATGAATTAGAACACTCTCAGCTATTGGGCATGTATAATGATAACATACACGCAAAAAAGTCTGCCTCCTTCTACCGAGTGCCCATAGCTCAGAGATAGAATCGCCGACTGACGCCAATTCGGTTGGGTTTCAATTCAAAAGCAATCGGAGTCTAACCTGACTGATGACCTGTGATACAGCGAAACTGATCTGTCTGCGGATGACAATATATATATATTTATGGTTGAATTGGCTATATGAATCTAAGTTCTACGCTTGTAAATTCTTTTTTCTCATTTCTCACTTGTGGAACTCTCTTCTGGCTCTATTTTTCCAGCCAACTTTGATCTTCAAAAATTCGAATACAATGTCAATCATTATTTGCTGTCTTCCTGGTTACTCTTTATTCTTCTCACTCATTAATAATGTTTCTGTTTTCTAATTCTTTCACTCCTAGTAACCCCTTGTCTTTTAGTATCTTTACTACTTTGCTTCGATTAAATTTGATTAAAAGCCATATTTTTTTTAGTTTACCCACTTCAAGTAGAACAGATTTCTTTCTCTATTACCTCATAGACAACATTGAGCTATAATTAGCATAGTTATATTATGAAAGCTCCTGGTCTTAAATTTACCTTTGATCAGTAATATTTAGTAAGGTCCTGGTGTTAAGTTTACATTTTATCAGTAATATTATGTAAGGTCCTGGTGTTAAGTCTACCTTTCATCAGTAATATTATGTAAAGGTCCTGGTCTTAAGTTTACCTTTCATCAGTAATATTATGTAAGGTCCTGGTTTTAAGTTTACCTTTGATCAGTAATATTAAGTTAGGTCCTGGTGTTAAATTTACCTTTGATCAGTAATATTAAGTAAGGTCCTGGTCTTAAGTTTATGTTTGATCAGTATTATTATGTAAATTCCTGGTCTTAAGTTTACCTTTGAATAGTAATATTATGTAAGGTCCTGGTCTTAAATTTAACTTTGATCAGTAATATTTAGTAAGGTCCTGGTGTTAAGTTTACATTTCATCAGTAATATTATGTAAGGTCCTGGTGTTAAGTCTACCTTTCATCAGTAATATTATGTAAAGGTCCTGGTCTTAAGTTTACCTTTCATCAGTAATATTATGTAAGGTCCTGGTTTTAAGTTTACCTTTGATCAGTAATATTAAGTTAGGTCCTGGTGTTAAATTTACCTTTGATCAGTAATATTAAGTAAGGTCCTGGTCTTAAGTTTATGTTTGATCAGTATTATTATGTAAATTCCTGGTCTTAAGTTTACCTTTGAATCGTAATATTATGTAAGGTCCTGGTCTTAAATTTAACTTTGATCAGTAATATTATGTAAGGTCCTGGTCTGAAGTTTATTTTTAAGAATTGTGAGATTTGTGCACTTTTAATACATTTTTTACTTTGTGAATTTTTTTTCTCTCCAGATCAGACAGGCATTTATTAAGTCAGTCTTTTATTCTGATATGAAGAAGGATAACCCAACACTCGTCATGTTGGTCAAATACATTGTCTATAAGCTTTTTCTCTTTGTCTCATCATCTCCACTTTTGTTTTATATACTGTCTTACAAACATGCAAACAAATATGTATTAATATTAGTTCTGTTCTGGCATAATGCCAGAAGGTTTGTTGAAAGAGATTTCAGTTTGTCATATATATATATATAACAATACATTTTATGTATATTTTATTTATCTGCTAGATACAGGAATGTTTTTAATATGATAGTTATTCCAATACACAACTGAACAATTCATACATGGATTTTCTGTGCAAAATAGTCAATGAATACATGTAGACCAGAGTTTACTAATGATTATTTTTATTTATTGACTCAGGTATTTAGATTCTTTTATGAAAGTAAAAAGCAGCCACATCCTGAAAGACTTTCTGCTGAAATTAGAATCCAATAAATTGATTCAGTCTTGTGCATAGAAATAAAAGAGTTTGACATAGATAACAGTAAAAAGTTTTAAATCACTAAAATGAATAAAAACATTTGTTTCAGTTAAATAATTTATAGTAGGCAGAAAATTTTATTATGACTTTAAATATGGACAAACGCTCTCACACCCTGATTCAGCACTTTAGAAGAATGGTAGGCTTTGAAAAAACAGTACCTACTCTAGCATCTACGCACAGTTCATTCAGTAATGAATTAGAACACTCTCAGCTACTGGCGCATGTTTACATGGTAGATGACATGCTAAAAGTCTGCCTTCTTCTACTGAACATCCATAGCTCAGACGTAGAATCGCCGACTGATGTCAATTTGGTTGGGATTCAATCCTGGCTAAATGTAATCAGATGTCTAACCATACTGATGAGCTGTGATACAGCAAAACAAATCTGTCTGCAGGTGGCTATATATATATATATATATATATATACAGGGTGTCCATAAAGTTTGTGTGAACATTAAAAAATTTATAACTTTATTTGTATTTAAGATAGAAATAAATTGTAAAAAGGATTAGAAAGAAGTAAATCTATATTTTTTAAAGTTGTATTGAAATTTTATTTAAGTTTCTACAAGTCCTCCATCATTAGCAATACAAAGGGTAATACAATTTTGCAGTTAAAGGAAAATGTTTGCCAACTGATTTTCAGTAATGCCTGAAACCACATTAGTTCAATTTAAAACTAGGTACATTAAAGTTTATAACATTTTTTACAGATTATTTCTATCACAAATACAAAAAAAGTTATAATTTTTTAAAATGCACACAGACTTTATGGACACACTATATATATATATATATATATATATATATATATATTGTATTTAGGCAGCAATTCACATGTAAAAAAAGGTTAAAAATAATAGAAGTATTATTAATAAAGAAGAAAACCCAACACCCAAGAATATCATGTATGAATATGGCCATAAGGTGCAGACTGTGTTTAGAAGATAAAACATTCCTATAACTCTACACACATGCATACACAAAACAATCTACTTATTCAGTTCAAATTAAAATAAAATCCATACTTGATAATGGCTAAGAGTACATCTGAAAGCACTTGGATAAATATATATATATATATATATATATATATATATATATATATATATCTCAACAAACATACATATTATATACATATCCTGTATCTAAAGCATGACTTGGAGTTTCATGCACTACGCAGTCATCAGGTGCATAATCGGAACAAAGAGTTTTAGATTTTCATTTTTATTCTTGGGACTAGCATTATTTAAGGTTGCTATTTTTTCATTTACTAAATGTATAATTAAATTTAAACTAAAATCTAAAAACAAAATAAAAAAGTAAAATAGTCATAAAAAAACCTCTTTTGTCAGATAATTTTAGCTTCTTATTTTATTTTTAAGTTTCAGTATAAACCTAATTAAATTATACATTTGATGACTGTGCAGTGCAGTGTACAAGGGCAGCTAGGTAGTACCCATTGCAGATGCCTGCTCAGGTGCGCTTGTGTTTGCTCAACACCCACAGAGCCCACCTGTGGTTTAGACTGCGACTATGCTAAGCAAACCTTAGAGTTTCTGGGTGAAAATGCATTATCTGGTTTAAACAACAGTCTGAACAAGGCCAGTACACTAAATTTCACTCACAAGGCTTGGGTCAACCCTGTGGGTATGGTTTTCAGGCACTTTCCAAAGATGCCACAGGTGATCACATTCTCCAGATAAATAACATTAAGAAGTCATCTTCCTTACAAATCAACCATAGGGAGATTGGAACCACAGCTTCATGGTTAGAAAGCAAACATTCTAACCACTAGGCCACATGCCTAAATATATATAAAAACTTATTTATAAATGAAACTTTGTGTGTGTGTGTGTGTGTGTGTCCATTATCTATAGACTCCGAAATGGCTGAACTGATTTTCTTGAAAATTTACACAGTTGTACTATAAGCGTCTGTGAGTGTTCTTAGCTAGGTTTTGTGTCGAGGTACTCCTGATAAATATCGAAAATCGATAATCGAAAAAATCGGGTTATAGAAGGAGTGGTCCGATTTTAATCAAATGTGATACACTCATAGACAAAGACATAAGAAATGATATTCAGAAGTTTCAAGTTTGCAGTTCTTACAATAGTGCATAAAATTGATAATATATATATAAAAGGCAAGATATGTGTGTGTGTGTGTGTCTGTTTATCTGCCTGTATGTCTGTATTTTTTTCAGCCCTTTTATTTTAGTTTGAGTTTTTTTATCTTCTGTTTTAATTCTTTATCTTTTATTGTTCTCTCTCCTTAATAATATTTTTCTTATATTCTCATACACATTTTTGTGGCTTTATTACCTTGCTTGTGAGAAAATGATTTAAAAAAAACAGAAATAGAATTCTTTCTAAAATTCTGTGGAAAATTGCATTATTTATTTTTTTAAGTGAAATTAGAATTCAATAAATTGATTAAACATTTTATGCATAACTATTTCATCAATATTTCCAGAAATTTTGCAGCACAAAATCATTTGTTTGGAATTTTTTTTTCTTTTTTTGTTTACTTGTAAAGCATAGAAAAAACTTACTGGATGTTGTGGCATGATATAAAAAGAAAGGTAAAACAATTTTCATTGATAAAAAAAATTGTTTCAGAACAAGAAAAATGTCCCATCTAAATTTTTATGAACTTAATTGTAATTCAGAGAATCAATCAAGCATGTTGGCTTTTATATATATGCATTTAAGTTAAATGCAACTATCATTTATCAATAAGCTAGTTGAATGCTACAGGAAAAACATTTTGATTGTTTGTACAAAACACAAAATCAATGATCAGATAATCCTTTTAAATAACATTTATTTAACTTTTTGGTTGCTTTCAAGATCTTTGACTGAATCATCAAATTTGTTAATCATGTGTTTGATATTGTAACATTAACAGTTTATTGAAAGTGAGGGTCATCAAAATTGGGGCAGAAAAGCAGAGTTTCCTTTCCACGGCTGAGGTATGTGTCGTATTCAGGATTTTGAATCGACAATGAATAGTGATGTTAAAGAGTTTTCCTTTTTTCAATCCATGCTCCGATGAACTTAGCTCATTGGTGCCCCCTATATCTGAATTTACTCAAGACACAAGATTAGCAACTAGGTCCCACACTTTTACTGTGAAACCAATAAAATGTAAATGCAAATTCTACTCCAGCAGCTTCTTTTCTCGCACTTCCTGCTTGTTGAATTCCCTTCTTTTTACTTGCTTCCCCGACAGCTACAATCTCCAATAATTTAAATGTAAAGTCAATAGTCATTTCCTATCTCACTCAGCTGCATCCTCTCTCTCATGCTCCTTTCTCCATCCACTCTACTCTCATCAGTATTCTCATCCTTCTCTTACCCACTTCCTGACAATCCCTATAACCGGTCACTCTTTTTCATAACTTTCCGATGTAACCCTCTGCACAACAGTGGCAGTAAACTGCCTTGTTTTTATATGATTATAAAAAAAAAATCTGTTTTCAATCATAGAGTTCTTGTTTCCAATCATCACATGTTTTTGTAATCATTTCACCCCAAGCAAAGCAATAAAGCCACTAAGTTGCAAGATGAAGTATAACTATTTAGTCTATTTACCTTGTTGAGATGTGTGTTGTGGTGCATTGGATATCAGCTCGGAACAAGAAATCGGGGAGCCGAGTTCAAATTCCAGTTGAATTCATTGCATTCACTTCTGTGCAAATACCTTTGGGAAAGGTATTAATCCATTTCTTCCTTCCAGTTATGGGTTAAATAACAGAACAGATTGGGTTCTATAGCCTTGGTCAGCAACCAGTCTACCACAGAAAGCAATGGCAACCTACTGCAAGATAATCTTCTGCCCAGTTAGTCATGTCTCTTTCGAGACATGATTGCCCAAGCGTGTATCATGTATGGCACTTAACTGACTGACATTGTTGGGACTGTTGTTCTCATCTTTATTGCCATATTCACAACATTGTGGCCATCCTTTGCTCCAGCTTTCTTCAGGTGACATTTATCAGCAATTTGAACCAAACCCTTTTAGTCCACTGGAATAGATTGTTTTCATTCCACATGCCATGCCTTTTTTTAATATCTCAGTTTCAGTTAATTTCCTTTAGAGACTCAACTCTCCAAGTTTTTTTTTTGTTCACCTCTGCTATCTAGACTTTCTGCTGTAAATGCAGCTGTGGTGTATAGGAAATTTGTTCTGGAGGAATATTGTTGTAGAGGAATATCCTGGTCCTACCCCAGAATGGGTATGGCCCGGGTCATAAAAGACCTAGACAAGAATGAACTACAGACAGAGAACACTCGAAAGAGATCAAGTGGGTTCGGGGCTGTACGAGTGTCTTCGTCATTACATGGGAGTGATTGAGGTTATTCATCATTATACCAGAGTCAAAAGCCATCGGCCTTAGACGAGAGTTAGATGTCACTAGATGGAAGCCTACTTCTCAAGACTGACGCATACGTCCTATACAGAGACATTGCCTTCTTAAATGTTATTCTTGTTAACTGTTCGTTGGTGTACTTGTATTTGGTTTATTGTACTGAGGTATAATAAATCTCTATTTATATATTCTCAGTGTTAAGAGTTATTTCTTGCACTATTCTTTCCCTGTTTATCCCCTCCCGGGATACAACAGAATTAAAAGCAGCTTTCTTCTTCACTTTTACAAAAATTCACAATGACGTGTGAAATCCTAGTTTTTCCAAAATAGAAAAAGAATTGACCATGTGCTTAAAGAAAAAGTCGAAACCGGATTTCACAAGTAGATGTTAAACTGACATTCTGACCAATGGAAGCAATTTGCAAAACAAAAAGGACTTAGAGATCTAGTGCAGAAAATCTAGATGACTATAAATGCTTTGATCAGCTTCAAGCAGAGCAGCAAGATGAAACAACTAAAATGTAACAAGAGAAGCTTCAAACTGACCCGGACATTCATTCTCTTTCTCTTTCCTTCTCCTGTGCTGATTCGTTTTACTTCTACTTCTCCATCCAAAGATATTCTTACGAATGCACTTATACATACATACATACGTATAAACTCTTACCAACCATTCTATTCTAACATGAAAAATGTATGTTTCTATTCTTACATTATTCCACACTAATACACACATTCATTTCTTTTAATAAATTTCTATTCTAACATGAAAAATGTATATTTCTATTCTTACATTATTCCACACTAATACACGCATTCATTTCTTTTAATAAATTTCTATTCTAACATGAAAAATGTATATTTCTATTCTTACATTATTCCACACTAATACACGCATTCATTTCTTTTAATAAATTTCTATTCTAACATGAAAAATGTATATTTCTATTCTTACATTATTCCACACTAATACACACATTCATTTCTTTTAATAAATTTCTATTCTAACATGAAAAATGTATATTTCTATTCTTACATTATTCCACACTAATACACGCATTCATTTCTTTTAATAAATTTCTATTCTAACATGAAAAATGTATATTTCTATTCTTACATTATTCCACACTAATACACACATTCATTTCTTTTAATAAATTTCTATTCTAACATGAAAAATGTATATTTCTATTCTTACATTATTCCACACTAATACACACATTCATTTCTTTTAATAAATTTCTATTCTAACATGAAAAATGTATATTTCTATTCTTACATTATTCCACACTAATACACACATTCATTTCTTTTAATAAATTTCTATTCTAACATGAAAAATGTATATTTCTATTCTTACATTATTCCACACTAATACACACATTCATTTCTTTTAATAAATTTCTATTCTAACATGAAAAATGTATATTTCTATTCTTACATTATTCCACACTAATACACACATTCATTTCTTTTAATAAATTTCTATTCTAACATGAAAAATGTATATTTCTATTCTTACATTATTCCACACTAATACACACATTCATTTCTTTTAATAAATTTCTATTCTAACATGAAAAATGTATATTTCTATTCTTACATTATTCCACACTAATACACGCATTCATTTCTTTTAATAAATTTCTATTCTAACATGAAAAATGTATATTTCTATTCTTACATTATTCCACACTAATACACACATTCATTTCTTTTAATAAATTTCTATTCTAACATGAAAAATGTATATTTCTATTCTTACATTATTCCACACTAATACACACATTCATTTCTTTTAATAAATTTCTATTCTAACATGAAAAATGTATATTTCTATTCTTACATTATTCCACACTAATACACGCATTCATTTCTTTTAATAAATTTCTATTCTAACATGAAAAATGTATATTTCTATTCTTACATTATTCCACACTAATACACACATTCCAACTGACAACCAACCTTCTGATAATTCTGATGATAATTCTAAATAAAAACTTGTAAGTTGTAGGGAGTTTGGTTTTGTATGACACAAGACCAATAAAAAAAAAACATTAACCATCTCCCTATAGCTTCACAACCACTTTCTAAGATCAATGGTTAAAACAGCTTTGAGTCAGTGAAACCTGTAGATCTCTGCAAAGACTGTCCGTCTCAGAATATTGTGGACTGTCATTACAGAATCTGAAACAAAGATCTATACCAGTGGTTCCCAAACTTTTTTCTGTCATTTCCCCCTACACCCAGTCCGACCATCCAGATTTCCCCCTTCATGTGTATGAGAGAAAGAGCAGTTAAAACACACTGAGACTATTTACTAATTTATTTTTCAAATGTACAAATATACTGATAAACTTATAGTTACAGAGTAAACTTGATAGAGAGCAGTTAGTAACAAGTAAGCATAGCCATAGAGAGTGGTTAGTAACAAATAAAAGGACTTTTGTTTGCTCTTCTACTTCAGAATTAAATTAGTGAGAAGAGTGATGCTGCTTCTTGTGCTCCAGTGTATCAATATCAGAGTTAGTTTTGGCATGCATGCAACGTATGTCACATTCCACCTGTAGTCGGTTTTGTGCTTTGGGCTTGATTGTGAGTAAAGTAGAAAATCCTGACCCACGAATGTAGGTTGTGGAAAACAGAAAGAGGATTTTCAATGCGTTGTTGCTCAGTTGTGGGTATGCTCCATGCATATTAACCCAGAATTTTGAGATTTTTTATTTAGTAGGTTGTGTAATTATTTCTCCCTTGGTAGCTTCAAATTTACCCCACAAAGGGAAATTTTCCCCTAGTTTGGGAATCACTGATCTATGCCAAACAGCACAGATGACAAATTACGGAATTTTAATAGCAACCCCTATGCTTTTTCTGCATTTTTAGAAAAAGTACCAGGAAGTTTCTTAATTGCATCATAAAGTTGGGGACCTACACATATAAAAACAAAAATGCATTTGATTTTAAAAAATCCACCAATTTGTGTCATGCCAGACAATTTTTCTCTCCAGTATCTATTTTAAATATCTATAAATCTACTGTTCATTCATTCTTTGAATATTCCTACCATGATTGGTCTGATGTTTCTGCTATACATTTAGAGATTCTTGATAAAAAAAAACAAAAAAACAAAAACATCTGCCATTTCATTGGTCCTGACCTGACATTTTGGCTTCAATCACTTTCCCACCACTGTTATATAACTTCTCTATAAATACTGAACTGTACAAAAACAGAACAAGACATTTCTAAATGTGGATAATGAAACAAGAACAGTCTATATCCAGATTAGATAAAATTTCAGTGTAAAACTTCATAAAGGTTACCCTGATGTATAAAAACCTGAAGATGTTGGATATCTTAATTAATGATAAATTGTGATGTTTATGACAATAGAACAAACATAAATAATAGCCCCTTGCCTTAGAAATTAAGACAGAGGTTTAACAAGAATTATATATATATATATATATATATATATATGCTCACAAGGAAATTTGGTGGCTCAGAATGAGAAATGTGAGAGCCAAGTTTGAATTCTGGTCAAGTTTGTTGCATTCACTGATGTGCAAATATCCTTGGGAAATGTAAGAGTCTATTTCTTCTCCCTGGGCTATGTTTAAATAGTAAATTGGGTCCTATAGCCTTGGTTGACAATGCTAATAGGTATTTGTAACCATACCAACAAATAACTATTAAAATCATACAATTATGGATGAAAATGTTTTAACTTCACCTAATTTTAAAAATTGCATGTTCATAAAAATCCCTGTTATGTGAGTGTTTCCAAATAAATGATAAAATCAGTTATTATAAATCGCCTGCAGACACAAAAAAGAAGAAACCTTGGTTGCATAATAACTTGTTTACAAATGAAATATATATATATATATATATATATATGTGAATTAGGAAACTTGAAAATTTTTTCCACACTGTTTCATATAACTTTTTGTACCAAAATCCTCTTGTGAGGCTCAAATTAGTAAGAATTGACTAAATACATTCCTCACCTCTACCAAAAAAAAAAACTTACCTGTCTTTATGTTTCAAACTCATTCTGATTTCAAGACAGTAGCAGTGAGCAAGTTCCTAAAACTGTTACCATTCTGGTATCTTGGTTGGAACTAATAATAGCAACTTTTGGGGTGGGTGGGTGGATAGAAAAACGTAAAGACCCTACTACTTTTTATGACCAGTAAACACGAAACATTATCTATTCTTCATGACCAGTAAACATAAAAAAATTTTGAAAATGCTTCCTTCATTTCCGGTTGGTCATAAGTTGTTTGCATATCTTGATTGTGTCGTGTCTAAAAAGGTTCCCACTGAGTTCATTCCAAAAATAACCCAGATAACTGCAAGGAAATTGAAAAATATATCAAAGGGCTGAAGATAAAATGTTAACCGTAATGGCTAGCGTCATGAAAAATTCAAATTGTAGTTGCGATAATTAGTATTATCTCCGCACTCAAGTATAACTGGAATATGACTCGGCTACTCCTATACAATCAGCCAGGCAATAAGGAACTGATTCCTCCCCAGAGACCACTAAGCTCTCGCGATGGGGAGAGAAGGGAGATGCAGAAATCAAATAAGTTACCTTCTAACATGGCTGCCTTCTTTTTGTCCCCTTTTTGTCTACCTCATTTACAGGAGAGTATCTAATGCAGCAGGTGGGTTAGTCCACATTACTATAATGGACCTGCCCAACACATTTGCATGAATGGATTCTATTCACTCATATACATCCCTCCATTAGATCACTCAAGAGCTTGGTCTTTCATTTGGACTGACTACATCAATCTATTTGTGTGCCAAATCACTTGCTATTAACCAATATCCAACATTAAGGACAACTTTTCAACAGAATTCATCAAAAGTTAGAGTTTACTAAGCCCATTAACTCTAGATTATCTACCCATTTTGAAAACTTTTGCTCAAAAGGATAAGCAAAAAAATGTTAAAGATTAATTGTGTATATGACTGCAAATTTTTCTTCTTTTAAATTTGGAATTATCGATGTGAAAATAATGGGAATAAAAGAAATGCTTAAAACATTATCTCTCTCTAGTATCTATATCTATAAAAATGACAAGTGGGGACATTGTGTAAAAATTTGTTGTGTAAATTCATCATATGTTTTTCATTCTTATTATTCCTTAAACTACCCGAGTGAAACCGGGCTAATCTATATCTATAAAAGTGACAAGGGTGGATGTTGTGTATTTGCTATGTAAATTCATCATATGTTTTTTGTTATTATTCCTTAAACTACCCGAGTGAAACCGGGCTAATCTATATTTATAAAAATGACGAGGTGGATGTTGTGTATTTGCTATGTAAATTCATCATATGTTTTTTGTTATTATTCCTGAAACTTCCCGAGTGAAACCGGGCTAATCTATATTTATAAAAGTGACGAGGGTGGACATTGTGTCAGTATTTGCTGTGTAAATTCATCATATGTTTTTTATTATTATTCCTTAAACTACCCAAGTGAAACTTGGCTAAACTGCTAGCTCTACTATAAAATATTGGTCTTTTTACTATAGAATATATTATTTGTATTCTGTATTTATAAAAGTGACGAGAGTGGACATTGTGTAAGTATTTGTTTGTTTAACAGATTCGACTTAGCATCTGCATTTTGCAGTCTAGCTCGGCAGAAGTTGTGCTCAGATGTAGATCAAAATTTTAGAACACTAACGAGACCTTGAAATTTTTGAGAAAGCTAAAATTAGGGGTAGAAGAATATATATTATCACCCCACAAGGTCAGGAATCAGTTTATCTTATTGATTATAATATAGAATCAACCACCTCACTTTATATTATCTATATAGGTTGCCCTCCCCCTCCCACCCTAATCTAATAGTGACATTCTACATTGTTATCTATATCTATAAAAGCGACGAGGGTAGACATTGTGTAAGTATTTGCTATGTAAATTCATCATATGTTTTTTATTCTTATTATTCCTTAAACTACTCAAGTGAAACCAGGCTAAACTGCTAGTTTGTTTATATTTCTGAGATGAGGTAGTATTTACATTATTTGGACTATTGTCCTCATCTTGGTTGCTGTTTGTACGACGTTTAATAATAGATCATTCTATTTGTCTATATTTCTGAGATAAGGTAGTATTTACAGTATTTACATTATTCAGACTATTGTCCTCATCTTTGTATGATGTTTTGGCCATTGTACGTTCCGGCCTTCTTCAGGTGGTAGGAACTTTGAACTAAAGCCTTTATTACAATCACTGAAGTACATCATCCTCATTCCTACTGTATTATCTCTCTCTCTATATATATATAAAACTATCTCTCTCTCTCTCTCTCTATATATATATATATATATATACACATACATATAATAATAACTATAGTAATTATAACAATATTAATAGTAACAGAAATAATTCTGCTAATACTAGTAATAGTTATACTATAATTTAGATAGTCTTGAATAACCCACCGAGAACGAAATCGGAGGGAAAAGGAGGGGAAGTAAAAAAAGAAACAAATGAAGTACATGAACAAAAAGTCAAGCACTCGTAGGAAAGAAAAAACCCCAAGACGAAAACCCGAACACTAAAGCGCTCAATACGAGAGTAGAGCAACAAAAACAGAAAAAAGATGCAAGAGCCAACAAACCTACCTAGGTTTCACCCTTCAGCTCGTCAGAGTTTTTACCCTGATGAGCCGAAGGGTGAAACCTAGGTAGGTTTGTTGGCTCTTGCATAGATTTTCTGTATATATATATTATCGGAGACTTGTGCTACTCTTCAGTATTTGTCTATACTTCTGAGATGAGGTAGTATTTGCACTATTTACATTGTTCAGACAACTGTCTTCATCTTAACTGTCATGTTTATGATATTTCAGCCATTGTACACTCCTGCTTTTTTCAGGTGCAAGACATTTTGAACCAAACTCTTTATTGTGATCACTGGGGTATATCATTCTCATTCCATTTGTGATGCTACTTCTGGTAGCCATGTAGTTATCTACCTTTAACTCTCAATATATATATATGTGTGCGTGTGTGTGTGTGTGTTTATATATATATATACGAAAAACTACTAAAAAGTTGTAAGTTAAAAATGTATTTTTTGACAATATTTATTTATTTCTATTATTATATATAAATATTTGATATTTCAGACCGACCTCGGCCTTTCATCAAAATATATTTTTAACTTACAACTTTTTAGTAGTTTTTCCTATACATATTAAGACAGTATATGTGGATTATCATTATGCTATATATATATATATATATTTCTTTTTTTCTGGGCTGATTCATTGTCTTTGATGTTTTTGTAACTTGTATTTTTATGTTTTTCCTTCTCCTAGACTGGTTACAATTCAAGGCTGTAGAACCCAGTCTATCCTGTTATTTACCCAAAGCTGGATGATAGAAAATATGGATTCATATCATCCTTAAATGTATTAGCATGCAAGTGAATGTAATTTATTTGACTGGAATTTGAACTTGGCTTTCCGATTTCTGAATCCGACCCGCTGTCCATACACTCAATAATACCTCCATTAGTAAAGATAATTAAGTGGCTTCTTGCTGTTCTGCATGGTTTCCATTGTTGTTCTAGTCTTGTTTCCAACCAAGGCTAAAGTATTTAATCTGCTCAGTTTTTTTAATACATTAATGCACAGAACTGCTGATAATTAAATAATAACCCTATTAATTTATATGAAGAATATTTTTATAATGCGAGGAAACATTTGCATTCAACATAAAAGTAGTTTTAGGTTTGTTCTTCTCTTCTTCTATGTGCCGTGCCCCTTTGGGACATGGGAGATGAGGAAGGCCATGATTGCCTTCCTCATCTCCCTATTTCTCGTGGCTCTTAGTATGCTTTCTTCTGTTAGCCCACCTAAACCCAGCTCCACCATCCATTTACTCAATCCTATCAAGTACGTTACGCATTGATTTCCCATCTCCTTTTCCCTCTATCTAACTGCGAGCATCAGATTCTCCAAGCCCTTCTTCCTCATTACATATCCCAGGAACCTCAGCTGTCTTTTCCTGATGTTAAGTATTAGTCTCCTTTTCATTTCCATCCTCTCCAAAACCTCATCATTGTTCACATGTTTGGTCCATTGCATCTTCAGCATCCTTCTGTAGAACCACATTATTTTTGCTTCAAGTCACTCCTTGTCTCTGAAGAGATTGTTCAGCTTACACTGCCATATTGAAGAACAGACATCACATGACTATCCAGTACTCTGTTCTTTGTTTCCAGCAAAATTTTCCTGTCTCACAATACAAATCAAAGTTTAAAACCCTGTAAGCATAGGAACATTATCAAATACTCAACTGCTAAGGTTATTAGTTAAAGAGGTAAACTATTATGAAATTACTGTACTGTTGTAGTCTAATTGCCATTGCAAATAGAGATCACTGATGAACCTTTGAAACTCATATAGTTTAATGTAGGAATTTGTTGTTGAATCAACTGACCTCTTCCAAGAATATATTAATGGTAAGAGTTATTGTGAAATGAAATGGCGATGAAAGAATTCTATTTTCAGGCTAACATTCAGGTCAGCCATAAATATAGATGAGCTATAATTCGAGAAGCTATAAAAAGATATTTTTAGCAGTCTTAAGTTCAGATCGATTAAAGGTTGTAAATTTATCAACTTTGTATTGATTCTCATACCAATATTTTCTGTACTGATTAAACCTCACCTGTCTCACAGCTGTGTAACTGACTCCTTACTTTCATTTCTGTGAGCTGGATTAAAGCCAAGACAAACAGACCCAGTAGTTCAGTATTAAAGATTAATGAAGTGAAAAATGCCACTTAAAGAATAGGTAAAAGATCCAAAGTAACTAATTAAAGTAGACAAGTTATTATTTGCTCCTATAGAATACTAGCAGTATAGCCCGGCATTGCTTGGGTGTGATGGACTCAGCCGAAAGAATATTTAAACCAATAAAATAACTGTGACAATTTACCAATCGCACCTAATATATATATATATATATATATATATATATATATATATATATATACTAGCATTATAGCCGGGTGTTGCTTGGGTGTAATGAAAGCTTTAAAACTAATCCATGGTCCTGGAGCTCAGACTCAGCCAAAAGAATATTTGAAACAATAAAATAACTGTGACAATTTACCAATCGCACCTAATATATATATATATATATATATACTAGCAGTATAGCCGGGCGTTGCTCGGGTGTAATGAAAGCTTTAAAACTAATCCATGGTCCTGGAGCTCAGACTCTTTGGACGTTGGCACGAAAGACTAAAAAGCAATAGTTGTTTCCAGTTAAAGCAAAACTTGTAGACTGAAAGAAAAATGAATGGATGTAAGTCAAATTTTGATTTCCTGGCATCAATATCAAATAAGTTTTTTTTGCTATAAACTGAATTTTGAAGGCTAAATAAGTCCTCTGAGTAAATGGTAACGTGGCTGAAACTAAGAACTACAATTATACCTACTTAGAGCCAAACCCGAAGCAAAAACTAAAATAAAAGGGCTGAAAAAAATATAGACATACAGGCAGATAAACAGACACACACACAAACATCTTGCCTTTATATATATATATATATATATATGTGTATATATATATATATATAATCGATTTTCTGCATTATTGTAAGAACTGCAATCTTGAAAATTCTGAATATCATTTCTTATGTCTTTGTCTATGAGTGTATCAAATTTGATTAAAATCGGACGACCCCTATAACCCGATTTTTTCAATTATCGATTTTCGATATCTATCGGGGTTACCTCAACACAAAACCTAGCTAAGAACACTCGCAGGCACTTATAGTACAACTGCGTAAATTTTCAAGAAAATCGGTTCAGCTGTTTTGGAGTCTATAGGTAACAGACACACATACAGACAAAGTTCCATTTATAAATAAGTTTAGATAGATCTGATCAATGCCTGAAATATTCAAAATAGGTTGGATGGAAATTGCTTTTTTGTTTTTTCCATGTCTGTTTATATTAGGAAAGGATATCAGAATAAACTAGAAGCAATATTGGCTGCAAACCACCTGTATATAAATGGAAAATGAATTCAGAAAATATATAAAGAGGTTTAAATCTCCTTGGCTAAACTCTCACAACAGACCTCAAGTGGAATGGCTACATAGAACCGATAGCTAAATCTGCTGCTAAGAAAGTCAGTTCTCTGTGGAGGGCAAGGATGTTTTTCCCATCTGAAAACATCCTGCACATATATAAATCTACCATCCGCCTGTGCATTGAATACTGTTTCCATATCAGGTTGGGTGCTCCTGTTATCCACCTAGGTGTCCTTGACAAAATCCAACGAAGAATCTGTAATGTGATTGATCCCAACTTGGCAGCTCAGATACAGTCACTCTCTCACTGGCGCAATGTGGCTTCCTCATGTCTCTTCTACAAATACTTTCATGGCTTCTGCAGAAGCCATGAAAGTACTTATAGAACAGACAAAGGGAGGCCACATCTCGTCGGTGGGGAAGTGGCTGTAGTCGAGCTGCCAAGTTAGCACCTATCATGTTACTAACTCTTCTTTGGAGCCTGTCAAGAACACTGAAGTGAGCGGCAGGGGCGCCTGACCATAAATGGCAGCAGTACTCCATGCAGGGTCAAATGGTAGACTTGTATATATGCAGGATGGATTCAGGCGGAAAGAATGTCCTGGATCGACACACTGACCCAACCTTCTTAGCAGTGGATTTAGCTATGAATTTGATGTAGCGGTTCCATTTGAGATCAGAAGAGAGGGTAAGGCCAAGAAGGCGCAGTGTATTGCACTCAGGGAGAATCGCTTGGTCCATGCTTATGGGAGGCAGGAGAGGTTGCCTGTGATGGTTGACAGACAACAGCTTTGTCTTGGACGCATTGAAACCACCTCTTGCCCCAGTTCACTACAGAGTGTAGATCCCGTTCAAGGTCAGCAGCGAGATTGCGTCTGTCCACCATGCCAGGTTTCTTACTGGAGTGAGAGTATATTGTCGTGTCATCTGCGTAGATGCCTACTTGGGACTTGATCTCATCTGGGAGGTCATTGATGAAAATAAGGAAGAGCGTCAGGCCCAGGATAGAGCCCTGGGGGACACCAGCATTCGTGCTGTAAGATGAAGAGGCATGCCCATTCAAAACGACCTTCATTTTGCGGTTGTTTAAAAAAGACTGGATTAGGTCAAGCAGGCGTCTGGTAATGCCGTAACCCCGTAGCTTGCAAAGGAGGCCGGAGTGCCAAACCCTGTCAAAAGCCTTGGAGATATCCAGAGCAACTGCACGAACCTCGCCTGACTCATCAAGGGTCTGGAGCATGTACTCCGTAAAGGTTGTTAGCATATCAGCAGTGGACCTGGCAAAGCGGAAGCCATATTATTTGTCAGAGAAGAGTTTGTGGGCAGTAAGATGTTGAACTATTTCAGCATTGATTATGGCCTCGAACACTTTCCCGAATATTGGTAGAAGACTGATAGGGCGATAGTTGGATGGGTCCGAGGGTTCACCACAATTCTTAAAAACAGGAACAACTGAAGAGAACTTCCAGCATGCAGGAAAACAGGAAGCAGAAAAGCAGTAGTTAAACAGTTTAGAGACAGGGGAGAGTTCAGGGGCACACCTCTTAAGGACTATCACCGGGATTCCGTCGTCACCGCTCGCCTTATGGGGTCAAGTTTTGAAATTACTCGGGATACTACCTTCAGGGTGATATGTATGTCGTGCAGTTTGGCCTCAGTTCTAACGGGGAAGTTGGGTGAGTTTATTCCAGATGAGTCAAACGTGGAGTTGGATGAGAATCTGTGGGCAAAGCACTCAGCTTTGTCCGCAGATGATGTGAGAACCTCAAATTCGTGGATTAAAGGAGGTATAGAAGATTTGCAGTTGTTAAGCATCCATTTGCATATCCGCCAGTAGTCCTTGGAGCCGAACTTGTGGTCAGCTATGCGCTGTTGCATTCTCTCAGCAAACAACTGTTTGGCGTCATTCAGAATTCTCTTGCACTTATTGCGAGCAGATATGAATAGGCGCCTATTGTGATCAGATGACTGGCTCCTGAATAGTCGGAAGTAATGGTTCCTGTGGGCAATGGCGGCCAAACAGGCAGGAGAGAACCACGGAGAGGAATGAGGTTTTAGGCAATACTTCCTGGTGGGTATGAAGGCATCAATGCCAGCTTTCACTCATGATGAGTCCTCAGATGCACAGTCATCAACTGGGAGATCGAACACTTTTCCCCAAGGGGTGTTGCAGAGGAAATTGCGAAATGCATCCCAGTCAGCTTTTTGGTAGCGGTAAAAGGTCCTATAGGTAGGAGGCTCCTGAGGGGAGTTAGAGTACACAGAACAGGATACTATGGAGAGCCATGATTGTTAACGTTCTGAACAGACATGGCACATGGAGGAAGAAGAATGAGCTTGAGTAAATGGATAATAGAAGAATGTTTAGAAGAGATAACACAATGACCAAATTTATTTAGAGTTATAATGAACAGGAAATTGTGAAGAGCCATGTTCACCAAGGTGCTGAATCAAATCTTTTTTGATGTGGCAGTGTCTTCTATGCATGTTGCATAGAAAAAGGAAGCAGCAACAAAAAACTTAATTAAACTGAATTAATGGATTCAAAGTAAAGTTTCATTATAAACAAAACCCCAGCCTAAAAAAAGGTTCATAACAATAACCATGAAAAATTGTAAAGCAAACCCATTTCTACACTTCTGGCTTGTCTAAAACTAGACCTGTTAATTAATTAAACTATTAATTCTTTAACAGTTTAATTAGGAAATTAATTAAATGAATGAATAGTTTGAATTAAAAAAAAACATATTCAACATTAAATTATTAGACATCTGTTTATTTTATGAGGTAAAGGTAGCACACAGTTTGGAGAAAATTCAGTCCTTTAGTAGTGAGACCGGACTGAACTCTCCAGGGCACAATGGAGTATGTACTGCCCAGGCTACATGCCCCTAACCTCATCTCAGCTGTACCTACAAAATTCAAAGGAATTCAGGGCATTACATTTAGGGCTGGTTTGGCTGCAGGAAATTGTCAATGTTGATTGCTAAATGCTTTCAGGGTTTAACTCCCAGTTTTTTCTGGATTTACTTCCATAGCCAAAAGATAGCAGAGGTTTAAAATGTGGATTTCTTTCTCCTAGATGGACTGCCTTCCTGGGCTGTATCACTTTAAAATCAACTGCTTCAGATAGATGGTATTCATCTACCTGAAGCAGTTGATGATGAAATACTAGTTGTCCACCTTGATCCATTCTCTGGCTTGTGGCTGGACTTAGTCATCTGAGGTTATTTGAGAGATGCAATAGAAGCTTTCTGGAAACTGTGGGAGTTTGTCCCTATTATCACTACTCCAAATGGCTATGAGAAGTTTTGGAACATGCATAATATAATTATGTACACATTATATATACTGATGTGCATTGTAATGCAGTGGATATTGACTTGGAATGACAATTCGAGGAGCTGAATTCGAATTGAATTCCTTGCATTCACTTACACACAAATACCCTTGGGAAAGGTATTAGTCCATCTATTCCTTCCAGTTATGCATTAAATAACAGACAGGACAGATTGGGTTCTATAGCCTTGGCAGGAAACCAGTCTACCACAGAAAGCAATGGCAACCTACTGTGGGATAATCTTCAGCCCAGTCAGTCATGTCTCTTTCAAGACATGATCACCCAAGTGTGTATCACGTATTGCACTTAACTGATTGACTGAATATAATAATTGGAATCATGATTTAGGATTCTACTGGTCATAAAGTGGGGGATAATAAATACAAATACAGAATAACCTGGTAAATGTAGAATAATAATAATTAACAATACTTTGAGCACGACTGCCTGACAGAGCCCAATCTTCTTCAAGTTGAATTCAGATTTTCCTTCTCCTAGACTGGTGGTCACCCAAGGCTATAGAACCCAGTGTATCCTGCTATTTTACCCATAGATTAAGGGAGAAGAGATGAAGTCATACCTTTCCCAAGGATATTAGCATGAAAGTGAATGTAATGAATCTGATTGCAATTTAAACTTGACTCTCTGATTCCTCAATCCAAGATGATATCCATTACTTTACAATTATATATTGCTATATTCATCATATGTTCATACATTAATTATATATATATGTATATATATATATATATATAAGGTTGATATGCATAGATTAAAATTCCATCAGAAAAAAAAAATCTTTGCCATTGTTTTCAGATCCTCAGTTCGCCCTTGTACTCAACAACATACATTTCATTTTATAATTATTAGTCAATCATTTCTTTTCACTTTTGATAACAATCTTGTCTAAAAGTTCTTTTAGATTTCATTTGGAGTCTGTCCTTAAAACATTCTCATTTAATAAGCTTATGTTGCTTAAGTCCCTAATGATAAATCTTGGAAGGTTATCTGATTTTCTTACAATCCTTAAGCTGTTAAGTTTAAATAAATGACTTGAGAAAACACACCCTTGTTAAGTATCTATTTTGGCATACTTAATTTCCTTTGTCAACCGACAGTTTATTCCAATACAGATTATTCATGCTTCTTGTTGTGGATTTCAATCAACACACAAATATTATAATAATGTTGTTATTCGTAGCAATAAGCTATATTTATAATGATGGTTTCTTTGATAGGATCTAAAAAGAAACAATCAAGAAATAAGAGATGGTAATGCAATGGTGTGAATGTACGTTGTGGTGCAGTGGATATCAGCTCAGAATGAAAAATCTGGGAGCGGAGTTCAAATTCCAGTTGGATTCCCTGCATTCACTTACGTGCAAATACCCTTGGGAAATGTATTAATCCATTGCTTCTCTCCAGTTATGGGTTAAATAACAGGACAGAGTGAGTTCTACAGGCTTGGCTGGAAGTCAGTCTACCACAGAAAGCAATGGCAATCTGCTGTGAAATAACTGTCTGCCCAGTCAGTCATGTTTCTTTTGAGACATGATCACCCAAACATGTATCACGTATGGCACTTAACTGACTGACTGAATGCAATGATGAAATGAGTGCAGAAGAAAGGGGAAAAAGGTGTTTAAATATAAAAACATTTTGTTTTTCACGTCTTTTTCTGACTAAATTTTTTCTTAATGTGTATGAGCGCTAAAGTTCTTACAGTCGCTGTTTGTTAAGATGAAAGGAAATGCAATTTCTTTGTATGTATGCATGAAAAAGAAGAGGCTAGGGAGAAACTGAGGAAGAAAGTGTAAGTGTCATGTAGCTTTGTGAGGAAAATGGGTGAATGAGGAATGAAATTTCTTTTAAATCGATATGTCATGAAAATGTTGCTGTACCTTTCTGCCTTGCTTGGTCTAGAATCTTTGCTTGAATAGATCACAAAGCTTGTTTTTTTGTTTTATTATTGTTGGTCTGAATGCAACCGGTTTGGTTAAAAAATATTAAATATTTATTTTCAAAAGAAATTTATTAACTAGAAGGATGTACAATTCACCAACTCAGAAACCATTTTTTGTCATTTGGTGTTTGACTGTTTTGGTGTTTATTTCTGTCTTTGCTTCTGTTATGGTGAAACACACCTATTTCTCAGATAATGGACTCTCCCTCTGTTATGGTGAAACACACCTATTTCTCAGATAATGGACTCTCCCTCCTATATTAATAAGAGTTAACAGGAAGTACTTGGGAAGTTCTTAGGAGATCTTTATACTTCTATTGGAGTTTAGTAGAATTACTAGGCAGTTGATATTAGTCGGTAGTTAGCCGAATACTAAGGAGTCAGTTTTCAGTGGAAGATTACCAAGTTCCTAACATTTTGGGTACGTATTATAACCTTCAGTGTGAAAACTACTCCACAACAATTTTAAAACATTGTTGGAAATAAAGAGAAAATAATCGAATGTATTATGAGAGATTATGAATAAATTCTGACAAACTCGTTTACTTTAAAAGTAAAACTAGGTTAGATATTTATTCTTAACCATAACAGTGTAGCTGTTATCGGTGTGAAAAATGGAATCAGTGGGCAGAGTTCAAATTCTGGTTGGGTTCGTTGCATTTACTCTCGCTCTAATACACTTAGGAAGTGTATGTGTCCATCTCGTCTCACATCAGCAGGGCAGACTGGGTTCTCTACTTGCAGTTGGCAACCAGTCTAGGAGAAGAACAATTTTTTAATTCATAACCACTTAGGTGTGGCGCTGGCAAATCCACGACAGCTTAACCATTTTTTCTCCCTATATCAAGCTTAATTGCAATGTTAATTGCAGACACGGAAAAAAAAACTGCAGGACCTCCTACAGAAGATCACTGAAGAGAGTGACATGAAGGCATTACAAATAAACTGCAAGAAAACCGCAGCAAAAAGAGCAGCCCAAAGTGCCAAGTACAGGCGGGGGGGGTGTTAAAATCAAACAGGTACGAAAATTTAAATATCTGGGAAGTGTTCTAACTGAAGATGGAATATGTGACACAGAGATCCAAAGGTGAACTGGCATGGCAAAAGATGCGTTCAGAAGCTGAGTAAAGTATTAAGACACAGGAAACTTTCACTCGAAACAAAGAAGAGAGTACTGGATTGTTATGTGATGTCAGTTCTTCAATATAGCAGTGAATGTTAGACAATATTGACAAAGATGAAGAGAAAATTTGAAGCAGCTGAAATGTGGTTCTCCAGAAGGATCCTACGGATATCGTGGACCGAGCATGTGAACAATGACAAGGTTTTGGAAATGATGGAAACAAAAAGGAAATTAATATTGAGCATCAGGAAGAAACAAAAGAAGTTCCTGGTACATGCAATGAGGAAGGAGGACTTGGAGAAGCTGATACTAACAGGCCAGATAGAGGAAAAAAGAGACAGAGGAAAGCAGTGGATAACATATTTAAAGGGCCTGAGCACGTGGATGACAGAACGGGGGCTGAGAGACGTTACAGGAGAAAGCATGCTAAAAGCCACCAGGGATAGGGAGATGTGGAAGGCCATGATCGTCTACACCCTGAAGGGACAAGGTACAGAAAAGAAGAAGAATATTTCCAATCCCATATGCTTTAGTGTAACCAATGAAACACAGGTATAAGCCTTTTGCATCTCTGTTGATTTTGTTTGTATTTCTAGTGATTGCTTCAATAGCTTTGAATATACAATTTCTTGTTTCAGCATCTTGTGCAAAAGCACATTTTTCTTCCCTATTCCTGGCCTGATAAGCTGCATTTATTAGAAAAATAATTAGTTTTATCATGTGGTTCATTTGGTTGATTGTTCAGTAGAGTTCATATTCATTTGTACCTGGTTTCTCTTGCAACATTATGAAAATTGATTAACTTAGATCCTTTGGGATTTTGTATATTTTTTTATTTGTTTTATTTTTTTCCATATTTCAAAGTTCATTGCAAATAACCATGCCATCTGTCTCTTTAGCAATTTTTACTCATGATTTTAGTTTTTCATTATCTCTACTCTCATGAGAATATTGTTTATGTGTTATGCATACCAACTGTAATAAGTTTTGTTTCACTATATTATAAAAAATTCACCTTAGTTATTCCAGTATTTCACCACTATTGTATATTACATCAATCAATTCAATTACCTGATCAATACCAAAGTCATCTAAGACTGTCAACATCTGTCTGATGGTCTCATTTGGTCCTATTGCATTGTTGCTTTTCATCTTGGCCTTTGCCGTTTTTACTTAAGATTTCAGTCTCCCAGGTCTTCGATGCTTTTATATACTATAGGTTTCTCTCTTTTTGTAGCAGAAGAATTCTCTGCACTCATTTCACCATTGAATTACCCTCTCTTATTCCATGATTGATTGTTTCTTTTTAGATTTTATAGATCCTCTCAAAGAAACCATTGTTATAAATATAGCTTATTGGTATGACGAACAGCATCTTTATCAACTACTACCCACTGTTGTCATTAACAAAATCCCTCTCTTTTTTTGAAGTACATCTACTGTTACCAGAATTTCTTTCATGTGATCCACACACCAACTTACCTGATTTTTTTCTTTTACTCACACATCCATCTTCCAGTATCATTTTCTTTTTACATATTTACATCTTCCTTTTCTTATAATGAAATAACCAACTGTACCAATAACTTATCCTCACCATTGTGAAATTGTTATAATCTCTCAATTATGAAACAGAAAGATAACTTTCTGTCTAAGAAGTAAAATCGTAAAAGAAATATTGTAGATGAGTTTGAGAAGAGACATTATCATTGTACATTTTTCAGACAACCAAATCTTTCCTTGATGTTATTCATACTCGCATGACATTTCACTTGTTCTACTCAATGGTCTTCTTCAGGTGTGTCAAATTTAGAATTATCTGTCATTTCGGTTTGGCAGTATACTAAAATTTTATTTTAATAATATCCAGACTGTAATTCTAATGATCCCAAATGTTTGTTCTAAAACTAAAATTTCACTTGATACGAGGCCCAAGTGTGTCATGGTGAGTATTAAAGTAACTAAAGACAAAAATGTTTGTAGATGAAATGGAGAGAAAGTGTCTTTTCTAAACTGTCTAATCTGCTGCATTCATGCGAAGAGGGGCGGGGAATGATAAAAGAGTGAAAAATGGAAGCACATAAAAAAGTAATCAGGGATTTTGAGAGACACTTCTCTGGTCATTGGAAGATTAACTCGGATGTAAACACTAAGGCCATGCATGTGAATGCTGGAATCTTCTTGACCAAAGGGAAGATTGCCCAGAACCAAGAATTCATTGGTAGCAATGAAAAAAATTTGGTTAATTTCACAGAGTGAAAAGATATCTGAAGATCATTTCAAGAGAAAAGATTCTACATTGTACAAGTTCAAAATGAATAGAATGAATATTAATGAAAGAAAGTTTGAGGTCGGTAGGTTTTTTTTTGTTTTTTTTTATAAGCGTTTCACCCCGAGCAAGGCATGTCACTGCCACTACTGTGCAGGGGGCTACGTAGAGAGGAGAAAGGCTGGTTAAATATAGGAAATAACAGAGGGTGGGTGATAGGCGGGTGAGGATACCGAGAATGAGGGTTGGGTAGATGAGAGTGTTGTGAGAATAGTTGGGAGTTAGTGTGATAGGAGGTGTCTATTGACCCTACATTTAAACACCTGGAGATTGTAACTGTCGGGAAAGCAGACTTGTGGAAGGGAGTTCCACAGGCGGGAAGCGCGAGAAAAGAAGCTGTTGGAGTAGAATTTACGGTTACATCTTATTTGTTTAACTGTAAAAGGGTGGGACCTAGTTGCTAATCTAGTATCTCGTGTAAATTCGTGCTTGGGCGGCACCAGTGATCTAAGCTCATCGGAGCAGAAGCCATGAAAGTACTTGTAGAAGAGGCACAGGGAAGCTACATCACGCCGGTGTGAGAGCGGCTGCAGCCGGTCTGCCAAGTTAGTATCAACCACGTTACAGATCCTCCTTTGTATTTTGTCAAGAAGCCCAAGGAGAGCAGCAGGGGCACCCGACCAGATATGGCAGCAATATTCAATACACGGGCGGATGGTAGATTTGTATATGTGCAGAATAGTTTCAGGTGGGAAAAATTTCCGGGCCCTGCACAGAGAGCCGACTTTCATAGCAGCAGATTTGGCAATGGATTCAATATAGTCATTCCATTTGAGGTCCGCCGAGAGTGTAAGGCCAAGGAGGTGTAGTATTTTACTCTCTGGGAGGCTAGCCTGTCCCATGCTAATGGGAGGTAGATGCGATAGTCTATGGTGGTTAGTTGATAACAGCTTTGTTTTGGAGGCATTGAAATTTACCAACCATTTCCTACCCCAGGTCACTACGGATTGGAGGTCCCTTTCCAGTGCGGCAGCGAGGTTCACTTTGTCGTCCAGACCTGGTTTCTGATCGATGCGGGAGTAGATTGTTGTGTCGTCGGCATACATGCCAACTTGGGATCTAATGGTGTCGGGGAGATCATTAATGTAGATCAGAAATAGCGTGGGACCTAGGATAGAACCTTGAGGGACGCCCGCGTTCGTCTGGTAGTTTTGGGAGGCATGCCCATTTAATACCACCTTTAATGTGCGGTTAGAGAGGAAGGACTGGATGAGGTCAGACAGATGTCCAGTTATCCCATAGCTCCGCAGTTTGCACAAGAGGCCAGCATGCCAGACCCTGTCGAATGCTTTGGAGATATCCAAGGCAACGGTTCGGGCTTCACCATTCTTGTCGAGTGCCTGGTATATGTACTCGGTAATGGTCGTTAGCATATCAGCAGTAGACCTGGTGAAGCGAAACCCATACTGTTTGTCAGAGAGAAGCCCGTTGGTCATAAGGTGCTGAATCACCTCGGCGTTGATAATGGCTTCGAAAACTTTGCCAAAGATTGGAAGGAGACTAATAGGACGGTAATTGGCGGGGTCTGAGGGTTCGCCAGAATTCTTAAATATAGGTACTACGCAGGAGGACTTCCAACAGGCAGGAAAGTAGGAAGCAGATAGGCAGAGGTTATAGAGTTTAGAGAGGACAGAGGAGAGTTCTGGGGCACATTTCTTCAGTACTATGACTGGGATTCCGTCACCGCCGCTCGCTTTGTGTGGGTCAAGTTGCGCAATTATCTTGGCGACCAGCGAGGGCGAGATGAGGACGTTATTTAGTTGAGCCTTAGTTCTGGGTGGGAAGTCTGGTGTAGGTATTCCTAACGAGTCCAGTGTCGAATTGGTTGAGAATTTACGGGCAAAGCATTCAGCCTTGTCGGCTGGGGAGGTGAGAACTTCAAATTCATTGATTAGTGGGGGTATTGAAGTCTTGTTCCTGCTGAGCACGCTTTTGCAGAGACGCCAGTAATCTTTGGTGGTTTTTGTTTACTTGTTTTTCTTTTTTTGCTTGTGTTTACCATGAGATTCATTTTCAATTGTTACTGTTTGTTGTTAATGGCAATAAAAAACCAGCCAAAGGATGGCTGAGAATGGGACATAGTGTGGCCTCAGTATTGCTTACCGGAAATACCTGTTGAGACACCTACCCAGGTGTGACATAGCACCACAAATATTCTGGTATTATGTGATTGTTCATCAGAGCAACTTCTCTAAGTGCTACCAAAGTGTTCAGGCTTCTAACATTCAGTGGGAAGCAGCATCCTGAAAACTGCCAACCTAGTATCCTAACCATATATGACTACCAGGCACACCGGGCATGGGTCCGGGTCGATCTGTGCAATCATAGTGAAAATCCGGGCAAGGAAAAATGTCTTCTCAGAAATCATACTAAACGATTCACAAAGAAAGAAAGAAAGAAAAATGAAGAAAACATCCGAATGAACGCAGTAAAAATCTGTTTATTTATTTATTAATTTTGGGAGAAAATACTGGTGATACTCAGTAAGTCCTAACCTCATTTCCTGCTTTCATTCACATTCTGTGCCTAATTTCCATTGAAATAGCCAAAAAAATCTGCAAAAATCATAGTTTCTGGAAATGAATAACACTGATGACGTCATTATATTGTCAACTAATAAATCTGGGCAATTTTCTCTGTGCCTGGTGTTTTTTTTAGCATCAGCTATGGCCCTGATCCTAACAATGGAAATTAATAGCCACTGGCTAGTCCAATAACCAAAAAGTTAAGACAGGTAAATTATTTTGGCTCTGGTAAAAGAAAGAAAGAAAGAAAGAAAGAGCCAATAAACCATATCCTGAACTGAGAACAAGGGATGAAGCTCTACTCTTGTTCAATAAACATGAAATTCAGGTCAGATGATAGGTGAGCTTATCTACTCATATTAAACCTTATTTTTTTAAAAAAAAGAAAAAAGAAGAGGGCACAAAAAGTAGAAATAAATAATGATTTATTTCTGACATCCAGTAAACACATTAGGGAGAGGTTGAAGTAAGAAGTTTAATAATTAATAGAATTGGGGAAAAGAAAATAAAAGAGGAAAGAGAAGCAAGAACATTAGCAATAAAAAAAAGAGAGAAATTAATTTAAACACTTTGTTTTAAATATAGGACATATAAAAGAGAAAGCAGGATCTAATGGGTTTACTATGCTGATTTGATTACTTTGGATGTAGATATTGTCATTATGATCATAAAATGAGACTTTCATGGTACAAGCAAGGGATACTTTCCAAAAAGTTACTGGTCCAATAATTTTTGGATTGGCAGGTGTTTATATAATCACTAATTATGTTGTAGCAGCATAAATTAATTAAAATCAACCTTTTTCTTCACTTTTACAAAAATTCACAATCCTGGGTTTTCACAAATAGAAAAAAGATTGACCATCTGCTTAAAGAAAAAGTCAACCCAGATTTTGCAAGTAGGTGTTAAAATGATTTTTGACTAATAAGACTTGCATCACTTGAGGACTTAGTGATCCAGTGCTAAATTCAAAAAGACTATATAAATGACCTCAGCATCAATCAAGAGTCAGAGATGGGAGCAGTGAAAGAGAGACACACATCTTCAAACTTCAAGCAACCCAGACATTGTCCTCTTTCACTTTCTTCTTATCTCTTTCAACAATTACTACTACGAACATTTTGTATGAACTCTTGATATCCTTAACTTTCTCATGGAACATTAATTTCTATGAATTCCTGTTATTCCTTTTAATAAATTTCTATTTTAAAATGCAAAATGTATATTTTATTATTACACTATTCCACACATGTCATCCTGCCTACAACCAACCTTCTGAAAAAAACCTTCTGATGATAATTCCTGATAAAGCTGTAGAGAGTTTGATTAAGTATGACACAAGGCCAAATCAAAGAAAAATTAACCAGCTTCCCTACACTACAATCTTGATTGTTTCTTCAACTTGAACGTTGGTAAAAAGATTTTCAACATTAAGCAAAGTTAGTGTACTACCTGTTGGATTTGTTGCGTTTAAGATATGAAAAAATTTATTTGCTGATGTGATGCTGTAATTGTTGACGTGTATAGAAAAATTACGTGATTAAGGGTTGTTTTTGTAGGTGGAATATGTTTTTAAGGTATAAATCATCTAGATTTTATGTGTTTATATTGAAAAAAGTGTTTAAAATAACTGAGAAATCACAAATTTACACAAAGTATGTTGACGATGTGCGTTGTGGTACAGTGGATATCGGCTCGGAACGAGAAACCGGGGAGCTGAGTTTGAATTCCAGTTGAATCCATTGTATTCACTTACGCACAAATACCCATGTGAAAGGTATTAATCCGTCTCTTCCTTCCAGTTATTGGTTAAATAGCAGGACAGATTGGGTTCTATAGCCTTGGTCGGCAACCAGTCTATCGCAGAAAGCAATGGCAACCTACTGTGGGATTATCTTCTGCCCAGTCAGTGATGTCTCTTTCGAGACATCACGTATGGCACTTAACTGACTGATGTTGACGATATTATTGTTTTGATAAAAAATAAGGATGAAATTATATATCTATAGTAAACTTTTGACAAAAATTCTATGCTAAAATTTATATATCAACTCACAATTAATAACAAGATATTATTCCTTGATATTGATATAGAACCTAAATCCAATATTTACCACTTGCACATCTAAAAAACCCACCAAAAGGAACTCATCTTTTAATCTAAAAACTTTTGCCCAGAAAGATGTAAAATAGCACTAATAATGAACTTCTTAAATACAGCATACAAAATTTCAATTCCCAAAAATATTTCTAAGCAAACTAAAACACATAAAACAAGCATTATTCAACAATAATTTTCCCAAATACATAATTGAAAAACAAATAAATTATTCTTACAAAAAATACACGAGAGCAGTAATAACAATATCACAATAAAACATCAGTTTATTTCACTGCAACCAAATGCGCAATAATTATAAGCAGGATAAATTCGCTATACAAAGAATCATTAAACATCGTAACTATGCTGTAATTTTTTAAAAATGTGTAAAATTAATAATACATTACAGAAACTGGAAGATGACTAACATTGTTGTCACTAAGTAAAATAACCCCATCAAATCTAAACTAGCGATAACCAATATAGTGTATGAATTTCAATGCCCTGTACAAGACTGTGTTTCTTGTCACAAATCAATTACCGATATCAAACATACTACCACATCATTTAGAAGATTCCTCACATGTCACTTATCAAATCAAACTGCTATAAAAGCATTCATCCACACATTGCGGCCATGTTCATATTTGATATTGAGTGTTGGCTTATTCATTATTATTAATAATGCAGCCATTATTTTCAGCTGTTTTTTACATATGAATAATATTTTTATTATTGACAAGTATGTTATAAATAGAGTTTGATAGATTTCCATGTGTATTTAAATTAGACCTAATATAGCTGTGGTCAGAAAGATGCAATGTGAGTCTTCTAATTATTTACGAATTTAAATCAATCAAGAAAAATCTATCTTAAAGGACACATAAATTCATGAAAAATATTGCTTTTCTATAATTTTTATCTTGCAGGTGTATTATCGATATGCACACACACACACATATATAAATATAATATATAGCACTTATTGAGTTAGTGTTAATAAATCAGTGCTCAATGTTATTAAACAGAGCTATTTTTTTACATATATATTATCCCTCACCAATAGCATGAGTCCAAGTTTAATGTTTTTATATATATATATATATATATATATATATATATATATATATACATACATGGATTTAAATAAGTATATATCTGTGTGCATATTTATTTATTTCCATTTACTGTTTTCTATTGTTGTATACCTACCTGTATATAGGAATGGAATGTTCCTATCCTCTTAAATATATGGACACTTTTGTAGAGTAGAAGAGAGTGATTATACTTATTAGCACTTCACTAGCAGTGTATCTACTTCATACAGCATGTGAGTCTTGTACTTGTTGATATGCTAATATTCCCAACCTCCGTTTGGGTGATTATTCATGCAGTAACCTTTCAGGGTTATAACAGCTAATTTTTAATACTTTTTGAATTTAAAAAAAATATTTTTAATTTTCTGAAAAATTTTTGTCATTACTTTTTATTTTTTTCCTATCTTTCATTTTATTGATTATTATTATTAATTTTTTTCAGTTTTTACTTTTTATTCTCAGAAACATTTTGAAAATCAGACTTTGAAATAATTTTTTCTTGCAATGATTTTAATTTCCTATATCATTTCTGGGTTTCGGTATAAACCTGACTAAATTATTCATCTAATAAATAAAAATATTTGCATACCTGATTTACAATTCATAACAACCTTAGTGTAAGAAATGTTCGTACCTTAAATAATAATTAGAATTAAAAACAAAGGTCAGTTAATAATAAGCATCTGATGACTATATAATGCATGAAAATCCTAGTCATGCATAAAACATGGGGTAATATGTATATATATATCATAAAATATACTTTAGAACATGTACAAACTACTAAAAAAAATGTACATTTTGCTTTGACATAGAAAGAACAATGATGAGACATTGTTCTTTCAATGTCAAAACAAAATGTACAAGTTTGTAATAGATTGTAGTTTATACATGTTCTAAAGGAGAATTTGTAATAAATATTCATTGTTCTATTTTTATATTGAACAGTGCTGTTTCAGTCATGACAATTTCAAAATTTTGTGAAGGCATTATCATGATGTCTCCATTCTCCAGGGAGTTTGTTTTTGAAGAGTGACAACATCACAATAATGTCTTTACGAAACGTCAAGGTTGGCATGATTAAAACGACACTGCTTAATTAAGTGAAAAACCTCTCCACATTAATCTTATATATATATATATATATATATATATATATAAGATTAATGTGGAGAGGTTTTTCACATATATATATATACATACATACATACACACAATCAGATATAGTCTATATATATATATATATATATATATGTATGTATAAATTATAATTCAATTTGTTTTTCATTTAAAATTAATTTACATTGCAACACGAAAATTTCTATGTTTTGAGGTTTTGCCATGTCATCAGACAATGTTGATCCATTGTTGTGAAAATGATTTCTATTTGAATATAGAAAACAACAAGCTTGTTATTTAAAGGGTTAATATAGACGAGAGAAAACAGAAAAATTTAGACTTTATGAGTGCGTTTAACTTATCAGAATGAAATTCAACTTTTAAATGAATGTTTTGAACATTGCAAATATTTTCTTTGTTCCTTTTTCATTTGGATATATAAATATACACACACACACACACACATATATATATATATATATTGGAAGGTTTCAATGATAAAGTCTTCAGCTTGAAAGAAGTCTTGAATGAATTTTTTTCTGAACTTTACATTTTCAAAATATTTCATACTCATGGTTAATATTCAAAACTAAATTAAGTGCATTGACAAATGAAGGAAATTATGTTAAAACAAATATTTCTGGTGTAAAGTATGTTTTTTTTCATTATTAACTTCAGTTTTTGATATATATATATATATATATATATATATACACATACACACACATCTATTGCTACAAAGCTGGCACCTGCTTGCACGTATATCTCTTATGTTTGGCAAACAAGCTTGGAATATGGGGGTTGAAAATTCCTAAACTCTGAAGAGGATAAATATGAGATAGATTATCCTAACCTGAGGTCATGAGGGATATTTAGGATCAAAATTGCTATTTCTGATTCAAATGCAAAATAGAACATCTTTTTGCATGTCAGTACATAAACGGGAAATGCCTTAATTCCCCTTCGGTTTTGAAATCCTCATCTTCCTGATTTCTTTTTGCTCAAATCCATGTTAATAAGATGGAAGCCTGAAACTTTCCAGACTTTGAATTGGATTCTCTTGCTAGCAAATATAATTTTAGTTCATCTTCTGAACCCCTCCAGGCTTTGAACAAATTATCCTGGTAGAAATTGAGTGGTTTGGATGCAGGCAATTTTTCCATTATTAGGTGAGTGATAGAGTGATGAAAAAGTGAGAAATTAAGCGCCAAGTTTAACAGGAAATTTCTGGGCTCAGGAATTATCATTATTTAGACTATTATATTTATTAGTTAAATATTGTTATATTTATATTATTCATATATGGTCTAATAACCTCAACTTTTTTGGTGTTATCACAGTTTTATAGATTGTGCTCTCCTTAGTCCTGATGAAGGCTGGAGGCATGAAATGCTGTGATAACAACAAAGATGATAATAATGGTTCGCATAGAAATAAATATATATTTTTTTTGTAATCATATTGTCCCAGCCAAGGCATTTTACTGCCACTGTTGTGCAGGGGGTTACATAGGAGGAAAGTTATGAAAAAGAGTGACAGTTTACAGGGGGTGTCAGGAAGTGGGTGAGAGAAAAATGAGAATACTCAGAGTGGAGTGAATGGAGAAAGGAGCATGAGAAAGCGGAGGCAGGTGATATAGGAGATGGCTATTGACTTTAGATCTAAATTCTTAGAGATTGTAGCTGTTGGAAAAGCAAGTAAATAAAAAAGAATTCCACAGGTGGAAAGTGCAAGAAAAAAACCTTCCTGAGTAGAATTTGTGTTTACATTTTATTGGTTTCACAGTAAAAGGGTGGGACCTAGTTGCTAACCTTGTGGCTTGAGTAAATTCACATATAGGGGGCACCAGTAATCTAAGTTCATTGGAGCAGAAACCATCAAAGTATTTGTAGAAGAGACACAGGGAAGCCACATTGCGCCGGTGAGAAAGTGACTGCATCCGAGCTGCCAAGTTTGCATACATGGATAGTCTCATGTGCTGCTAGGTATTTGTATCAAACATGTATTCCTTTCATAAAACATATTTAGTACCTCAAGTCTGTCTCAGGGATGACTTCAGGTCCAGCATAAATGCTAAGTGCGAATTAGGACCTTGACATTGACACTACTAGCTGAACAAGCCAGTATGTTAAAATCTATTTCTTTCTCATAAAATAGCACTAGGAGTGGTGATATGGTTAGCAATATGAAAAATGACATTGGTGAGTAGAGTTCAGAATCTGACTAATTTATAATCATTTTGCACTATTGCCCATGGGAAAAGCAAGAATAGGAATAAATAATTTACCTAACATTAAAGAAATTTGATTAAAAAATTTACATCCAGTAATTGTGAAAATTAGTATAGTGTTTTAAAGTAATTAGAATGCTGGACAATACCATCAAAGATGAAGGAAAAATTTGAAGCAACTGAAATGTGGTTCTACAGAAGGATGCTGCGAATATCATGGATCGAGCATGTGAGCAATGATGAGGTCTTGGAAATGATGGAAACAAAAATGAAATTAATACTGAGTATCAGAAAGGGACAGGTGAAGTTCCTGGGACACACAATGAGGAAGGAGGGCTTGGAGAATCTGATACTAACAGGCCAGATAGAGGGAAAAAGAGACAGGGGAAAGCAATGGATAACATATTTGAAGGACCTAATCAGGTGGGTGACTGAACGAGGATTGCATGGTGTAACAAGAGAAGGCGTGCTCAGAGCCACCAGGGATAGGGAAATGTGGAAGGCCATGATTGCCTATGTCTTGAAAGGACAAGGCATGTAAAAGAAGAAGATTATATTTTCTGGGAATATTTTTAAAATTTCTGAGAATACAATTTCAGCTGCACCTCAATATTTGTTTGTTTATGTTTGGTTAATTTTTATAAAAATAGGATAGAAGCATCATTTTATTTGTTTTGAAACAACAATCCTGATACACCAGTTCTCGCTCAATCACCAAAGTTAAGCAATGTTGAGCCTGGCCAGTACTTAGATGGGTGACCGCTTGGGAATACCAGGTTCTGTAAGCGTATAGTGACAGATGTGCATTGTGGTGCAGTGGATATTGGCTCGGAAAGAGAAATCAGTGAAGTGAGTTCAAATTCCAGTTGAATACCCTGCATTCACTTAAGCACTAGTACCCTTGAGAAAGAAATTAATCCGTCCCTTCCCTCCAGTTATGGGCTAAATAACAAGAATAGGACTTGGGGACCCTGCCCTTAAAAAAAAAAATCCCAATGAATCTTGATACTCAAAAAGAAAAATGTATTCCTAGACACAAAACTTATATAAAAACAACAATAAATTGTTGAAAGAAAAAGATGTAACCAACAATAAATAAATAAAGTTAAGTTGGCAATAAATGACCCGCTGAGGTGTTGATTTGCCATAAAAACAAAACAAACAAAGCTTAGTTAACCAATACAATTCATTTTGAACATTAAGAAACATACACTGTGTGTTTTGGGTATGAAGTTTTGGACGCACACATATATCTCTACTAAACAGTTATACGTTATATTTATATTCAACCAGTAAACAGTCGTATTAAAGAGTGTTCAATGTATGTTTGAAAAAAATGAAGATTTAACATGTAGAGCATTTAGATATTTAACGAGGAAAGATCAGCTGGTTACACTACCCTGGTTTTGACCTTTTCAGTTTTGTCCAGTGATTTGTTTTTTCCCCTGTTTTACCGATTTACGTATTACACTTCAGTCATGAATTGAGTTCTACTGGGGTGTGTATACATCGCATAGATAACACATTAAAATCTCCTTCTCTCTCAGCCATGTGCTAATAGCTTAAGGGCAGAATATCTGACTGATGCCAAATTGTTCAAGTTTCAATTTCAGCTAGAAGCAATTGGATGTCTAACAACACTGTGAGACAGTTTAACAGGATTATATATATATATATATATATATAAAATAAATTTCGAAGTTCAAAACCGTTGTCTGATCATTTCTACATGAAATCCCTAAGACAGATTTCACATTTCATTGGCAAATTATTCTCAAAAAAAAATAAGATATTACTTTACTTCCTCTTCCCCTTTTTAGAGCGAAACAAAGCCAAATTTTACAAATATTTCACTTACAACTCAATCTAAAAGTAATGTCCGAAATCTAAAAATAGACATTGATTACTATCTACTTATTAATCCCACCCATCTAGTTTTTTCTGTGATGTAAATTTTTGAACTTCCACCGGTAATATCTTATTTTAAGTTGCCAATGAAATGTGAAATCTGTCTTAAGGATTTCATGTAGGAATAATCATACAAGGGTTTTGAAATTCAAAATTTATTTTATTTTATAATTAGCTCTAATTTAAATATTAATTACATTGAGCCCTCCAACTAGATCATTTTTTAATATTAAAATATTAACATTAATTAGGATCGGGTCTTTGGGATTTACCTTCCTGCTTTTCCTTTTGGATTAAAGTTTTTAAAACCTATATATATATATATATATATGTGTGTGTGTGTGTGTGTGTGTGTGTGTGTTTAATTGTAATGATGCTTGCAGCAAAACTGCTGAGAAGCATTTTGGTGAGCAGGTTTCTTCTGTTTGTCATAAAGTGATAGAGACAGAGTCAAGGTAGAGATACCGTATTAATAGAATTGATAAAGAGGGTCTTTTCAGTTAACTGAACAGTGCTGTTTCAGTCATGACAATTTCAAAATTTTGTGAAGGCATTTTTGTGATGTCTCCACTCTACAGGGATTTTATTTTTGAAGAGTAACAACATCACCATAATGTCTTTATGAAACTTCATAGGTTAGTATGATTAAAACAACACTGCTCAATTAAGTGAAAAACCTCTCCACATTAATCTTATATATATATATATATATATATATATATATATATATATAATCATCCGCAGACAGATCTGTTTCACTGTATCACAGCTCATCAGTACGGTTAGACTCTGATTGCTTTTTAACCCAGAATTGAAACCCGACCGAATTGGTGTCAGTCAGCGATTCTACTTCTGGGCTATGGGCATTCGGTGGAAGAAGGCAGACTTTTTAGCGCATATATTATCATTATATGCGCCCAATAGCTAGAGTGCTCTAATTCATTTTACTGAATGAGCGATGCGTACACGCCAACACAGACACACACAATCAGATATAGTCTATATATATATATATATATATATATATTTATTTATATAAAATTATTATTCAATTTGTTTTTCATTTAAAATTAATTTACATTACAACATGGAAATTTCTATGTTTGAATTTTACCTCGTCATCAGACAATGTTGACTCATTGTTGTAAAGATGATTTGAATATAGAAAACAACAAGCTTGTTATTTAAAAAGTTAATATGGAGTGGGGGGAAAACAGAAAAATTTAGATTTTATGTGCTTGTTTAATTTAGCTAATCAGAATGAAGTTCAACTTTTAAATTTGAAAATATAGTTTATATGTTTGAGGAATACAGGGTTTCTTCTTTCAAGCTTAACAGGAAAGCTACAGTCTAGTCTGCTCCTTTTTGGTGTTATCTATCCATTTTTGTGACAAGATTATTGTCTTAACTTTCTCTGTATCCCAGCATTTTTTAAAAACTAAAAACAAAGAAAAAAAAACATTTTTTATTTTTAATCTGAATTAAAGGGACCTTTGATATGATTTAACTATTTTTATTTCACTTCAGACTTCATTTTTTACCTCAATTTTTCATGTACTTTTAACTTGCATAAATTTTAATATCTATTTAATTAATATTATATCATAAAACCTTCAAACTCACCTTCAGCTCGCTTCAAGCGAGTTTCAATTACTTTCCAGTAATTTCCTTCTTTAATACAAAACAAATTACCAAATATATATTAGTTAATTGATATCCCTCTATGAAGAATTTTTAACCATATTCTAAGGTGAACCTTTTGCAATGTTTACATATGACATTTATTTCATTTCGTTTATTTAACAGAATTTTATTCTTAAGAAATTTAATATATAGTTTTTCAGATAGACATACTGGCCATGGTTGTTAAAAGACTTAGATATTCTAGTTTTTTAAAAAAATTTTCCATTTTATTGGTTTCTTTTAGATACCAAACCAAAAATATTTCAATAGGGATGTTCTATTTCAGTACTTATTATTATTAAGTAAAGAAGTGTGTTAATAAAATCTTTTTTAGCAAATTCTAAGTACTACCAATATAAATCTTTATATTATCAGGGTTTTCAGTAGAATAAGCAGTACATTAATAAACAATAGATTCTGTAAGGCACCTGTTTTCCAAAGGACACTCTATAGGATTTCTACAATTACATTTATTATTGTCTAAATTATTGATTTCAGTTTTTGGATGATTTTTATTTTTAATTCAATTTAATTTTTTGTTTAAAATATTATTATAATTTCGTTTATTATTTTTTCCTGATTATCCATACAATTGAAATATAAACAGCATCTGGGAGCAAGGCATCTGACTGGGAGGCTGTGAGGAGCATGAAAACACTTCTTAAATGCTGTTGTTCCCAGGTTCACCTAGACCTGGAGTGGTAGCACCTGTTAGGGTCCCACCTATGAGCAAATAGTTTATCCTTAAAGTGGGGTCAAATCACTATAAAAGTATAAAAATAGAATTTTATAGTAAAAATTCCAGGAATACATTTTTGAAGGGGGGAAAAATATTACCAGCAATACATGACTCTCAAAAAAACCCACTTTACAAAAATACGTCAACGAAACCTGATCTACAAACTTATTTCTTACAAAGAATATCTTATTCATATGAATCTATTATAAAAATCTTATCAGCATTAAATAACCCATTGAGCTTGACATGCCTGGTCCTAGGGACCTGATGCTGTTGGAGTTTTTGGGTATCCATATATACTAGTGAGCCAGCCATGAGCTGACTCATTTTATAGTTCACCAATAGAAGGGTTAAATAATCAGAGGAGTTTTTGGGTACCTTTGTATACTAGTAAGCCAGCCATGAGCTGATTCATTTTATAGTTCATCAATAGAAGGGTTAACCAATCAGAGGAGTTTTTGGGTACCCTAGTATAATAGTGAGCTAGCCATGAGCTGACTCATTTTGTAGTACATCAATAGAAAGGTTAACCAATCAGAGGAGTTTTTGGGTACCCCAGTATACTAGTGAGCCAGCCATGAGCTGACTGATTTTATTGTTCACCAAAAGAAGGGTTAACCAATCAGAGGAGTTTTTGAGTATCCATATATACTAGTGAGCCAGCCATGAGCTGACTCATTTTATCATTCACCAATAGAAGGGTTAACCAATCAGAGGAGTTTTTGGGTACCCCAGTATACTAGTGAGCCAGCCATGAGCTGACTCATTTTGTAGTTCACCAATAGAAAGGTTAACCAATCAGAAGGCTCAAAATATTCAATACAACATGTATCAAAGGCGACCATATTTTCCCAAGTATTGGTGCTATATTCAGATTCAGTAACATGTCTTACTCCTGAGTATTAATCTTTAATATTGTTTCATTGAACAGATTACATACTGCGCTGTATTCTATATTCATAAACTATGGTGGGCATGGTCAACAGATGCTTGAGGCTGCACCATTCCATTGCACTAGAGGGGTAGATCAGTGGTTGCTAATGAAACCAGCACAACCAACAGTTACAGAGGCTAGGCAATTTCTGTCTTGTACATGCTCGGGTTCCTCATATTAAACTCAACCTTGTTTCCCAACTCACTGCAATTGAAGTGGGGGTGGATGGTAAATAAACTTACTGATTTCCTTTCCTTTTCTTTTTTGCGGTTCAAAGTTCACTGAAAATAACCATGTCATTCCCTTTCAAAAATTAAAAAGAGAGCTTATGCAGAGATGTACTTTCTCTATACTTACTTACAAGAGAATCAATCTATTTAATTATTACGTTTTAATCGGTTCTCACCTTTACAGGAATTCCTCACCTTCATTTAAATCAGTTCAGGTGGTTCAGTTTTTACTTACCTAAAATGAAAAAAGAAAAAAAGAAAAAGAAAATTTTCAAGTAAATAAAAAAAGAAAAGTATATTAAATAAAATAGGAAGATCAACATTTTTTTATTTTTATGACTAAATCATTTTTTTTTAATTTATCACTAAATTCTGACAAAAAAATTTTATCTCAAGTTAATTTCAGCAAAACATTAAAATTCTTTAATGTTCAATGAGATCAAAAAACAGTATGGGAAAGCTTAAAGGATTTAAAAAAGTATATATATGAATAAGGAACAAAGAAAATAATTGCAACATTCAAAACATAAATTTAAAACAGTGCTCAATATAAAAATAGAGCAATGAATATTTATTATTAATTCTTACATTAGAACATGTACAAACTACTACAAAATTGAACATTTTGTTTTGACATTATCAAGTAGTTAATAATGATGGTGATAAAGGTTTTATCGAAAAAAAATTAAAAAGGAAAAAAAAACACCACTTCCTTTTATTTCTGGAAATTTTTTGTATGAGGTAAAAAGATATTAAAAAGAGGAGAAAAGAAGAAAGATGAGACATTGTTTTTTTCAATGTTGAAACAAAATGTACAATTTTGTAGTAGTTTGTACATGTTTTAAAGTAATAATTATATATATATATATATATATATATACTATATATAATCCTATTTAATAAAGTCACATATTAGTAATATAATGAAGTCTTTGAAGAATACTGTCAGACATTTTTTTTCTACTCATGCTTATTATGTACCCATATATATAAAATTTTTACAACTTCGTGAACCCAGCAGCACAATTTCTCTAATTAGGTCAAAAAAAGTTTGACTAATTTTGTTCTTTGGCAATCCGTGTTCAAACTCAAATGTCGACAGTGACACTTTATATATATAATTTACCAAAATTGTACAAAAAAATCTTGAAATATTAAAGAGTAAATTTATTTAATAAAATCACCAATGGCTTCAACTACCTCCTTCAGACTCCTAGTTTGAGTTAATATATGCTGCCATAATCATAGCCTTTAGTTCATTTCTGGCACAACAAGGTGTTTTTGGTTTTATAATAATCAGAGGGTTGCAGTCTGGGAAGTGGCCAGATGTAAGGGGTGATGTGGTCATAGAATTTATCTGACAGCCATAACTGGGTTCTCCTGCTGGTATAAATTGGTACTGAGTTCGTTTGTAAGATATAGAATTTTCCAGCAGCCACCTTTATGATCTAGGGCAGCACTATCATTTCAAAACACTTGATGTAGGCTTGTGTGTTGTCTCTGAGGACCTGTGGGAAGATGAATGGAAGCATATCTTGGCCATCACTAGTGATCATTCCAAACACTTTTGTAATCACCATTAGACTCATCTAACTCTTTCTAAATCCTCTGCACTGTTTACAGATTGATGTCCAAACATTATGACATGTTTATATTTGAGTTTTCGACATGAATACACAACAGTATTGCATGGCATTTCTAAATTTCTGGGGTTAGTTAATTGCATCATGGTGCTGTTTTGCTCACAGATGGTGCCCAACTGACTCCACTATACAGTACAGTCATCAAAATCAAAAACCAGTTGTGCATACATAAAATTAGAAATGTAAAATGGTGATACTTCACAAACACACACACACATATATATATATATATATATATATATATATATATATATATATATTGTGGTGTGGAGTGACTATCTTCCATCCACCGGGTCCCCAGGTGGTGGATCGGGGAATGACCTCCAGATACTGGAGGTTAGCTGCGAATATTCAATAAGCAATCCCAGACCAACTAGCAGGCTACTCTGAGGGTGTGTGTGGGGTATGCCTTGGTCAGGTGTACTTCCTTTAAATACATACAGATACCCATTGTAAAAGGTAGTCTCAGGTGAGTGTTTGGCACCTTGTAACCAAACTGACTCAAAACCCGGTTGAGCGGGGTCTGCTGACCTCGGTTGGTGACTCACATTGTCGATCATGAATAAATAGTGTTTTGACACTAGTGAAGATGATAACTCTGTAGATTTAGAGGAGTAAACCTCGATAAACTATCCTGCTATTTCCTTGGGTAGCAGTAGTTCATGTGGTGCCCAATGTAAGAGTGGTAGCGGTTCAAGGAACAGCATGGTTGTGTGGATGACCATCTACTTGACAACAGACAAGCATATCACACCAGTTAGCGGTGAACTATGACGAGATGGTGACTTGACAAATACCCGTCCCCTTTGGAGGGGTTGGCATTAGGAAGGGTATACAGCCGTGAAAATTTTGCTTCAAATTTCATATGTCATGTCAAATCCAGATATAGTTAGTAATAACAAGGCTGGAACTAATAGTGAAGGTGTTGTTCGTGGTTGGGTGGGTCACTTTGTTGTGGGTCCTATCAGACCGTTAATGAACATCAGACCTGGACGGCATGGCAGAACTTCCAACCCTTGGACATGAGGAAAAAGGGAAGTAAAACCGGACAGAAGATATATATATATGGTCATCCGCAGACAGATCTGTTTCACTGTATAACAGATCATCAATACAGTTAGACATCTGATTGCTTTTACTCAGGATTAAAACTTGACCAAATTGGCGTCAGTCAGCAATTCTACCTCTAAACTATAGGTGCTCGGTATATATAGCAAGGAATATATGAAATTTTGATGACATTTATATATACTAAAATCTAAAATAAATGACTGGTTTCATCCCAGATCTTTTCAAGTTTAATTTCTGGGAATTTATTTAATCTTAGAAAGTAAAAAATGATAATGAGAATTGGGGTGAGGAATATGCAAAAGAACTAGAGTCTAATAACATTCAAACCCAGCAAACAATTTCTCTATTTACAGAGAGAAGGCTTGCGGGATTTGATTTATATTGACACCAGAACTTTCAGATAATATAAAGAGTGCGACCTTGATAATACTGAATCAGAGCCGGCACTCAATCCAGCAACACATTCCCTGCTGTTTATTGCATGTTGTGCTATAGATGACCCGCATGTATTTACCAGTTGGCTACTACTTGTGGCCGGATTCAAAATTATGGGAGGTAAGCACTGTTTCATTCTAAAATCCAAATGCTGAGATTTTTTACCTATGTAGTCACAGCCATAACTACATTCAAATTTGTAAATAACAGAATTAACATGATGTGGGGGTAAAACATCCTTGCGAATGGAAGAAAGAATTAGCCAAGTAAAAAATTATTACACAAATATTAGCAGAAAAATAACATTTGGTAATAGAATAGAATTTTACCCCTGCATCATGTCAATTCTGTTATTTACATATTTATTGGCTTCTTCCCCAGAATTGATACTTTGTGAAACAGAATCCCGAGAGGTTGCTTCCCAATCACTAAAATATTCCTAACTTTATATCTAGGGTCAACAAATATCTAGCCTACATATCCTCATAGTATATATTTCTCCTTTTTTCTTTCGCTTATGGGTTTATGGTCAGATCACGTTGAAACACCAGCTACTGTATGATCACAAAATCAGAGTCAGGATGGGTGACAACTTGCGAATACCAGGTGGTGTAATCTTGAATGTGCAAGTGGTGTAATGGATAATGGCTTGGAATTGAAAATTGGAGTTAAGTAATGTTGAGCCTGGTCAGTACCTACATGGGTGACCACTTGAGAATACCAAGTGCTGTAATTTTGAAGATACAAGTGATGTAATGGATAATGGCTTGAAATTGGATTTTGGAGACAAGTAATGTCGAGCCTGGTCAGAAACTACTTAGGAATACCAGATGCTGTAAGACTGGATTTGCAGGTGATGTAATGGATAATGTCTTGGAGAGTTGAGTTCCGATTTTACTTGGCTTCATTACACTCACTTATATTTAATTACCTTTGGGAAAGGGATAAATTTTCCTCTTCCCCCTCACAGGATAGAAGATAATTACTAAGACTTGTGTAACTAAAACCATTATTACCTAAAAAATAAAAGAACCAATAAATAAATATAATTGCTTTTAAAATATTTACTTTTTGGCATTAAATAAGCCATAGAGCTGTAGATATGCCCTTGAATTAAACCAACCAACCAACCAGCCAGCCAGCCAGCCAGCTTGCCTTATGAATCTATCTTACTCAACCAGCTACTAATTGGCTCTTTTTTTTTTTTTTTTTTTTTTAAATCGTGTCACCCCAAGCAAGGCATTCCACTGCCACTATAGTGCAGGGGGTTACATACAGCGATTGAGTATAGGAAATGTCAGAAGGAGGGTGATAGATGACTTAGGATATACATAGGGAGAGAGTCAGAGAGAGTGGGTGTGAGTTAGTGTGTTAGGAGGTGTCTATTGACCTTACATTTAAACTCCTGGAGGTTGTAGCCATCAGGGAAGCAAGTATGTGGTAGGGAATTCCACAGGCGGGAAGTGCGAGGAAAGAAGCTGTTGGAGTAGAAATTGCGGTTACATTTCATCGGTTTCACTGTAAAAGGGTGGGACCTAGTTGCCAATCTAGTATCTCGTGCAAATTCACATCTAGGGGACACCAGTGATTTAAGTTCTACAGAGCAGAAGCCATGAAAGTATTTATAGAAGAGGCACAGGGAAGCCACGTCACGCCAGTGAGAGAGATACTGCAGGCAGTCAGCCAAGTCTGTATCAATCACATTACAGATTCTTTGCTGTATTTTGTCAAGAACCCCGAGAGACCTTGTATTTGGTAAACTGAACTAAAAAAAAATTCCTACCCTTTAGATCTCTAAGAAATATTTGTTTTTTAGTAATTTCCCTCTGCTCCTTCCATTTGTACTGTGAAAGGATGCTGAGGATACCATGGACAAAGCACATGTGCAATGATGAGGTGTTGAAAAGGATGCAAACGAGAAGAAAAGGATGCAAACGAGAAGAAAACTGGTAATAAATATCAGGAAGAGCCAAATGAGGTTCCTGGAACACATAATGAGGAAAGAAGGCTTGGAGAACTTGATACTCACTGGTCGGATAAATGGAAGAAGAGAAAGGGTGAGACATACTTGTTAGGTCTGAGCAAATGGTTGATGGAATGGGGCTTGGAAGAGATACCAAGAGGAAAATTATTGAGAGCGACAAGAGAGACATCCAAGTGGAAGTCTATGATCACCTACGTTCTGAAGGGATATGGCACATGAAGAAGAAGAAGTACCTCCAAGCCTTCTTTCTTTATTACGCATCCTGAATAGTTCAAGACACTCTTTCTGATTCTAAGTCTGTTTCCTTTTATTTTTTTAATTTTGTTAAACTTCTTTATTGCTCATATGCTCCAGCCTTGTTATTGTACAGCATCCTTCTGTAAAAATGCTTCCGTATTGGCTGAAGTTTTTTTCATCTGTGAGGAAATTGTCCAGCCTCCACTTCCATATAGGAAGATTGATATTAGATAGTAATTGAGTATTCTTTTTTTTTGTTCCTAATAAAATTTTTCAGTTTCTTAATATTTCGTTGAGATTTTCCAAGATACTTTCCCTAACTCCAATGTATCATCAGATTTCTGTACCACTTCTGTGAAAAACTTCCCAGAATGTTGATTTTGATGTCTCCACTTTATGTCACATCCTTTTAGTTAACAACCATAAATTCTGTCTTCTTATAAGTGATAGTCCTTTCTTTCACTTTCTACCTTATCTAAGATTATTACAATTTTCATAGTGTGTCTACCATTAACACAGCATTTGAAAATAGTGTACACCAATAATAAATCCTGATATGACTTAATTCTCTTAAGATTTCCTCACTGTGAAAGTTAAATAAATTCCTTGAAAAGACACATTCTCGTCTCACACTCCTTTTTATATTTATGTATTTAGCCAATTAATTTTATATACAGGCATTTCATTCCTTGCAAATGTTCTGAATTATTCTAATATCTGTCCCAAATAAATCAATTTTTGTTTCCCCGGCTTCCTGCTCAAAATAATAAATTACAGGAAACCATTCATGTCAAGTCGTTATTGCAGTTTATTTAATAATACATTTTCAAGCTGTCAGTATAAACACAGCTAATTTGAATTTAAGACAATGTCTAGACCTTATAATTATTTAAAAAAATATGATTATTAATGAAATCAAATTTTACGACATCTAATTATAAAAAGACAAGAGTGATAGATCAACAAGAAAAATATTTTAAAATAATGACAAAATCTATAATATTAGCTTTTGTCAGGACATTCACTTTCTATAATGTTTAAAGTGCTTACAGCCACATCACATTGAAAAAACAGTTCCTATACATGGAGCTGGTCATATCCAGCAAATATTTAAATCAACTGCAAATATTTAAATCAACTGGATTTATTTTACTTTAGAAATTCATTGCAAATGACCACATTACAATTTACTAAAACTTATTAAAACTTTCAATGGTTAAAGTTTATGAGAAATTGTTATATATGACAAGTTATAGATGGTTGTTTTTTTTTTTTTTTTTCATTTCACTGCAAAATGCTACCAGGAAGGAAACAGAAAGGAAAGATTTTAAAAGGAACCAGAAACCCAATTCTAAAATGGAGGAAAGCTACACCTGTACAAAATACTTGGAATGTCTACTCTCTTCTCTAGCTGAGTTTGAGTTTTTTTTAAACGACCAATTAAACTCTGTAAATCATTTAATGCCAGAAAGGTGGGTTTTTAGGGTATTATTTTTTGAATATTTTATGACAGTGTGACAGTTGGTTTAGTCGGATTTTGAAGGTTTTTTGTTTAACCCTCTAGGGCCATTCGTATCATATTTGATACAGTATTTCCCTATAAGGAAACATTTGGTATTTCCCTATAAGGAAACATTTGGTATTCATTGACTGAGCAGTTAGTACTGCTTTCATTTGAAATTTATAAAATATTTCTCTTAAAAAATTTTTCAGGAAAATATTTCTTTCAAGGCTTGTTTTCATACTGTATCAAATATGATACGAATGGCCCTAGAGGGTTAAAAAAACTTAAGATGTCTTCTGGTGTTGTATTTTTGAAAAGGTCCTTTAAAATGTGAGAAAGAAAATTGGGTTCATTTTGTTTTATGGCATATCATCCTTCATGGGTTAATTAATGCTTACCAGAATTTTTTTACAATAGATTCATATGAATAGAATATGTAGTCTTTGTAAGAAACCAGTTTGCAGATCAGGTTTCATTGAGTATTTTTATAAAGAAGATTTATGTCGAGGGTTATTCTTTATCCGGTCCTGCCACATGTTCCACAAGATTTGACAAAGTTCCATGTGATTGAATCATTCAAGCTTGCAGATGTCTCTTCAGCAGAGTACCCAGGTTTCATAGGCATACAGAAGAGTAGACCATGAGCTTGGTGGTTTGTGTTAGCCCAGCATTGTCAAAGATTCTCTTGAATAGTTTTGCATATGCTGCATGTTTATTTTCAAGCCCTGGATAAAACAAATGTCATTTGTCAATTGCCATCCCTTATCTCCGTGACTCCCAGCATTTCTCTGACACCCACTGGATGTAGTTGCTCTCATTTTCCCCTCTACTCTCATGCAGCTCTCTTCACACCAGTGTTCAAATGATGTGTTGAGTATTATATTGCTCTGGATAACATTCATTGAGCTCTCTATATTGATCTATCACTTAATATCTTATATAAAATAAATCTTCTCAGATTATCCTTGCCATCAATGGATTTCACATCAATCTCTCTCTCTTTATATATATATATATATATATATATATATATTGCAGTTCAGATTGAGTAATTGGAAAGCCAAGCTCATTACATTCATTTACATCCTAATACCCTTAAGAATAGTATGAATCCATCAGTTCTTCCTCCAGCTATATGTAAATAGCAGGACAGACTTGGTCTTACAGCCTTGGGTTGTAACCAGTCTAGGAGAAGGCAAAACTCTGAATTTACAGCCTGGAGAAGGTTGGGTTCCATCAGGATATCTTGCCCAAACAACATCACTTCTACTGGGGCTGTCATGCATGGGTACCCCTATGACTCTAATGAGTTACAGAACTTGTGATCATAATATATATATATATATACACACTGGTAATAATGCCTCAAAACAATCTAATCTTTGTTAAGAGAATAAAATAGCAATAAACCCTTCAGAAAAAGATAAACTACTAAATCTCCTAATGCAAACATGAAAACAAATTCCTACTAAACTACCTACAACCACATTATAACAAAAAAGACTAAATACAATCTCATCTATACAATTGTATAAACTTTATTGCAAATGCTAAAAACTTTCTAGCTTGTTATAGTTTTTCCATAAAATGTTTCTTGATATACAAATATATATATATATATATATATATATATATATATATATATATATTGATGCCTGTTTCATTAAATAATATAGACAAGTTTTGTCAATTTATTTTATGTAAATTTTTTTATCGTCTGATAAGCTTAATAGAATTATCATTGATACATGTTTTTATTTAATCCTTTCTGAGCTTTCGGCTTACATCAGCCATTATCAAAGATGGAAATAGTGTTGGTTGTAACGGACAGTTTGCAGATGAACGATAGTAGTAGTTGTCTATTTTGATTGTGCGGAGGATTGGCAAACACGTGCATGCATGCTGGAAGCGAAAATCACGCTACTGTGTGTGGCGTCATTAAGTATGAAAAGCCATTGGGATAACCAATTGCTTTTGTTATCTATTATAGGCATTTGTGTGGAAATTTCGTAGTTAATTTTGTTCAGGTTAGGTTTCAACTGTTTTATATATATAGCTTTGAGTATTTTTAGTTTTTGTTTATTGTTTTCGTGTTTAAGTATGGTTGTGTTTTCAACGAGGATTTCATGGAATTGTGTTTGTGGCCTGGTATGCATAAAAGGTCTATCACTTTGATACAGTGCTGATGACTTAATATTAGTCTATTCCCACACCTTAAGGTTAGTCAAATTTCTTATGAGATCATACATAGATTGCAGAAGGAATAATATTGCCAATGGCTCTATTGCAATCAGGGTATTCCAAAATAGTAGCTTTTTGCTGCTCTTCCTCGAAATTTTTGCTTTCTTTAATCACCATGTTTCATTTTTCCTTTGGAACCTGCTTGGAAAAAACTGGCTGATTGTGTTACCCAGGTTAGCTTGATTAGTTTTTTAGACAAAAGTTTCAAAGAATTTCTTTTCTGGGACATTAATAATCATTTGCTTGTTGAAGCAAAATGGATTTACCAACAAAACTTTTAAAAAACAAAAGATGCTGCAACCCTTTTAAAATTCATGAAAAAATTATTCAAAATGATAAAAGGCATATCAAAAGAATTTGCTGATAAAATCAAAGAAAATAAATTGACCCCTGGTAAAAAGATTTGCCCCCGTTGTTGACTAAAATTAACATTAGTTTTCTGAAAGTACTTTAACATCAGCTAAAGACTAACCTTCTAACATTTTTGTAGATACTGAAAAATTGCAACTTCTTAGTAAGTCACTGTTAATAACTAATGAATCACCGAGCAAGCAAAAAAACTTGAAAAACAAACCAGTTATCAGGAAAATAAAGTGGGAAAAATGAGTATCATTTTTCCTATTTTATTTATCAGAAAGGAGTATCAACAAAAATTAAGATGATTTTGATTAAAATTTCTCATAAAAAATCTTTAATTAAAAAAGAGCACAAAAAATCTGATAAAAGATGATTACACAATTAAAAGAAATGTTTGCAGTTTGAAGTAAGTTCCTAAAATGTACAAATTTTGATAACGCTCCCAAAAAGTTGGAGCATCCAATGAATTCGAATAAAATTTAATATAACAAAAATCATGGCAAGATAAGCCAAAAGAACTTGTAAACAAACAAGGAATATTGACTCTACCAAATACAAGAAAATGGAAATTCCCACAAGAGAGAATGAAGATGGGCCGTTTAATAAGAGCAAAGAAGTCAGCAGAGTGATACTTGGAAAAATTACTCTAAGACAGTCATAAAGAATGGTAGAAGAGTGCAGAAAAAATAAGTGTCTTGTAATTTGTAACCTGAAAGAGGCATACCAATTATTTAAATAAAAAAAATTCAAACAGAATTAGGTTTTCAAAATTTGCTGACCTCAGACCAAAACAATGTGTTCTTGCAGGTGCTGCTGGAACACATCAAAATAACAATATGATGATTGTGGGGGCTTACCACCAATGCATAGTTAAATCAACAATACAAGTATACTCTAAGTATTGTATTGAAGCCCTCTATATAAGAAAAATACAAGCAACACTAAACAAGATTAATTTTGAGGATAGCAACAATGTTTTAAAATGTCTATAACAGCAAGGTTTCAAAATACTGCACAATATCATGTGCATCAAAAGAACTGTTAGGGTGTCCAGTTTTTGTGATCTTTTCCCCATGCTAGTCTCTTCTTCTTATTGGCTGGCAGAAGCAAAGGCTTCCTGGCTGCCTTGTAAAATTTTGCAAAGTAATAACAACAAAATAGGTATTCTATTTTCATTTAGAATTATCTACTTGGAAATAAATACTAAAAATAGTATAAAATACATAATTTCTTTAGAAAAACTGGGGTGGCCTAATAATTACGGCTGGTATATCTTAAAATTGCCAAAATTAGATGATATCTTGAAATACTAAAGAGTAAACTTACTCATAAAATCACAATTGGTTTCAATCACAGCATCCAGACAACTTCAAAATCTCCTGCAGCTCTTCTGGACAGTCTCCTTATTTAAGTTGGAGAATGCTGGCATAATCCTTGCCTTCAGTTCATCTTTTGTATTACAAAGAGTTTTTTGGTCTTTCACTCAACTGCATCCCTCATAATAATCAAGGGGGTTGCAGTCTGGAGAGTTAGGCGGCCAGATGTTAGGGGTGACATGATTGCAGAACTTGTCTAATAGCCATGACTGGATTCTCTTGCTCATGTGGCATGGGGCACAGTTTTGTTGCCAGACAGAGGGTCTTCCAGTAGCCACCCTATTGAACTAGGGCAGTACTGCCTCTACAAGGTACTTGATGAAGGCCTCTATGTTAAGTCTAAGGCCCTGTGGTAAAGTGACCATTCAAAGCATCATTGACTGGATAAATCCTCCAACTCTTTCCAAATTCTCTGCACTGTCCTCAGATTGACACTCAAAGTATCTGAAATTTTTGTATTAGAGCTTCTAGCATGAATACTGACCAGTACAGCATGCTGTTTCCAAAGATCTGTCAGAGTGAATTGTGTCATGCTACTCTTTTTCGTACAGGCAATATACAACTGACTCTACTTTAGTGCGCAGTTGACAAAATTATAACAAACAATATGCATGAATCAAAATTTAAAAAAATGATGACAATTTACTCATAGCACTTTCTCTCTCTCTCTCTCTCTCTATATATATATATATATATAATTCCAGGTGAATAGGACTCAAGGTTTTTTTCCTTTTTTTATTTTGAGTGCTCTGGCATTTATTTTATTATGAACAATGCTCAATATAATGAGTATTATAGAGCTTGATATAATTATGTAGTTATAAATTAATCATACATTGCGACACGGAAATTTCTATGTTTCAAGATAGATTCTCATCATCAGGCAATGTTGCTGTTGGTTGTGCAGATGATTTACAGTTAATAATACATTTAATTCATAACTACATAATCATATATATATATTTTTTTTATAAACGAGTTATTTCACTTTCTTGGTTTCCACCATGAGTGGTTTCTTCAGGTGATTTTTAATAACTTTATTATTAAAAATCGCCTGAAAAAGCCACTCATGGTGGAAACCAAGATAGCGAAATAACTCATTTATAAATGAAAAATATTCAACAGTTCTACAATATAATTGTATAGAACACTTTTTGATACAAATGTGTACTGGTTTACCCCTATTAGGACCAAAAACTAAGTATTAAACAGTTATATATATATATATATAGGCAACAACCTGTCTTTTAAATATCATTGATTAATTTTTCCAGTATCCTTGTTTTTTTCTATTTTGTAGGAGTAAGGAAGAATAAAGATATTTTCACAATTTTCTATGTCCCAAATGCTTTTGGCTACTTCTACAGAAATTTTCAAAGGTGTGTGATTCTGGTATTGTTTTAATTGTTATGTTGGAAAAAGCATTTATTTCAAGCCTCCATGTGTTGCATGTGCATAGAATTAATGTGAGTGTCTTTTAACCCTCCATTTCCACTGTTAAATAATATGAGGTTGATAGAAGAGTTTGATATAGAGGGCCTCTCTAATATATAAGTTTAGAAGATCAGCCAATTAAGCTACCATTGTTTTGATCTTTGCAGTTTTGTCAGGTCATTTGTATTAGAATATGAATCATCTGATGAAAAGAAGATCATAACCAGAGTAGCATAATCAGCTGATCGCCCCAACTTGAA
>JBBBDQ010001397.1:1867500-2060000 GCA_037127315.1 Ascarosepion bandense | reverse complement strand
TATATCTAAAGTATCATACACTGTGTGCAGGTGCTAATGAAATACTGCTTGATATATGATAATGGAGCTATAATTGTGGGTGTGTACATGTTGAGGTGAGTATGGGTCCCACAACACCCACCACTTCCAAGAGTTTTTTTTTTTTCTTGAAAGGAGAATAAGAAAAAGTAAATTTTAATTACTCCTTTCATGTTTAATGGTGATGTTGTGCGTACTGGTATTATTTTCCTTAGGTGGGTTTATGTTTTTGAAAATTTTTCTAAAATGTTTAACATCTTTAGAGAATAGGCAATTCCAAGATAATAGATCAAGTGTTTGAAATGATCTAAGTCTTTTACCTTTTCAAGGTGTTGCAGTAGTTGTAGCTTTTGTCACACTGTTATTTATGTTTAAATAAATATTCTGATGTGAATAGGCCTTGTTACTGGTTACAGGGTGAAAGCCTATATCTGTTTTGGGTACAGACCAAGATTTTTTATTTGTGCTAGACCATTCATTGTTTGAACTGGTAATATGTTTTGTTGAGTGGATCAAATCTTCTTGGAGCTTTTTCGAATCATTTGGTTCAAGACTTATTGGAACGTTTTCAGATTTAGAACATTTTCCCAGGTCGTTGGACAAAACCCGTGGAATTGTTTGTTTGCATTCCTCTTTTAGCGTCTTTGAATCTGATATTGTACTGCCTAATTTCTTGTAAAATGTACTCATACGATAATCCCAAAGGTTGAATTTATTTAACCAATCCAATCCGAATATGTTGTCTGAGTTTTTTAACACATAAGCCTTAAGCTTTTTAGTAACTTCATTTAATGTTACTGTTAGTATAACTTCTCCTAATATATTAATATTTTCACCAGTCACAGATTTCGCTGTTCTATCTGTTTTTATTATGGTCGGTTTGTTTAATTTTTTCCACCATGCCAATTAATTATTGACAGGTCTCTCCCTGAATCGAGTTGAAATTTAATCGAGTTCTTAAAAATATCAACAGTTATGTATTTCCTTAAATTCCCATCACATGTCTAATTTTATTTTTTCTCAATTTGTTGTTGTTTTTAGCATACCAACACTGATTTAAACTATGACCATTCTTATTGCAATTTTTGTAATATTCTTTCTTTTTGACTGGGCAAAATTTTATCTGATGCCACCTATCACAGTGGTAGCATGGTGTGGGAGGTTTCTTTTGCTTATACGTGTTTTGTCTATTTCGCGGTTTGTTAGATGAGTTTTGCATTTTGTCTTTTTCCGGAGAATGCCAGGTTTTGATTTTTTTAATCTGAGATATACCTGATTCCCCAATTGTTTTTGCGTCGCTTTTCACAGAAATCACCCTTTGACAATCTTCAGTTAATTTTTGAAGCATTGGTCCTTGTTTATTTTTAAGCTTAGAGAGCACTCAACATCTGATTTCAGCGTCCTCTGCAGATACTATTCTTTGTGCAAATATCAAGCACTTTAAGTTGTCCGCAGTGAGCTCAGCTAATCTAAAATCATTGCAGAGCTTGTTTACTGCTGCTAAAAACATTAGAAAGTCTTGTTGTTTTCTTAAATTGTGTTAAGGCATTTCCATTGTTTATGGAACAAGGTAATATTTGGTCCAAGTAGTTCTGACACGAGCTTAATGGTCTCTGCAAAGTTAAGATCCATAGTTATTTAAGGCAAAATGTAATCTACCAATCTACTGTGTTCAGTACTTCCCAGTTTTCTTAATAGAAACTCCACCTTTTTTTTGTTAGGCCAATGTTTACAATCTACGTTAAAGATGTCTTCAAAATGTCTGTAAAATGCCTCAAAAGTTTTATCTTCGTCCAGTATGTATTCAAAAGTTTCCACTGAATTATAAATTGTATTCTGGGAAAAAGTCATATCTTCCAAGTTTTTTTTTAACCATTCACTGATTTTCAAGTAATTTCTGAAGTTGTTTGTGTTGTAATTCAGTTTTTGAAGTGTCAATTGTTGAAATTCCAACTGTTGCTTATGCATTTCCATCAACAATTTTTGTTGTGTCTCTTCTGACTTTTGCTGATAAAGCTGTTGTCTTTCTTCTGCTTTTTGTTGAAAAAGATGTTGTCTTTCTCATTAAACATATGAGCAATAGTTTTTTGAAAGTCTCCCATCTTACAAAAAATTTACAGCAATTTAATAATACACAAAACAATAGCAGAAATTGCTGTCACTTTGAAAAAAACTCATGCACCAAAAAGGGAGGGTACAGCAGAAAATCCAAGCAGATGTTTTCCCTTTCTTTTTTGTTGACACAAAAAAGAAAAAAAAATTGAAAGCCAATTACAATAAAGAACCACTTACTTAGATTAGTTCTTCCGAGAATTTCGTTGTTAACTTCAGTTTTGACTACTTCAGTATCTACACTTTTTTCTCTAGCAGAAGAAAAAATTCAGCAAGAAACAGAGGAAAAAAAAAACCTATTTCTTGATAAGTCACTAAGCAGCGTATTTGCAATACTTTGGTGTTTTTTTTTCTCTTTTTTTTTATTTTTACAATGCGGTAAGTAGAAATGTTACTTAGGCAATGCAAATAATTGTACTGGATTTCTTCTTCTTTGGTAGAACTTGTTTTTTAACAAAAAAATAAATCACCTCCATGAATTTTAAGAGGGAGGAAGTATTTTGACAAGTTTTAGTAGGAATTCAGTTCCATTTACTCTTTCCTGAATGTACGACTTGGTGAATAGTTTTTTTTCTGCTTTCAAACTTGCATCAAACAAACTTTTTGATTTTATCCATTTGTTTTTTCTGTTTTGTTCGCTGATGTGAGGATGTCAGTTCCAGTAGAATTAACAAATCCTGTGTTACTATTGCTGTGGAACTGGACATTTGAAATTTCAGCGTGTGATTCTGAATATCTTGTCGCCTCTGATGTAGCGAGTAGTTTTACTTTGCCGTTTAAGGTATAAATTCTCATCACTGATGTGACGTGTAATTTTTCTTTCTTCCCATGTAAGGTTCAAATTCTCATCACCGCTGATATGGAAACCAGTGGGGGTTAAAATGAATCTTCATTGCCACTGATGTGAAGCCAAAAGTGGGTCCATGGAAATATAACACGGAACCCGAGGTGTAGGTTAAAGAAAGATGTATTTACAGAAAAGGTTACAAAGAAGAAGGTACAACAAGCAGAGCTTACAAATCAAGTATAGTCCTTGGTAGTAGACTGCGGTCATGTGCACAGTGCTACTGTCTGTTTCCCCACTACTGCTATTGCACACCTGTTAATATAGCAGTGGGTGAGTCCATGTTGAGGTGAGTATGGGTCCCACAACAATTAGATTATATATATATATATATATATATATATATATATATATATATATATATATAAGTACCATACACTGTGTGCAGGTGCTAATGAAATGCTGCTTGAAATATGATAATGGAGCTATAATTTATATTAATAAATATATTTTTTGTGTGCACATGTATAAACAGTGTGCATCTGAAATAACCTGCAAAAAATGGTAAAGCATTGTTTTCTTCACTAAAATAATGTCTTACCATTATGTTGGAGGTGTTTCTGTCGCACTGTGTATGTTACACTACCACCTATAATTATTAGGCCACCCCAGTTTTTTTTTTTTAAATGATGTATTTCATCCTATTTTTAGTATTTATTGAGAAGTGGATAATTCTAAATGAAAATAGAATAGGTCTTTTGTTATTATTACTTGGCAAAATTTTTTCAAGGCAGCCAGGAAACCTTTGCTTTGGCCAGCCAATAAGAACAAAGAGACTGGCGTGAGGAAGGGACCACAAAAACTGGACATCAGAACAGTTCATTTGATGCATATGTTATTGTGCGGTATTAACAAAAGAACCAATCTATTTTCATTTATAATTATCCACATAGCAATAAATACTAGAAATAGTATGAAATACATCATTTATTTTAAAAAACTGGGTTTGCCTAATAATTATGGCTGGTAGTGTATGTGTATGTTAGTAATAAATATATATTTTTCTTCCTCACCAGTAACACAATACAGTTTCATGCACAATGTAATTACCAGTTTCTTAATGCAAACTGATTGTTGCATATTTGATATTGATACTGTATTGGTTTGGTTTAAGTTTTACAACCCATCAACCATTTTGGTCATTTCAGGGTCAGTCTTTAAAAATAATTTGTTGGTAATATATTTTTCATTCACATAAGTTTTGTTGGTAATATATTTTTCATTCAAAAAGTTGGTAATATATTTTTCATTCAAAAAGTTGGCAACATTTTTCATTCAAAAAGTTGGTAATATTTTTTGCATTCAAAAAGTTGGTAATATTTTTCATTCAAAAAAGGTTTTGTTGGTAATATTTTTTATTCAAAAATGGTTTTGTTGGTAATATTTTTCATTCAAAAAACGTTTTGTTGGTAACATTTTTCATTCCAAAAAGTTTTGTTGGTAACATTTTTCATTCAAAAAAGTTTTGTTGGTAAATACTTTCAGATCATTTTGACCCCAGTTTGGAAGTTAACTATTTTCTATAGATGGGACCCTAACAGGTGCTACCACTCTGGGTCAGGGTGGACCTGAGAACAACAGCAATTAAGAGGTGGTTTCATGCTCCTCACAACCTCCAAATCAGAAGTCTTGCTGCCGGATGCAGTTTAAGGTCATATCCAGGACCATATACTGTATTACAAGGAGAACAATCTGCCCCTGTAGACTGAATAAAGAGTTTGTTCTGAAATTGCAAGATGTTATGAAATAGCATAAGAAAGAGAGTAAGTATTCTGGTTTGAATCGTAAACTACTTATCATCAAGTGATCATATTTTATTTACGTTATTTGCATGTGGAGTAATACACTGTATCTTTATTGTTGTGATCACAATATTTTATTCATTGTCCTGGTCTTTAGGTAACGCTTGAAATTTTGCTTTGAACTCTTCAAAATTCCCTAAAGGCAAAGAGAATGGAAAAGCATCTGCCAAAATATTGAGGTCATAAAGGCCAAAATTTTACAATAACAACAACAAAGAAAAAGACAATAGACCAGGAAATACAGGTGGAAATTAATAAAAATTCTCTTTTCAAATTCCAGCCAAATTCATTGCATTCACTTACACGCAAATACCCTTGGGAAAGGTATTAATCCATCTCTTCCTTCCAGTTATGGGTTAAATAACAAGACAGATTGGGTTATAGCCTTGGTCGGCAACCAGTCTACTGCAGAAAGCAATGGCAACCCACTGCGGGATAATCTTCTGCCCAGTCAGTCATGTCTCTTTCAAGACATGATTGCCCAAACATGTGTCGCGTATGGCACTTAACTGACTGACTTTCTGAAAATAAGAACTTTGTTCAAATTTATAATTGGATTTTTTAAATTTTCTTTCATAATTTGATGTATGAATTTTTTATTTCTTCCCCTGAAATATTTTAAATTTTTTTTCTTAAATATATGTATATTAACTGCATGTATAACTGTATATATATTTCTGAGAATGAAGTGGAATTGTAATTATTTACACTATTTGCATTGTTTGGATTTTTGTCCTCATCTTTGTTGCCATATTTACAATGTTTCATCTGTTGTATGCCCCAACCTTCTTCAGGTGATTGGAATTTTAAACTGAACCCTTTATTGTGTTTCCTGGAGTAGATTGTTCTTATTCCACATGCCATGCCTTTCTACATCATCCAGTATATCTTGTTCTTTTCCTTTCTATCTTTGCAACTGTCTTCACACCTGTGTTTCCATTTTTCTCTTGCCCTTTCTCTGACACCCCCCCCCCCATAGCAGATTCGTCTTTGTCCTCACTCTCCTTCTGCCTAATACTTCAACTCTCTTATGTAACCCCCTGCACATCAGTGGTGAAATGATAAAAAAAAAAGAAAAAAAAAAACCAATGCAAATAGGGTAAATAATTACAATTCCACCTCATTCCTAGAAATATATACAGTTATACATACAGTTAATATACATACATATAAAAAATCTTTTTAAAAACTTCCAGAAGAAGAAATGAAACTGCATACATCAAATTATGAAAAGAAATTAAGAAAATTTAATTAGAAATTTGAACAAAATTCTTACTTTCAGAAATTATTTCTGTAACTGGTTTGTCTTTCTCTTCACTCTCCTCCTGCCTAAACTTTTACTCTTTTGTAGCCCCCTGCACATCAGTGGAGGTACCACCTTGCTTGGGGTGAAACGATTAAAAAAAAAAATACAAAAAAACTTTGTATTAATGGCCTCTATATTGTATTTATGTCTATGCTTTGCAAGCAAGCTTAGAAGATTTTTGTAACCTAGCATATGTGCTGATTCCTTAGGTTTTCATATTTTTTAGTGTTCTTCTTTATTATTTCATTTTCATTCAACAACTGGCAGTAATCTTTTTTCCCTAAATATAAGGCTAATTTTTCTATTTCCCCTTGTGTTATGGCCTTACGTTGTTCTTGCAGTCTTATCTTAAAGGTAAGATTATTTATCTTCTTGATAGTTCTTACCACAGCTGCATGAAACACAAAACACACAATCCTTAATTATGTTTTCCCCTATGGGAGGTCTAACTTGAAAGAGGCGTCTGCAAAGTGTTGCATGACTTTTGAAGGTCATGCTGATGTTATATGCACTGTAGAACTTTTGTATTTTTTCGATAATCCTTTCACATAGAAAATGGCTTCAGTCTGCCTACCCTGAGTGGTTTTATCTTCTTGTCTCCTTTTATACCAGTGTTATATAGCGACAAATAACAAACACGGGTGTATATAAAAATATATGACTTGTGTTTTTATTAACGAACGCTGGACCGTGTCGCCTAGGAACAGAGAGTGAGGGAGCGCTCTTCTAAGGGGCTGACGTGGGGTTCGACGTGAGTGTAACCTCTCTTAGCTCGTCTAGCTTCTTCTTCGACTTCTCGAGACTTGTCTGTCGAGACTGACTTCTTCGACTTCTCTGTTTCGACTTCTGACTTCGACTGTGACTCGACTTCTCTTCTACTGTCGAGGCTGGAGACTCAAAACTGATTTTAAGACTGTGTTTTTCGCAGTCTTTATATATCTTCCAAAACCGGAAATTGTTTCTTCCGGTTTTTTCTTGATCACGCGACGCCTACGCGACGCCTACGTAAATTCTCAGAGACCCTGTCTATTTCCGCTCTGCCGGAAATAAGGTCAAACAACCATCCGTTCCTTTCAACGGCCGGAAAACGCCCACGCTTCATCGGCCTTCTTGGGTGCGGCCAGATTATTATATTACACCAGTTTGATGGTGCTACTGTCATAAGGAGATGTTGTAGGGTTAGGGTTAGGGTTATATAATGACCATTTCTCTCTCATGTGTCTCAGGGTCACCACTTATGACTTTTGCTTGATGTTGTAGGCAGTGGATGATCGTTTTCTTTATATTGTTTGGGTGGTAGGAGTTGAAATTGAGGTCTTCTTCAGTGAATGTCAGCTTGCACTCATGATCTGTTTGAGATATTAATCCAGGAATGCTAATTTGATGTTTTTTCCTTTTTCCATTGTGAACTGTGTCAATAATATTAAGTTCATATGGTCCAGTAGTAACCAGACCTCTTTCTTGTGTGACCAGAATATGAAATTTCATCTGTGTATCTCAGCTATGGTTTCAGTGATGTGGATTCTAATGCTGTTTCTTGAAGTATTCCATGTATAAATTAGCCATTATAGGTCATAATGGTGATCTTATTGCTAAAACTTCATCCTGCCGATATATGTCTGATCCCATTCAGAACTGTGTTGTTCATGTAAAAAGTCAGCATATCCATCAGGTTATCTATTGGTATACTGTTATGGTCTACTAGGATGAGTCTGAGACCAGTTTATCCCTGACTACTGATAGTATCTCTTTCATGGGTTCCTTAGTGAACAAGCTAACCACAAGCTAACCACATCCAGGATCACCATCTGGTTGGATTGGATAAGAGCATTTTTATTTCCATGAAGTTGGTGGAATTCTGTACATATGGTGGTGACTTTCTTATTAATTGATCAATTATATCCACAAGGAAGTGACTCGAAGGGTGGTACACACATCTTTGACAGCTGATAATTGGCCTGAGCAGAATATTGTACTTGTGAATTTTAGGGAGACTGTATTGTAAAGTAGCTTGCCTAAGTGTCTTACAGCCATATCACCTTAAAAAACCAGTTCTTGTATCATTACCCAGGTTGAACAACATTTTGCTTGGTCAGTACCTAGATGGGTGACCACTTAGAAATACCAAGTGCTCTTAGCTTGGATATACAGAAGGTGTAACAGATAATGGCTCAGAGTTGGAAATCAGAGTGCCAAGTTTCAATTCCAGTCAGATTTGTTATATTTATTTACATCCAAATAAGGCTTACGACCATATCACGTTGAATACACCGATTCTCACTCGATCACCAAAGTTAAGCAATGTTGAGCCTGGTCAGTACTTAAATGGGTGACCGCTTGGGAATACCAGGTGCTGTAAGCATGTAGTGATGGATGTGCATTGTGGTGCAGAAAATATCAGCTCAGAAAGAGAAATCAGGGAGCCGAGTTTGAATTCCAGTTGAATACCCTGCATTCACTTAAGCACTGGTACCCTTGGGAAAGGTATTAATCTGTCCCTTCCCTCCAGTTATGGGTTAAATAACAAGGGTAGGACTTGGGGACCCTGCCCTTAAAAACAAATCCCAATGAATCTTGATACTCGAAAAAGCAAAAAGTATTACTAGACACAAAACTTATATAAAAACAACAATAAATTGTTGAAAGAAAAAGGTATTACCAGCAAGAAATAAAGTTTAGTTGGCAATAAATGACCCGCCAAGGTTGATATGCCATAAAAACAAAACAACGAACAGCATGCAAATATCCTTGAGAAAGGCATGAATCCATCTCCCCTGCAGTTGTGAGTTAATTAGTAGGACTTGTATCAATAAATTATTATTACCTCCAAAAAAATTTAGAATCTGAAAATATTTTGTGGCTTTAAATAACATTCTAAAGTTTGCTAAGTTGAAAAAAAATCTTGAAAAAAAATCAATCAACACTAGATAGGTTCTTAAATAATAGTAAAAAAAAAAACAGATGGACAAACTGTAATTTAGCAGACTCAACAGCTTAAATCCGAATCAGTGAAGGGGCTGACATTTTTAAAATTTTTTAGATTAAAGCATTTTTAACACCAGGAGTGGGGGAAATAAATGTTATCATTATGTGTAAAATTTATTCCGTCAACATTCAACTGAAAATGAAACATTATCTGGAACAAATCATTAACAGTTGCACAGGGGACATTTCATATTCACTGTCTCTTATCTTATTTTGCCAAAAATACATTACACCCTTATCTTGAAAAGGGCAAAAAAAATTGAATTTGTTTTACAAGTAACAACATACCATCTAAAAACAACTTATTGGCTTCTTAGTGCTCTCTTTCTCTCTCTTACACATAGACACACAATTTCCTTTAATATAAACTTATTTTATAAATGGAACTTTGTGTGTGTGTGTGTGTGTGTGTCCATTACCTATAGACTCCGAAACGGCTGAACTGATTTTCTTGAAAATTTACACAATTGTACTATAAGTATCTGTGAATGTTCTTAGCTAGGTTTTGTGTTGAGGTACCCCTGATAAATATAGAAAATCGATAAGCGAAAAAGTCGGGTTATAGAAGGAGTGGTCTGATTTTAATCCAATTTGATAGTGGATACTCATATTTGAGTAAAACCTCCATTTATTTATTAAACAATATATTCATTTTTATCTACCAGCATGAGTAAACGAGAAATCTTATTGAAGAAAAAAGTGCCTTTCAACATAATTTGAAAAAATGTCAGATGAATAAATTAAAATTCATTACTTCTTAAAAGTGTGTGTGTGTGTGTGTGTGTGTGTGTGTGTGTGTTAGGACAGGTTTACTTTTCATTTCCTGAGGAATATCAAAATTTCCATTGATACATGAAAATATTTGTAGAAAAGACAGAGGGAAGCCACATCATATTGGTGAGAAAGTGACTGAAGTTGAGATGCCAAGTCAAGACTGATTACATTGCAGATCCTTTTTTGAAGAACCTTGAGATGAATATGAGGAGCACCCAGCCAGATACAGCAACAGTATTCAATGCACAGACGAATGACAGATTCAAAAATGTGCAAAATTGATTCTTATGAGAAAAACTTTTGACCCTACACAGTGAACCAAACTTTCTAGCAGTAGATACGGCTATGGATTCAATAAATAGCATAGATAATTTCAATCATGATGCAGAATGTGAACGATGGAGTTTTATATGACTAATACTTGTGGTGCAGTGGATATCAACTCAGAACGAGAAATCAGGGAGCCGAGTTCAAATTCCAGTTGAATTCATTGCATTCACTTATGCACAAATACCCATGGGAAAGGTATTAATCCATCTATTCCTTTCAGTTATTGGTTAAATAACAAGGCAGAATGGATTCTATAGCCTTGGCTAGCAACCAGTCTACTGCAGGCAGCTTACTGCAGGATTATCTTCTGCCCAGTCAGTCATGTCTCTTTTGAGACATGATCGCCTAAGCGTGCATCACGTATGGCACTTAACTGACTGACTGAATATAATAGTTGAAATCATGATTAAGGCTGCTAATGGTCATAAAGTGGGGGATCTGTTCTTTATTGTTATGAAGTAATAAACTGATCTACCACTAATTACTATGTAATAATATAATTCATCTCTTCTCCCTCTCGCAATGAGTCAAATAACAAAACAGATTAGGTTCTATAGCCTTGGCTGGCAACCAGTCTACAGCAGAAAATAATGGCAACCTACTGCGGGATAATCTTCTGCCCAGTCAGTCATGTCTCTTTTGAGACATGATCGCCCAAGCGTGCATCACGTATGGCACTTAACTGACGGACTGAATATTATAGTTGAAAACATGATTAAGGTCTCTATTGGGCATAAAGCGAGGGATCAGTTTTATATTGTTATGAATAATAAACTGCTCCCCCACTAATTATTACTTAATAATATAATACATCTTTTCTCCCTCTAGCTATGAGTCAAATAACAAGACAGATTGGGTTCTATAGCTTTGGTCGGCAACCAGTCTACCTCAGAAAGCAATGGCAACCGACTGCAGGACAATCTTCTGCCCAGTCAGTCATGTCTCTTTCGAGACATGATTGCCCAAACGTGTTTCATGTATGGCACTTAAGTGACTGACTGAATATAATAGCTGAAAACATGATTAAGGCTGCTATTGGTCATAAAGTGGGGGATCGGTTTTCTATTGTTATGAAGTAATAAACTGATCTCCCACTAATTACTATGTAATAATATAATACATCTCTTCTCCCTCTCGCAATGAGTCAAATAACAGGACAGATTGGGTTCTATAGCCTTGGCTGGCAACCAGTCGACAGCAGAAAATAATGGCAACCTACTGTGGGATAATCTTCTGCCCAGTCAGTCATGTCTCTTTCAAGACATGATCACCCAAGTGTGTATCTCGTATGGCACTTAACTGACTGACTGACACCAAAAATTAGACTCATAGCTCTTTCCAATTTCAGAGCATTTAGTTTTAAAGATCATCTAAAAATTGTTTTTTAAAATGTAGAGATACCTAATTTCTGCAGGTTTTTGCTTACAAACAGATGTCAAAATTTTAGTATTTCAAGAATAAATTCAATGAAAGTTAATATTGTTTGTATTAGATACATTGAGTGAAAAATATATTCAAACCAGACTTCTGATCATGAATGACCACAAGCATAATATGCAATTTTGACTGTATTCATTAAGTGTAGGAAAATGGTGAAAAGTTTACAAAAATTACTGTTCAATAAATAAGATCTTACACCATTAGTTCGGTAATAATTAATCAAAGCAAAACATAGGTTAGGGTGTCTTTTCTACAAGTACTTTCATGGTAACTGCTTTTACAAGCTTTTTCCCCCTAGTATCTCAACCATATGTCTTTATTTGTGCTACTAGATTAGCTTTAAGGTCCTACCCTTTTACTACCAAACTAGTTAAATGTAACTTTCTCTTCTACTCTAACAGTTTCTTTTCTTGCACTTCCCATTTGTAGGACTCACTTCCCTGATAGCTATTTATCTCCAAAATTTTATACTCAACTTTAACTGCTATCTTTTATCTATTTACGAGGGTCATTCAATAAATAAGGTGAATTTTTTTGTATTAAAACTTCTAATACAGATAGAAGCTTACTTTTTTTTCTTTACTTCTTTTTTAAAGAGATTTAATTTTTTTTTTGCAGATTGAAATAAAACTTTGAGAGTTTTTGATATTAACAAAGATGGCCAACCAAAATGCATGCTCCAGGATTGAACAGAGGTTATTTATCAAGTTTTTGGTTGCTGAAGGGTACAAACCAGTTGAAATTCATAGAAGAATGTCAACTGTGTATAGTGCCAGATGTATAAGCCAAAAAATGTCTACAAGTGGGCTAAATTGTTTAAAGAATTTTCGAAGTGACGATAAAGTCAAAAGTGTTGTGAGCAATTGGCTGAGACATCAGTCCAAAGATTTTTATGCTGAGAGAATACGAAGCTTGTGCACTGATGAGGAAAGTGTGTGACATTGCTGGGAGACTACGTTGAAAAATAAGAATAAAAAAAGTAAGCTTCCAGTTGTATTAGAAAAATTCACCTTATTTATTGAATGACCCTCGTATTTATCTATCCATCTCTTATCCTTTCTTCAACATCCCATGTCCTTTTTTCTTCTTTCACTGTAACTCCCTGTGCACCAATGGCATTTCTGCCTTCCTTAGGGTGAAATGATCATGAAAAAACTATGGTTGAAAGGGCTTGATCACTAAACATTTATACTCATTGAACACAAACATATGCTTCTTTATATACAACCAAGAAAAGAAAAGTAAAATATAAGAACGTAAAAATATAATCCTTTAATTAATATAGATCCATGAAAAACTGCTGTCAATATATCAAACCATCTGACATTAAACTTCAAGATCATTGGTCCATGTGACATTATATTCCAACATCATCGGACCATGTGACGTTATATTCCAACATCATCGGACCATGTGACATTATATTCCAACATCATCGGACCATGTGACATTATATTCCAACATCATCGGACCATGTGACGTTATATTCCAACATCATCGGACCATGTGACATTATATTCCAACATCATCGGACCATATGACATTATATTCCAACATAATCAGACTATATGACATTATATTCCACAGACCATGTGACATTATATTCCAACATAATCAGACTATGTGACATTATATTCCACGGACCATGTGACATTATATTCCACGGACCATGTGACATTATATTCCACGGACCATGTGACATTATATTCCACGGACCATGTGACATTATATTCCACAGACCATGTGACATTATATTCCACGGACCATGTGACATTATATTCCGACATCATCAGACCATGTGACATTATATTTCAACATAATCAAACCATGTTACATATTCGAAGATCATCAAACCATGTGATGTTATACTTTGAGATCCTCAGACCATGTGACATTCAAAAGCAACTAAGTAATATACTGATTGATGATCATTTAAAGCATGAAACCAAACAAATTCTGTTGATTTCTATATTCATTTTGTTTATAATTACTGTATGCACTTATGATGATGTCTGCTTGAATGAACTACATAACAGACACCAGGGAACATCTCTTTTGGAATCATCAAGAGAGCTTCATTCAACCTCTGACTAATCCCTCAAAGACATATTCCATGTTGTCATATAGCTTTATACAATTGAATTCCAGTCTTTTATCATTTCTTCTGTTTCTTTTAATTCCCCAATTCCTCTAATTTAATCATTTTACAAATGAAATCCATTTCCAGTGACAGCATTCTAAATCACATTACACTTCCTGAAGAAAATCCAATATTCTCCCATTAATGTTCCTCTAGAATGAACAAGATATTCGGATGAATAAAAACAATGCCAAACATCTGTCTGAATTTCTGATATGGTGAATAATAATCTATTTAGACTAGTGTCTTTATCTTGGTTGTTTTAATCACATTTTAGCCTTCTCACATTTTATCCAGTATCTATTTTGATAAAATTAAAAAATGACCTCTTTTTAAATTTCCAAATTGACCTCTTTATTAAATCTATAAGGACAGATTGTTCTCATTCTGCCATATCTTTGAAGTATCACATATTTGTTAAAATTATTTCTTCTACACCTGAACCAGAGGATATGCAGGATTACTGGAAAACAACATGCACAGTCAAAAAAGGAGCAATGGCAGCATCTAGGGCAAGAAATCCTTAGAGAGCACACACCGTGTTTAGATTAATTTTTAATACCGAGTTCTAATTCTACTAGAATAGTTCCCTTCCTTCCTAAGGCTTCCTTCTTATGTTAAAGACACAATTATCCCACCTGCACCAACTGAATTATTATGGAAAGAAAAAGATAGATAAAAGAAAAGAGAAAACAAAGAGAAAAATAAAAAATAGAAAGAAAAGTGAAAAAAGGAAAAAAAGAATGAAAATGGCAAAGAACAAGTACAACATATTCTTGGAAGAGATTCCTTGGAAATTTTTAGCTCCCCACCTGCTAGATATTTGACTCATACATATGCATTTCTTATCAATGATCTTCCTCGCTGTGCAATTTCCCCCCAATCGTTTAATGTTGAAATATTAGCTGCAAAGCTTATGAAATGGCAGAGACCTAATTAATTTTTCACTTCTTATGTTACAATTTACATACAACAAAACCATTCTGTTTATTTCATTTAAACTTTTGATAAGATCCCAGAAGAATAACAATTGTGCTTAGCAATCTTCAAAGGAAACCAAAAATCACAAGTAAACCACAAAACATCTGAATGAGAAATACAAGACTTTTAGAGATAAAGTCTTTGTTTCTGATCTATGAAGATAAAGACATCAGTTTATTAAAGACTAGCAATATAGCCCGGTGTTGCTCGGGTGTAATGAAAGCTTTAAAACTAATCCATGGTCCTGGAGTTCAGATTCTCTGGACGTTGGCACGAAAGACTAAAAAACAATAGTTGTTTCCAGTTAAAGCAAAACCGTAGACTGAAATAAAAATGAAAGGATGTCAGTCAAATTTTGATTTCCTGGTATCGATATCAAATAAGTTTTTTCATTGTAAACTGAATTTTGAAGGCTAAATAAGTCTTCTGAGTAAATGCTATCATGGCTGAGACTAAGGACTACAATTATACCTACTTAGAGCCAAACCCGAAGCAAAAACTAAAATAAATGGGCTGAAAAACTGATTTTGATCAGATCCGGTAGGATATCGGAATATCGATTTCTAATATCAGAGTCAAATAAGTCATCCAATAATAGAACTGCAACCTTGAAACTTATGAATATTGTTTCTTATGTCTTTGTCTGTGAGCGTATCAATCAAGGATCAAAAGAGACAAGATCTCCCAAGTGTGTATCACATATGGCGCTTAACTGGATGACTGTATCTATGCATGGATACAAAAAGAATCTAAGTGAAATTGGCTAGATTCTATACATATACATACAATTTTTTATATATTGTATATAAAATAATATCATCTAAACTTATTTATAAATGGAGCTTTGTCTCTCTGTGTGTGAGTGTGTGTCTGCTACCTATAGACTCTGAAATGGCTGAACCGATGTTTTTGAAAATTTACACAGTTGTACTATAAGCATCTGCGAGTGTTCTTAGCTAGGTTTTGTGCCAAGGTACCTCGAATAAATATCGAAACTCGATAAAATCGCTTACAGAAGGAGTGGTCCGATTTCAATCAAATTTGATACACTCATAAACAAAGACACAAGAAACAATATTCAGAAGTTTCAAGGTTGCAGTTCTTACAATCGCGCAGAAAATCAATAATATATATATATATATAAAGCAAGATGTTTGTGTGTGTGTGTGTCTGTTTATCTGCCTGTATGTCTGTATTCTTTTCAGCCCTTTTATTTTAGTTTTTGCTTCGGGTTTGGCTCTAAGTAGGTATAATTGTAGTTCTTAGTCTCAGCCATGATACCATTTATTCATAGGACTTATTTAGCCGTCAAAATTCAGTTTACAATGAATAAAACTTATTTGATATCGATACCAGGAAATCAAAATTTGACTTACATCCATTCATTTTTCTTTCAGTCTACAGTTTTGCTTTAACTGGAAACAACTATTGCTTTTTAGTCTTTCGTGCCAATGTCCAAAAGAGTCTGAGCTCCAGGACCATGGATTAGTTTTAAAGCTTTCATTACATCCAAGCAACACTGAGCTGTACTGCTAGTATTTTATATATTGTATATAAGATTATATTACTTATGCGCAAATACTCTTGAAAAAGGTATAAATTTATTACTTCTTCTTCTGTTATTTAACTCCTATGGGTTAAATAACAGGACAGATTGTGTTCTATAGTCTTAGTTGGCAACTAGTCTACTGCAGAAAGTAATGGCAACCTACTGTGAAAAAAATTTTCTATCTAGTCAGTCATGGATCAAAAGAGACATAATTGCTTAAGTGTGTGTCTCATATGACACTTAATTGACTGATATACATATTACAAAAAAAAAGAACTTAAAATTCTCAGCATTTCTTATTTGTGTGCATGTCTAGTTGCACCAAAATAACAAATTTAGTTCAATGAATTCCCAAAAGATGAAATGCATCATGCACAATTTTTTTCCCACCTTGTTTCCCAGTATTATTCTTGATGTATTCTATAAGATTATCTCATCTATATATATAAAAGGTAATCTGTGAGTCTTTGTGTGACTGTTCCCTATGCACGCTTAAATTTTTTAAGCTACGCCATTCAAACTTTCTAGGGACACATATCTACAAGAAAGGCAGGTCAACACATACTTTTTCAGTTTAAGTTCAGCAATTTTCCCTTTCACACTTTTTGGCCAATGGTGCCGATTGTTTACATTTACTCCCTAAAACATCTAAGATGGTTGCTAGATTACATCAATCAAATCAAGTCACATGAATCAAATGCAACTGAAATATTTTTTATTAAAAAAAAATTTTAGAGCCTTTATATTTAATTTTTATTCTGACATTTTAAAAATTCATTTGGTCAACAAAAAATGTGAATATTTTTCCCTGTAATATTGAAACAAAAGAAATATAAAAAAAAGTGTTTTTCCAAACAAAACAAAATACAAAAAAAAAAAAAAAAACAGTGCCAATGGTTGATTTAATAATTTAAGTCTTTTGTTTTCAGTTTTGTTTTTGCTAAATATTTCATGCAGGAAATCAACTCTCTGTAATTTGTATGGCATTAATGTAACTACTTTTTCCTATAAAATAAAATGTCTACATTTTTAAATATTCTTCGAAAATTTATGAATTGAGAGAATAATAGTTTTATATTTCTAATTTCAGTAAAACAAAATAAATAATTTTTATTTTTATGTTAAATTCATTTATTAAAAAAAAATGTCAATATTTTCCTCTGTAATTTTGAAACAAAAACAAACGCAATGTTTACAATGTCACACAAAACATCAAATCACATTTACGCAAAACAAAAGAAAATAAATTTTTTTCTCCTACTCCTAAAATGTTCCGAGTTGCACAAACCTATGACGTTAGTTCATATATATAACTGTGTATTTTGACAGCAATCCCTCTTTTATTCAAGTTATTCAAGTTTCATTAAAGATGACTGACAAGGAACTGCAATCAAATTTTTACTTACTTTTTCTTGGGTTTGTATAATTTTTTCTTTTCTGGACATAAAATACGTAAAAATTATCTGAATATACTGTTATTTTAGCCATTACCAAGGATGATTTTTATTTTTACTTTTAACTGAATGTATGTATTTTTTTTTATATAGGTATCTAGAATTATAGGAATGCTTTTTATTTTCCAAACACTGTCAGGACATTGTGGCTTTGTTCACAATCATAAATAGCAGAACAGACTGGGTCCGACAGCTTTGGGTGGCAAATGCTCTTGCAGAAAGGCACCTCTCAATTCAAAACCTGAGTGGTCAGGTAGTTGGAGACTAAACCAGATCTCCAACTAAACACTAAGCCATTAAAGGGTTATAAACTCCTCAAAATCAATGACAACCACCCTTTACTTTTTCTGTTATAAAGCCTTTCCTTCTACTCAAGTTTGGTGATGTCCTGTTTTCTCTCTTCCTGTCATGTCAATGCTATTTTACCCTTATTTTCTACAGTGGACAAATTAACTGGTCACTAAAATTCTAAGGGGTTTAAAAACCTGCACACTTTGCTAAAAATCAGCATAGTTGCCAATATAGGTTCTTGATGACTATAATGTCTTTCCTGAATATGTTGAGGTTGCCAAGCATCTCTAACAAATCTTTGTGGTATACTTTATTGAATGCCTTTGCATAATCTATAAAAGACAGGTACACGTCATTCGACATTTGTAGTGCTCCTTCTGATAACATTTTTAGCAGGAATATCCCATCCTTTTTTCTGGTGTCTTTTACAAAAGCACTGTTCGTGTCTTATCTTTGGGCCAATTCTGCTGTGCACATTGTTCATCAGAATCTGGGCTTACGACCATATCACGTTGAATACACTGGTTCTCACTCAATTACCGAAGTTAAGCAACATTGAGCCTGATCAGTACTTAGATGGGTGACTGCTTGAGAATACCACGTGCTCTAAGCGTATAGTGAAGGATGTGCATTGTGGTGCAGTGGATATCGGCTCAGAAAGAGAAATCGGTGAGCCAAGTTCAAATTCCAGTTGAATACCCTGCATTCACTTAAGCACTGGTACCCTTGGGAAAAATATTAATATGTTCCTTCCCTCCAGTTATGGGTTAAATAACAAAAGTAGGACTTGGGAACACTGCCCTTAAAAACAAATCCTAATGAATTTTGATACTCGAAAAGGAAAATGTATTACTAGACACAAAAACTTATATGAACAAAAATAAATTGTTGAAAGAAAAAGGTATTACCAGCAATAAATAAATTAAGTTTAGTTAGCAATAAATGACCCGCCGAGGTGTTGATTTGCCATAAAAACAAAACAATCAACAATCATCAGAATCCTGATGAAGAGTTTTCTTATGTAGCTCATTAAGCTAATTGTTTACATTCTTTTGTGCCTAGCTTTTTAGGTCAGTCAGTCAGTTAATAGCCATATGTGAGACATGCTTTGATGATCATGTCTCAAAAGAGACATGACTTACTGGGCAGAAGATTATTCTGCAGCAGGTTGCCATTACTTTCTGCAGTAGACTGGTTGCCAGCCAAGGCTATAGAACCCAAGCTGACCTGTTATTTGACTCCTAGCTAGAGGGAGAATTGATGTATTATACTATTACATTGTAATTAGTAGGGGATCAGTTTATTACTTCATAACAATAAAACCAACCCCCCACTTTATGATCAGTAGAAGCCTTAATCATCATTCCAACTATTATATTCAGTCAGTCAGTCAGTTAAGTGCCATATATGATATATGCTTTGGGCGATCATGTCTCAAAAGAGATGGTAACCTACTGCAGAAGATTATTCTGCAGTAGGTTACCATTACTTTCTGCAGTAGACTGGTTGCCAGTCAAGGCTATAGAACCCAATCGGTCCAGTTATTTAACCAATAACTGGAGAAAAGAAATGGATTAATACCTTTCCCACGGGTATTTGTGCATAAGTAAGTGCAATAATTTAACACTAATTCAACTTTTTAGGTAGCACCACAAAAATTGATCTGCTTAGGTCTTCCAACGTATTATCACTGTTGTAGTTTTCATTTATTATTTCTGTAATCTCGTTTATGCCAAATTCATCTAAGGCTGTCAACATCTCTATTATAATATTGTCTGGTTCTGCTGCTTTGTTTCTGCTCAATTTGGCCAGTGCAATTTCTGAGTTGTCGATAATTCTGTGTATTGTTGGCTGCTCCCTGTTTAGTGGAAGAGATCTCCAATATATTCATTGTATCACTGAAGTACATTTTTTCTTTAATATGAGCACTTTGTCTTTTTATGTATCCAGTTTCCAAGCCTGTCTTTTGTCCTGTTAGTACCCATTTTTAATGCATACTTCCTTTATTTGTCATACTCAATTTCTATTTCTGCATATTATTGAGCCAGTTTTCTTTAGCCTGTCAGCATTTTTGCTGTGTAGTTTTCTATATTCTGTTCCATGCCTTGGCATTGTTTTCAGTCTCTTTTGCATCATGTCAAGGATTTTGTTGGAAATCTACTTATTTTTTCTTCTATATCCATTTTCCTTTGAGTTGATGTCATTTGCTGATGATACTAGAGCTTCTCTTAGTGCTTCCCATTTAGAGTTTGCATTTTCAATTTGTCCATTGTATTTTTTTTTTAGGCTGTCTGTATATTTTCTTGCAGATTTGGGTCAGTCACAAGTCTGTCATATTGTAATTTGGGTGCTGTATGATTCTTCTTCAATTACTTGAGTTTACTGGGAGGTGATCACTTCTGCAGTTGGTACTTTGAAAGGTTTTGCAGCAAAGAACTGCATTCTTGTATCTTTTGTTGAGAATTATATAGTCGATTTGTTTTTTGGTTTTTTTTCCCTCCTCCTGGGCTTCTTCAGGTTTTGGTTGTTCTTTGAACCAGGTATTCGAAACACTTATTCAAAAATTACTTATTCATGGTCAGGGACTTATTCAAAAATTACTTATTCGTGGTCGGGGACTTATTTAAATAATTACCTCTTCATAAAATGACACTTATTTAAATAATTACCTCTTCATAAAATGACACTTATTTAAATAATTACCTCTTCATAAAATGACACTGATTTAAAAAATTACCTCTTCATAAAATGATACTTATTTAAAAAATTACCTCTTCATAAAATGATACTTATTTAAAAAATTACCTCTTCATAAAATGACAATTATTTAAAAAATTACCTCTTCATAAAATGACAATTATTTAAAAAATTACCTCTTCATAAAATGACACCTAAAAATTACTTCTTGATGAAGAGGAATCACAAAGAGAATAAAATGCCGTATCCCAAATTATATTCTGGGCAGAAAACTAACATCCTTTGAAATCATACATTTTATTTTGCATTCTACATTGGATTTAAGAGATCGAAAAAGAAATTATTCAACTATTCATGGCTGTCACATCTTTTCACTGATATCTGACTCATACTTTCAAAGTTCCCTGGGAGGGACAAAATAACTTTTATTAAATGTTATAAACAAGTTCAAAGTGTTGAACAAATAACGTATTCACAAAGAATAAGTAAATAGAAAAATATTAGCCTGTTCACAAAAAACAACCAGGGAGAATAAGGATGAAGACAAACATCGGCTGACAATGACATTTAAAGGCCACTGAGCAGAGGCGACTGATGAGACATTTTGAGATGTTTTGATCAGATTCAATATCACTTACCATGTCAGCCATCACACTAAAACACTTTTTTAAACCAAGTAGTAACTATTGAAGTTATTTTCCATCTTTCTTTTTGCAATTTGTCAGCAGTGTAAATTAAATAACAATTGCCAGACAATATTTCTCACCAGAATCCATCTTGCACATTTATAAATCTTCTTAAGAATTGGTGCTTCAAAAAATAGACTGGGTTCGAATCTCATCATGGTCGATTTGGTTGGAAAGTTTGGGTTTTGTTTAATGGCATATCAATACCCTAGTGGGTTATTTAATACTAAAATGGTGGTGTTTTAATGTTTGGTTATAAAGAAAAGGTTCAATTAATCAGATTTTAATGAAAATACTTTGTTTTTATTCTTTTTTATTTTAAAAAACTGAAAATGTCTTCTAGTTTTGTATTAAAAAATGTTTTGCTGAGAATATTTTTTTTCCATCAAAAATATGTTATGGGAATAATATTTTCTTCAAAAATGTATTGTCGGTAAAATTTTTCCTTCAAAAATGTATATTTTCCTATGAAAGTCTATTTTCATGTATATATTTTTATAAAAGTGTATTTAGTGTTTTCACCCCAGTTTGGGGGTTAACTATTTGCCCATAGCTGGGACCCTAACAGTTGCTCACACTCCAAGTCAGTGTGGATCTGGGAACAACAGCAATTAAGAGGTGGTTCCATGCTCCTCACAACCTCCCAATCAGAGGCCTTGCTGCCAGATGCAGTTTACCGTCATGCCTAGGACCTTGGTGGAAAAGTGACTTCTTGATGTTATCAGTATGGAGAAGGCGATCCTAGCATGCAGCAGCTTTGGAAAGTGCCTGAAATCCATACCACAGGTTGATCCAAGACACACATTGATGGTTGTGCTAACACAAAGTCACAAGTCATCGTGACTGAGGGTTTGAGTGTCCTGCTTCTTGTTCAGCCTCTCATTCACACTAGATAATGCACTCTCTTCCAGAAACTGTAACTAAAATCTGCTCAGCACAGTTGCAGAATAAATCACAGGTGGGATCTGTGGGAATTGAACAAACGCAAATGTGCCTGAGCAGGGGTCTGCAATGGGGATTAGCTAGCCATAATGTATAATGACATCCTTGGAGATGAGTGGCCACCTATACTTCTAAGAAATTTTCACATATATGTATTTTGGAATTTTTTTCAACATTTATTTAATCAAAAATTATTTAATGAACATTCATCACGTCATGTAATGAATGCGGTTGTCAATTCTAATGGGTAACAAGTTAAAAACTTTCCAAATAAATGTTGGTTCACAGTGTCATACCAGATAATTTTTCTTGCCAGAATCTATCTTACACTAGCAGTATAGCCTGGCGTTGCTCGGGTGTAATGAAAGCTTTAAAACTAATCCATGGTCCTGGAGCTCAGACTCTTTGGACGTTGGCACGAAACACTAAAAAGCAATAGTTGTTTCCACTTAAAGCGAAACCGTAGACTGAAAGAAAAATGAATGGATGTAAGTCAGATTTTGATTTCCTGATATCAATATCAAATCAGTTTTTTCGTCGTAAACTGAATTTTGAAAGCTAAATAAGTCCTCTGAGTAAATGGTATCATGGCTGAGACTAAGAACTACAATTATACCTACTTAGAGCCAAACCTGAAGCAAAAACTAAAATAAAAGGGCTGAAAAAAATACAAACATACAGGCAGATAAACAGACACACAAACATCTTGCCTTTTATATATATATTATAGATTTTCTGCACTATTGTAAGAACTGCAACCTTAAAACTTCTGAATATCATTTCTTATGTCTTTGTCTATGAATGTATCAAATTTGATTAAAATCGGACCACTCTTTCTATAACCTGATTTTTTCAATTATCGATATTCATCAGGGGTACCTTGATACAAAACTTAGCTAAGAACACTTGCTTATAGTACAACTGTGTAAATTTTCAAGAAAATCAGTTCAGTCGTTTCGGAGTCTATAGGTAATGGATACACATACACACACACACACAAACAAAGTTCCATTTATAAATAAGTTTAGTTATTTATAAATCTACCATTCATCTGTGCATAAGGCATTGCTGCTACATATGGTCTGGTGCTCCTGCTACATATCTCAGAAGCCCTTAATGCAAAGAAAGGTCTGCAATGTTATCCAACCTGGCAGCTTGGTCTCAATCATTTTTTTCCATTTCTATTAGTTTTCTTGTATATTTTCCGCAACGATTTTCATAGTAAGTATTCTAATGAGCTTTCAGTTAAAAATTGGGGATACTCATTTCTTCAATATGGCAGTGAATGCTGGACAATATCATCAAAGATGAAGGAAAGACTTGAATCAACCGAAATGTGGTTCTACAAAAGCATACAGGGTATAAAGTGGGGGATCAGTTCCATATTACAATCAATATATAAACTGACCCCTCAATTTGTGGTCACATCAGTTTCTATACATTTATATTTCTGAGATCCAAAAGTACAAGGATGCATTCCGGGAGCTGAGTAGAGTATTAAGAGACAGGAAAATTTCACTAGAAACAAAGAAGAGAGTACTGGATTGCTATGTGATGTCAGTTCTTCAAGATGGCAGTGAATGCTGGACAATATCATCAAAGATGAAGAAAAAACTTGAAGCAGCAGAAATGTGGTTTTACAGAAAGATTCTGTGGATATCATGGACCAAACATGTGAGCAATGATGAGGTTTTGGAAATGATAAAAATGAAAAGGAAATTAATACTAAGCATCAGGAAGAGACAACTGAAGTTCCTGGGACATGAAATGAGGAAGAAGGGCTTGGAGAATCTGATACTCACAGGTCAGATAGAAAGAAAAAGAGACAAAGGAAGGCAACAGATAACATATTTGAAGGGCCTGAGCAGGTGGATGACAGAACGTGGGTTGTGTGGAGTAATAGGAGAAAACATATTAAGAGCCACCAGGGATAGGGAGACATGGAAAGCCATGATTGCCTACGTCCTGAAAGGACAGGACACATAGAAAAAGAAGAAGAAAATTGAACAAGTACAAAAATTTAAATATCTTCAACATGATCTAACAGAGGATGGAAAGTGGGTCACATTAAATAGCCAAAGATACATTCCTAAAGCTAAGAAGAATTTAAAGTACAAAAAAACTTTGTTAGAAACAAAGGAAAGAGGATTGTGATATCTGTCCTCATATATGGCAGTGAATACCAAACAATTTCATCAAAGATGAAGAAGAGACTTGAAGCAACAGAAATGTGGTTCTACAGAAAGATGCTGAGGATACCATGGACCAAACATGTGAGCAAAACAAGGCTTACAAGAAAATGTAAATAAAAAGGAAACTTATACTTAACATCAGAAAGATGCAGTTGAAATTTGTGGGGCATGTAATGAAAAAAAAAGGCTAGGAAAATTGGATACTCACAAAACAGATTGAGGGAAAGAGAGACAGAGAAAAAGAGCACATAATATACTTGAAGGGCTTGGATAAATTGATGGCAGACCAGGGTTTGGAAGAAATAGCAAAATTACAAAATTTATTACAAGCTACAAGGGACCGGAAGATGTGAAGGGCCATGATTGGTAACTAGGTTTCATCATTTTATTGTTGAATTAGCTCAATGTAACTTCTATTCTAAAATTTTTTTCTTCTGGTCTGTTGCTTTCCTATCAATTACAATCTTTAAAAATTTGACTGCAATGTCAATCACCCTTTTCTACCTTTCTGTACCCTGTTCTTTTATTATTCTTTCTCCTCATTTTCATTTACTCTTAGTAACCACTTGCATCATCGTGGCTTTATCACCTTGATTGGGGTAAAAAATATGGAAAAATTGAAAAGAAAATGTCCTTTGTTGGAAGAAATAAATTTCTGAATAAAGTCATCACTATATTGTCTGTTGTTTAAAAAGAATAAATTCTGAAATTTACAGTTAAAACATTGTTGAACTAGCCTCATTTCCCCTGTGTTCTAATTGCAAGAAGATCCACACAAATTTTTTCTCAAGAAATATTACTTTGTGGAACAGACTCTCATGTGTTTGCTTCTGTGAATGTGACAGACTTTTGGGTACATAATGATGAAAGAGGACTTGGAAAATCTGATACTCAAAGGACAGATTAAAGGCAAGAGGAACAGAAAACAATGCCTAACCTCTCTGACCTGTGAGTATCAGATTCTCCAAGCCCTCTTTCCTCATATGTCCCAGAAATTTCAGTTGTCTTTTCCTGATGTTAAGTGTAAGTTTCTTTTTCATTTCTATTGTTTCCAAATTCGTGTCATTGCTTGCTTGCTTCCATAGTATCTTCTGCATCCTTCTGTAGAACCACATTTTGGTTGCTTCAAATCTTTTACTTATTTTTGACGAGATTGTCTAGCATTTGCTGTCATATTAAAGAATAGACATTGCACAATAGTCCAGTCTTCTTTTCTTTGTTTCTGATGAAATTTTTTGTCTCTCAATATTCTGCTTACTTTTTGTAATGTATCCAATATGTCTTTGAATCTCAGTTGTTGCCCATTATGTCCTCTGTTAGAACACTTCCCAGATATCCAAATTTCTATATCTGGTTGATTTTAGTTTCCCTGACCTGTAGTTGGCATTTTGGGCTCCACTTTTTATTGAGGAACATGCAATCAGTTTTTCTTGTAACTTATCTTTAGTCCTTTCTTTTCCTTTTCTTTAGCTGCCTTCTGTTGGAGGTCTTGTAGTTTTCTTTCCATGTCTGCTATTGATTAAACACCAACAAAACTTTTACATCAACTAACAATTTATCAGTGACATAAAAGATCAATATAATCAATACAGTACACAAGGCCTTTATATTCTGAGCAATTTCAGATACAATATTATATGAGGGTCATTCAATAAATAAGGTGAATTTTCTAATACAGATAGAAACTTACTTTTTTTTTTTTTTTTTGATGTAGTCTCCCAGCAGTGCCACACACTTTTCCCATCTATGCACAAGCTTCCATATTCTCTCAGTGTAAAAATCTTTGGACTGATGTCTCAGTCAATCGCTCACAGCACTTTTGACTTCATCGTTACTTTTAAACTTCTTAAAACAATTTAGCCCACTTGTAGACATTTTTGTGGATGAAACATGTGGCACCATACACAGTTGACATTCTCCTATGAATTTCAACTGGTTTGCACCCTTAAGCAACCAAAAACTTGATAACTGACCTTTGTTCAATTCTGGAGCATGCTTCTTGGTTGGCCATCTTTGTTAATCTCCAAAACTCTCAAAGTTTTTTTTTTCAATCTTCAAAAAAAATTAAAACCCTTTGAAAAAGAAGTAAAAAAAAAGAAAGAAAAGTAAGCTTCTATCTGTATTAGGGGTCCTGATACTGAAAAATTCACCTTGTTTATTGAATGACCCTCGTAGAAGACCTTATACCGAAAAATTCACCTTATTGATTGAATGACCCTCGAACCATTTTATGGCAAGGTTATTTTCCTTGGTGCCCTGACTACATAAATTTAAGCGTGCTATGAGATTGGCATCTAGGTCCCACCATTTTTTCCTGCTGAAATAGTTAAATATAACTGCCACTTCTACATGAACAGTTTCTATTCTAGCACTTTCCCCATTGGAAAAAGACAAACTTTACTAAGGGTTGTAAAGGACAGGAATTTTCATATCCAACATTGTTTCTTATCTTCATAAACTATTGGTGAGTGGATATACAGTACTGTGTATTAGGACAAGAACTATTTTATCTTTTATGAGGCTTCAAAATAAAGTTTAAAATCACCCCTGTCCTAACACTTTTGCACACTACTAGTAGTGTGCAAAAGTATTAGGACAGGGGTGATTTGCCTAAAAACCTCACTGAAATTCAAATACATGGTGAAAAACCAAATAAATTGCTAATAAATATTGGTTATTTAGAACTAGGTGTAAAAGAAATGTATTAAAAAGAAGTTATATTTCATTTTTCCTATTTTCTATTAAACATGTTATTTTGAAGCTACTCATTATCCATATGACTGACTTTTTTCTTATTCTCCCCTCTCGAACTGATAAATTTAATGTTACTTTGCAACAAATACAAGCTGCTTGGCAGGAGATACCATTAGATACATAGAAACAGCTTGTGATGTCAATGACTGACAATAAAGGCTGTGACCAAAGCAAAAGGCTATTATACTCAATGCTAAATTTATTTTGTAGCAAGTATTTTTTCTTGTTAAAGCATTTGTTGAGTTAATCAAATAAAATTGCTTTAATTAAAATGTTTATTTTCTGTCAATATGCCTCATAAAAGATAAAATAGTTCTTGTCCTAATACTTTTGCACAGTACTGTACATGTTTGCGTTGCTATTTCTGTTTGTCTTTTCTTTTCTTAAACAATGATATTCATAATAATTGAAATATGATAGATAAAAATCCCTTAAAAAATTACTATTGTTTTTGTTTCAAATATAGATTCATTGAAGTCTCATTGACAGATATATTTTTCTTAAACATTGAAAAAAAAGTGAATAGAGCTTTTATTTCTGACAAGGGACACGATTTCTTTAGTTTAACTTCTCAATTGAAAAATAACCTAAAATACCTTGTAGATTAAAATTATATATATATATATATATATATATATATATATATTACTAAACAGTTATTGGTTAGAATTAGACCTGTATATAGTTGTATTAAAAAGTTCAAAATACATATATAAGGTAGAGTTTTTAAATATTTTAATTTGGAAGTCAGTCTATAATGCAAATTCAGTTTCAACCATTTGCTATTTCAAACATTTTATATCAACTGATTCTCTAATGTTGTTTTTAAACACACAATGTGAATTTTCAGAATACATAACTGGAAGTTTTTAAAAAAATGCAATTTCAAAATAAGGGTAAATTTTTTCAAAAATTTTAAACACTTTCCTTCAGGTTTGTATGATCCTAAAATGTCTGCATCTCTTTCACTAACATACGCGGCATCCGCACCAACTTCCCCAGCGTAGATTCTTTCCTCCATAATAACTCACCTGATATATTAGCCCTATGTGAAACTAATCTTAACCCTTCTATCCCCTCATCTGAGTTCTGCGTTCCTGGCTACCTTCCCCTCTTCAGGAAGGACTCCAATGTTCATATGCATGGGCTTGGTGTCTATGTCAGCGGACACCTTCCCTTAGCTAGGGTGTCATCTTTTGAATCCCCAGATCATTCTTTCATGTGCTTCCGCCTCTCACTTCTCAGCTCGATTAGCTATCTCTTCTTTCTGTACCGCTCTCCTTCCTCCCCTGACTGTTCGTTACTTGACATCATTTCTGACAATATTGACAAAGCCATTTCTACCCATCCCTCTGCCCATGTATTCGTGTTTGGTGACTTTAACGCCCACCACACCAAGTGGCTGAAGAACGCTGTCACTGACCCTGTTGGTGTCCACACCATGAACTTTTCAATCACCCAATCCCTTACGCAAGTAGTGGACTTCCCCACGCGTTTCTCCGACAACCCTAACGGAAGGAACTCACTTCTAGACCTCTGCTTCACTTCCATCCCAGACTTTTGCACTACCAGACAACTCTGCCCACTTGGAAACTCTGACCACACTGTAGTGTCCGTCAATATTTCACTCCACTCCCGCCCGACCCATGAAACACAGACAAGTAGAATATCATACTGCTATCAAAGAGCAGACTGGGATTCGTTCCGAGACTTCCTCTGTGACATCCCTTGGAACAACGTCTTTAGTCTTCCCATCGAAGAATGTGCATCCGAGGTCTCCTCCTGGGTTAAGGCTGGCATTGATGCCTTCATCCCTGCTAGGAAATTCCAGCTTAAATCTCATTCGTCTCCATGGTTCTCACCCGCTTGTTCGGCTGCCATTGCCCACCGGAATCATTTCTTCCGACTTTATCGTAACTATGCGTCGGAACAAAACAGGCGCCTTTTCACTTCAGCTCGTAATAAGTGTAAAAGGGTACTTAACGAAGCTAAGATGTTATTTGCTGCCAGAATGAAGCAACGCATAGCATGCTCTAAATTCGGCTCTAAAGACTACTGGCGACTCTGTAAAAGAGTACTTAACAAGAGCAAGTCCACAATACCCCCGCTAATCAACAAATTTGAGGTCCTCACCTCCCCAGCAGATAAGGCTGAATGTTTTGCCCGCAGATTCTCGAACAATTCGAGTCTGGACTCGTCTGGAGTTTTTACACCCGACTTCTCACCTAGAACCGAGGCACAACTGAATGATGTTCCACATTACACCTTCGCTTGTCTCTAAGATAATCTTAAAACTTGACCCTCACAAAGCGAGCGGTGGTGACGGAATCCCAACCATAGTCTTAAAGAAATGTGCCCCTGAAATCTCCTCTGTCCTTTCTAAGCTCTACAACCTCTGCCTATCTGCTTCCTGCTTTCCTGCCTGTTGGAAATCTTCCTCTATAGTTCCTATATTTAAAAACACTGGAGAACCCTCTGACCCTGCAAATTACCGCCCTATCAGCCTTCTTCCGATCTTTGGCAAAGTGTTCGAAGCCATTATCAACGCCGAGGTGGTTCAGCATCTCACAGCACACAGGCTCCTCTCGGACAAGCAATATGGTTTCCGCTTCACCAGGTCTACTGCTGATATGCTAACGACCATCACCGAGTACATATACCAGGCACTCGACAGGAATGGCGAAGCTCGAACCGTTGCATTGGATATATCTAAGGCGTTCGACAGAGTTTGGCATGCTGGCCTTCTATGTAAACTGCGGAGCTATGGTATAACTGGACATTTGTTTGAACTAATCCAGTCATTCCTCTCTAACCGCACAATGAAAGTGGTATTAAACGGACATGCCTCTCAGAACTACCATACAAACGCAGGTGTCCCCCAAGGCTCCATCTTAGGTCCTACACTCTTCCTGATATATATTAATGATCTCCCTGATTCCATAAGAACCCAAATAGGTTTGTACGCCGATGACACCACAGTTTACTCTCGCCTCCAACAAAAATCTGGTGTAGGCGTCAAAGCTAAACTTGCAGCCGAGATTGAAAAAGACCTCCAATCCATATTGGACTGGGGTAAGAAATGGCTAGTAAATTTTAATGCTTCTAAAACGAAGCTACTGTCAATTAACCATCATCGACAATCTCACCTACCTCCCATTAGCATGGACCAGGCTTGCCTCCCAGAGAGTAAAACACTGCGCCTCCTTGGTCTCACACTTTCAGCGGACCTCAAATGGAATGACTATATCGAATCCATTGCTAAATCCGCTGCTATGAAAGTCGGTTCTCTGTGTAGGGCCCGGAAGTTTTTTCCGTCTAAATCTATCCTGCACATTTACAAATCTACCATCCGCCCGTGCATTGAATACTGCTGCCATATCTGGTCGGGTGCCCCTGCTGTTCTCCTCGGGCTTCTCGATAAGGTTCAGAGGAGGGTCTGTAATGTGATAGATACCGACTTGGCAGACCGCCTGCAGTCTCTCTCCCACCAGCGAGACGTGGCTTCGCTGTGTCTCTTCTATAAATACTTTCATGGCTTCTGCTCCGATGAACTTAGATCACTGGTGCCCCCTAAATACGAATTTGCACGAGATACTAGATTAGCAACTAGATCCCACCCTTTTACAGTGAAATTGATAAAATGCAACCGTAACTTCTACTCCAACAGTTTCTTTCCTCGCACTTCCCGACTGTGGAATTCTCTTCCAAACGATTGTTTCCCCGACGGCTACAATCTCCAGGAGTTTAAATGTAAGGTCAATAGACACCTCCTAACACACTAACCTGCTCCCATTCTATCAAACACTCTTCCCATCTGCCCGACACTCATCCTCGCTATCCTTACTCATCTATCACCTTTCTCCTGACATTCCCTATGTCTAACCACTCCTTCTCTTTACCTTCCCCTATGTAGCCCCATGCGCAATAGTGGCAGTGGAATGCCTTGCTTGGGGTGAGATGATTAAAAAAAAAAAAAAAAAAAATGTAGTTTCTGATATGTTTACATTCAAACATTAATCTGAATCTTTCATTTAGTAACCTTTCTCATTCCGGAAATAATAAAGAATGTTCCTATCCATACATACACTTAAAATAATTGTTTATTGCTTTATTACACATGACACATATCTGACCAATAAAAATCAAACTTTTTGTTCTTAAAAATATTCCCTCTCTTGTCTTTAACCAGATCTCTGAAGAAGCTTAAATAAAATGGAAACATATCAGATTAAGATATATTTATTACTTTGTTTTTTCTTTTAATTCTATCATATATATATATATATTTAAAATAGAATCACATATTTGAAGATAAAACTAAGATTTGAATTTACTCAAAGAATGTAGTTTCCACAGACAGCCCTCCAGCCAATAACGACATTCTACAAAAGAATCCCACTTTTTTGTTTATTTCTCTTTTTCAAAAAGGACACATTCATGTCCAAAAATTGTGAATTTTAAAATCTTCCTTTTGCTGCTTTAATTTAGTCAAATCTAAACTTATTTATCAATGGAACTTTGTCTGTGTGCATATGTGTATCCGTTACTTATAGACTCCGAAATGGCTGAACTGATTTTCTTGAAAATTGACACAGTTGTACTATAAGCGTCTACGAGTGTTCTTAGCTAGGTTTTGTGTCAAGATACCCCCGATAAATATAAATTTGACTTACATCCATTCATTTTTCTTTCAGTCTACGGTTTTGCTTTAACAGGAAACAACTATTGTTTTTTAGTCTTTCATGCCAACGTCCAAAGAGTCTGAGCTCTAGAACCATGGATTAGTTTTAAAACTTTCATTACACCTGAGCAACGCCGGGCTATACTGCTAGTATATAATATATACACTACTGACCATAATTATTAGGCCACCCCAGTGTTTTAAAAGAAATGCTGTATCAATATATATATATAAAAAAGCACTATGTTTGTGTGGTTGGCTGTCTACCCGTATGTCCTTTATACAAATCCACAATTTTTATCCGATTCTCATCAAACTTCACACAAATATTTTTTAAGCTTCCAGTCAGGTCATGGGCTACTTATTTTTTCTGATTTCCTCCCAATATTAAAAATCAATACCCCAATATCCGATCAGGTCTGATCAAGATCAGGATTTCAGCCTTTTTATCATTGTTCTTACTGCAGAATTTGTTCTAACTTGATAAAATTATAGATTTTAGTCTCAGACATTAGTAGATCTTCTCGGATGCCTCATTTTCCCTTTATATCAGAAATTGATACCCTCAATATCCTATTGAATCTGATCAAAAACATATATTCAGCCATTAATATGGCCCAGTTTCTCTAACTTTACTTCTGATGGGTACAATAAGTTTTCATAGACTTACTTAGGTTAGTTTATCCTTGGATGACTTATTTGACTCCAATATTGGGAACTGATACCCCAATATCTTATCGGGTCTGATGAAAATCAGGTTTTCAGCCTTTTTATTTTGGTTTTTGCTTCTGGCTTTGCTCTAAGTAAGTATAATTGTAGTTCTTAATCTCAGCCATGATACCATTTACTCAGAGGACTTATTTAGCCTTCAAAATTCTGTTTGGGATGTAAAACTTATTTGACATTGATATCGGAAATCAAAATTTGACTTACATCCATTCATTTTAGTAAGTTCTTTGGCTTCAAAATCAACCTTTCAACAACCTACATTTTTCGTGCCAACATCCATAGAGTCTGAGCTCCAGGACCATGGATTAGTTTTAAAGCTTTCATTACACTCCAGCAATGCCGGGCTATACTACTAGTGTTTTACTATTTTTTAGCATTTATTGCCAAGTGAATAATTATAAATGAAAACAGAATGGTTATTTTGTTAACACTGTACAATAAAATGTGCATCAAATGAACTGTTCTGGTGTCAATTTTTTGTTATCTCTTCCCTATGCTAGTCTCTTCTTATTGACTGGCTGAAGCAAAGGCTTCCTGGTTGCCTTGTAAAATTTTGCAACGTAATAATAACAAAAGAACCATACTATTTTCATTTAGAATTATCCACTTAGCAATAAATACTAAAAATAGTATGAAATACATCATTTCTTTTAAAAAACTGGAGTGGTTTAATAATTATGACCAGTAGTGTATATTTTACATCATAAATATTGTCAATCTAATTCCCAATATTGTTATCATTTTGTTGTCATTATATTCCTCAACTTTTATTAACAGGCGTATTAAATTTCAGTCAGTTAGTCAAGGGCCATACGTGATACATGTTTAGGCAATCATGTCTCGAAAGAAACATGACTGACTGAGCATAAGATTATCCCGCAGTAGATTGCCATTACCTTCTGCAGTAGACTGGTGGCCAGCCAAGGCTATACAATCCAATCTGTCCTGCTATGTAACCCATAATTGGAGGGAATAGATGGATTAATACCTTTCCCAAGGTTATTTGCACGTAAGTGAAGGCAAGGAATTCAACTGGAATTCAAACTTGGCTCCCTGATTTCTTGTTACATATTATAAAAACCACATGTGGACCATCTTTTGTTTATATATATATATATATATATATGTTTGTGTGTGTGTGTGTGTGTGTATATTTTATTCTTAATCGTCTCATGCATGTGTGATTTATTTCCTTATTCTGTATTGCGATATATGTGATTTGATGTATATATTCTCAATTGACTTCTGGCTTAAAAATCTTTGTCATAAACAGTTCTTTTTTTCAAATATTCTGAATGAAATTAACATATGTATATTCATGAACGGTCTGAATAAGGCAATTGTAAAAATTGCTGAAAAAATTCTGTATTTATAACTGTTTAATTGTGTGTTGGATTTCTCTCTCTCTTTGTATATATTTCTAAATATATACTGTTAAATATAAGAGACAAAAGTCAATGTTCTAAAAATCATATTTCATATTTCAGCTTTAATTTCAAGCGAAAATAAAGACAAAAATTCTTCAACATTAAAATTAAATTAGAACAACCCACACTTAATAAATTCATGTTTAAATCTGGTCATAATACATTACATTGCATTTAAATATATGATTCTGTTAACATTTTGGGCTCTTGCGTAGCATGATATCATAGAATCGCATTACAAATTTACGAGCTGTGTTTGCTATTTGGTGATTGTTATCGTTACTTAACAAAGTTTTATGTCAACACAACATAAAATCATTTTTGATGATGAATGCTTTTCTGTTAACATCCCTGTAACCTCTCTGAAGATGGCTCATGTGAGCCAAAAGCTTAGAACCAATTTAATAAAAAATTATCCAAATGTTGGAGAATTTTTGTCTTTATTTTCACCTGAAATTAAAGCCAAAATATGATGTTTAGAACAATGCATGATTAAACATAATAGACATTCATTGTCTCTTATATTTAACAATATATGTTTAGAAAATTATCTGCTGCTTCGATACACTATATATCTATACATATACACACATATATACAAAAACACACACACACACATATATATATCTATATATATATATAGCATAGACTTGAATAAAGTACACAAAATCCAAAACATTAAAATCAAACTAAGAATACAGAATATCCATAGCATACACGTCAATCTGCAAGTGTTATTTGCTCTTCAAAAATCTGAATAAGATTCTTTAACAATATTTTCTCCTTATTAAAATTCTTAAGCAAAATTTCCATATTAACCATCTCCATAGCAACAAGAATTTTGCTGTTGATACTCATCTGTTGCTCATTAGCCTAATTACAATAATTTGTTAGATCAGGTGAGAATGAATAGTGAATACAGTCTCACCTGATGAAAAGAATTATTAAACTGCCTAGTGGTACCCCGCCTCCTTTTTTAATCAAGAAGAATAAAACACATACTGATTTTATGGCCAGGTGTGGAAAGCAATTACCTGTGCAGGTGAAACCTATTCCAGTTCAATATTGTATGAGAAATGAAGGTGTTACCTTTTTATCTACTGATTAACAGGTGATGGTGATTGGACAAGAGCATTGATATTATGTTTACCTTTTGCCCTACAAAGATTTTTCTAAATACAACGAGCTAATAAATACAGAGAAATGGTGAAAAACGTTCCCAGTGCACTTAAGAGACACTGCACCAATAATGCAAACACTATTAAGAAATATATGTATGGAAGATCAAAATGTAAAAAATAGTAAAACAACAGAGAATATAGCAAAGCACAATTTGACTCTTGTTTTCTTTTTATGTGTTTTCTTTCATGATGAAAGCTACATTAAACATCAATATAATGCACTAATTTGCCTCTGTGTGTATATATCTCAACACATTCTGTTTATCAAATTTGTTGTTTTGTGTATGTTTACATAATATTTTGATTAATTCTGGCATTTATTTTCATGTTTGCTGGAACTAATTTCAAGTTGCTGAAGGTGACATCATTTACACAATGAAGGCATAGTTGAGTAATGAAGAGTGACTTCGATGAAAAAGAATTAGGAAGCTGAGTTCAAATTCCAGTCAAATTTATTATGTTCATTTATGTGCTAATTCCCTTGGAAAAGTTATGAATCCATCTCTTCTCCCCCATGTGAACAATTAAAAGTGTGAGACTCAACTTTGCAAGGATGTTTCCAACTAACGTCCAGTTAGGAGACAAAAATAAACAGGGTTGTAACTTAATACATGTTCCTCTCTCCTCTCACCATAGGGTGGATATTGTGCTGATATTTATTGAGCACAGTACCCACACTGGAATCATCAACCAATCAGAACCTACAGAATAGACTTGCCTGGATAGCAGAGTGGAATCTCCCAGGCTGTTATATAAACCACCTACCAATTTGCTGGTAAAAACCTGGTCTGATTTAACTACAGTTGATTACTGGCTGTTGTTATTTATCTATTCTACAATATGTTAAGAGGAAATGGTAAAACAGAATGGGTTCTGTAGCCTTAATTGGCAACCAGTCTACTCTGGGAGGGTTTGGTTTTATGGCGCATCAACCACAGTAGGTCATCCAATGCCAAATGGTTTACACATGTATACAACATAATTTGAAAACAAACCGTGGCAAAGTTCTGATCAATGAAGCTTATTTCATGGTTATGTAGTCAAATCGATATCAAGCAGTTAGTCTTTGTTCTATAAGAGTTAGAAGTAGTCTGTTTTTTTAGGTACTCTATTATTTGAGAAGCAGGTACCTCTTTGAATAGCAGGTCAAGGGTCGTTGCACGGTAGCTTTTCTTCTGAATGTTCTTATATTTTTTACAGTCAAACACTATGTGACTGACTGTAAGTCATTGATTGCAGTAAGTACACCAAGGTGCAGTTTCTCCCTTGAGCAGATAGACTTGTGTTAAGTATGTATGTCCAATTCTAATTCTGCTTAATATTATATCTTATAATACTTATATACAGTCCTCTATAGCTTATTTAATGTTGGTTGTATCTCTTTTATTACAACAGCTTCCAGAATTTTGTGTCCTTTTTTGCATTGTTTCATCAATAATACTTTCATGTTTTATATATATATATATATACACACACACACATACACTACCTGCCATAATTATTAGTCCACCCCAGTGTTTAAAGAAATGATGTATTTTATACTATTTTTTAGTATTTATTGCCAAGTGAATAATTGTAAATGAAAATAGAATGGTTCTTTTGTTAATTCTGCACAATAACCTGTGCATCAAATGAATTTATAAATATTTAATAATTACCTATATTGCTGTTTCATCAATGAAAGAATGAAGAAAATTTAGGGTAATTCAAATGATTTCATCTTTGCTTCGTTGCCTTGTAAAATTTTGCAAAATAATAATATCAAAAGAGCCATTCTATTTTCATTTAGAATTATCCACTGGGCAATAAATACTAAAAATAGCAAATCTACAGGGTACGATGGGTAAATTGTTGCTATTTACCTTGTAAAATTTTGCAAAGTAATAATATCAAAAGAACCATTCTATTTTCATTTAGAATTATCCACTTGGCAATAAATACTAAAAATAGTATGAAATACATAATTTCTTTTAAAAAACTGGAGTGGCCTAATAATTATGTTAGGTGGTGTGTGTATATATATATATACACTCTAACAAAAGAATTAAGTTCATTATATATTACACTAAATCCACTACATCTAATTCATTTGTCCGCAACGACTCTTCCCCCACCGTTAGTGATTTGCAAAAAACCAATGTAGTATATAAATTCATATGTCCATTTAGAGAATGTATCTCTAACAACCTCAATAATATCTACATCGGCCACACCACAAATTCGCTCTCACGGCGTCTGACGTTGCACTTAAATAAAAATTCAAATATATTCCGTCATTTAGAACAACACGGTTATCAACGCACACTTCTGAGAAAAACGCTTGTTGATAACACGTACATACTCAAACAAGAAAATAATAAGCAGAAACTAAAAATCCTCGAAGCACTCTACATTAAACAATTTAAACCTGGTTTGAATACAATCAATTTCGATATTTCCAACAACGTACTCAAATGTCTGTAATCAGACCAGGGACCATAACACCACTATTTTGTCACTGTCTTCGGCCATCCGCCACGGTAGGGATGGACTTATATTTTCAATTCAATTATCTTTATTGTTAATAGCTTAAATGTTCTATGTTTACTGTGTGTTAATATTTACTCTTTGATAATGGCTTATGTGAGCCGAAAGCTTAGACCCGATAAAAAATTCAACAAATACTGTGATTTTTTTGTTGTCTTTCAACGACATCACCATCACCATCAAGTATATCAGACGATATGAATGGATCCTACACAAAATTAATAGACAAAACTTGTCTATACTATTCAATGAAACCTGCATTAATATATAAATATATATATATATATATATATATTCACTATACCACCCATAAACCTGTTGAGTTTCTTTTAAAAGAAGTTCATGATACAATAATGTAATAATATTATCAATTCTATTATTAATTCTTCTTTTTCTTCTTCTATATGCCTTGTCCTTTCAGGATGTAGGTGACCACGTCTTCCTATCACTGGTGGCTCTTAGCACACTTTCTCCTATTATACCACGCAACTCTCATTATGCCATCCACCCACTCAGGCCATTCAAGTACATTACACACTGTTTTCTTCTGTCTCTCCCTCCCTCTATCTTAGTATCAGATTCTCCAAGTCCTCCTTCCTCAGTGCATGTCCCAGAAACTTCAGCTGCCTCTTTCTAATGCTCAGTATTAATTTCCTTTTTGTTTCCATCATTTCTAAAACTTCATCATTGCTCACATGCTCGATCCATGATATTCACAGCATCCTTCTGTAGAACCACATTTCAGTTGCTTCAAGTTTTTCCTTCATCTTTGATGATACTGTCCAGCATTCACTGCCATATTGAAGAACTGAGAACACATAGCAATCTAGTACTCTCTTCCTTGTTTCTAGCAAAATTGTCCTGTTTATTAATACTCTACTTAACTTCTGGAATGCTTCCTTTGCCATGCCAATTCGCCTTTGGATCTCTGTGTTGCACTTTCCATCTTCTGTTATAACACTTCCCAGGTTTGTTTTTTTTTTAATGATATCACACCGAGAAAGGCAGTAATGCCACTGATGTGCAGGGGGCTACATAAGAGTGAAGAGAATTGGAAAAGAGAAAACCGGAAACTGCATCCTAAACAGGAAACAAGGGATGAGTCTCTTCACCTGTTCAATAGATGTGGGTGGAGTGTGAACCGGGCGATATAGTTTAGTCTATCTACTCCAATTGAAAAAAAAAAGTCAGAAGATTAGAAAAGAGAAAAACAAAAACCGCATAATTTAAATTTTTGTACCTGCTTGATTCTAGTATCCCCGACCTGTATTTCACATATTGTGCTGCCCTTTTTACTGATGACCATGCATTCGGTTTTCTTGCAGTTTATTTCTAGTCTTTTCTTGTTACTTTCTTCAGCTACCTTCTGTAGGAGGTCTTGTAGTTTTTTTTTGTTTGTTTTTGTTAATCATATCACCCCGAGCAAGGCAGTAACGCCACTGATGTGCAGGGGGCTACATAAGAGTGAAGAGATTGGAAAAGAGAAAACCGGAAACTGCATCCTAAACAGGAAACAAGGGATGAGCCTCTTCACCTGTTCAATGGACATAGGTGGAGTGTGAACCGGGCGATAGTTCAGTCTATCTACTCCAAACTACAATCTTCAAAAATGTCTATTGCCATCTTGTCTTCATGAAACTTGTTCTTTTTTTGCTGTTTCCTCAATCCTCCCCTTTCTCAATCCTCCCCTTTCTCAATCTTCCCATTTTCTTTCATCCCCTGCATTTTATCACCTTGCTTGGGGTGAAATAATTAAAAAATTCAATTCAAAAACATTGGTCAGCACCGAGATAGGTGACTGCTGATAAATGACAGGAACAGTAAGCTTGGATGTGTAGGTGGTATAATAGATAGTGGCTCGGAAAAAGAAATTGTAGAGTTGAGTTCCAATTTCAGTCAGGTTCATTGTATTCATTTTATGTCCAATCACTCTTGAAGAAGGTGTGAATCCACCTCTTATCTCACCAGATATGGGTTAATTAGTGAAATTTCTATCAACAAACGACTTTCATCTCAAAGCAATTCTTACAATTTAAAAATATTTTTCAGCTTAAAATAACCTGTAAAGCATTGATAAGCCATAGAAAATCAATTAACTGATCAATGAAATACTGATTAGCTACACAGGAATGCCTTTTAGATTTAATCTGGAAATAGATGTATAGAAACTATATTGGTCCAAAATGGGGGATCAGTTTTTATATTGATTGTAATATAGAAATGATCCCCCACTTTATAACCACATTACAATTACTTATCAGATTTTGATGAGGTATGAATCCACCTCTCCTCTCCCCAGGCATGGGTTAATTAGCAGGAGTTGCATCACTAAATCGTTATCATCTCAAACAACAAAAAATAAAATTCTTACAAACCTGAAAATACTTTCTGGCTTTGAATAACCTTTAAAGCCATAAAATACAATTCAATCAATCGTTCTTTTTTATCCGTATCCTATGTACTTATTTCATTATTTTATTATTAGTAATCATCTGTGTTGACTATCCTTTTTTTATTACTTACTTAATTCTTCCAATTAATTCCTTCTGTTTTTCTCCGTATTTTTCATATTTAATTTCTCTTGACCTTTCGCTCTCTCTCGCAGTTTTTTTTTTATTTAATGTAACTTTTGTACGTTTTTCAATATTGAAAACATCAACTTTCAGCTTCTTTCTTTTTTCATTTATACATGAAAACCAACCAACAAAAAGCATAAAAGTGGAAAGACTACATTTTAAAATAACAATCTTATCAAATGTCACTTTGAAGATGTTAATTATCAGTAAAAATTAAGACAAAAATAACTGCTTTTTTTGTTTTTATTTCTTATACCAACTTTTACTAATATCCCATTACATGAAACAAAATTTATTGCCAACTGATAGGTTTGAATCTTTGATTAGACACAAACATCAAATAAAAAATTATAATAAATTACTTATATATATATATATATATATATATATATATATATATAAAGCTCATGTGTGTACATACAAAGTGGTCTAGATATAGATATACATTATGTAAAGATAAATATAAACACACACATACAGTATGATATACAGCAAATATATATGTATCAGTGTTTTTATGAGAAAATGTGTGTGTGTATATATATATATATATATATACACACACACACACATGAACAGATATGTGACAGTGAAAGATGGATAATATTCACTGTCATTTCACATATACACACATTCTCTATACTGTGTGTGTGTGTGTATATATATATATATATAAAAGCAAACATTCTAACCACTCGGCTACATACCCATAATTTATATGTATATATACATGTATGCATTTGTCACTAGTGAAACAAATTGGAGTTTTATGTACAATGTAATGAAACTAACTAAAAAGAATTTATGCATTTTATATGTAAAATAAACAGAAAAATATATCCACACACAAAAATTATTTATGACATTTTTTTTTTAGTTATGGTGATTTTAAAAATAAAAGTGAAAAAAAAAAAGAACTAATATCTCAGATAACCAGATATATTCAGAAAAATTTAAATTATGTTACTGTCAGTGTTAACTTAGCACCTAAAGATTGTGATATGCATGAAACACCGAGTCTTGCTACTGGTGAAGAAATATATGTGTACTTATTAATATACAATTTATAGCTCTGTTATACTGCATTGAGCACTCTTTTATTAAGATCAACACTTGTGTGATATTAAATATATTTCAATATTTCTAATATTGAAAATAACAAAAACTGAAATATACCCCTATATATAAAAACATACACATGAAAAAAATGCAGATATCTGTGTGTATGTGTATAATTAAACTACTGATATCCAAAACTACACAAAGATATCTTGAAATACTAAAGAGTAAATTTATTTAATAGAACTGCTGTTGGCTTCAACCATGCCCTCCAGACAATTTCAGAATCTCCTTTATCCCTTCTGGACAATGTTCTTGTTTAAATTCGTGAATGCTGCCATAATTCTTGCCTTCAGCTCATTTTTGATTTTACAAGTAGTTTTGTTGGTCTTTCACCTGACTACTGCATCCCAGAGAAATTGTCTGACAATCATAACTGGGTTTTCCTGCTTGAGGAACATGGTGCAGAGTCCTGTTGCCAGACATAGGATCTTCCAGCAGCCACTCTCTTGATGTAAGCCTCAGTGTTGAGTCTTAGGCCCAGTGGGAAGATGAATAAAAGCATAATGTTGTTATCACTAGTGATCACCCCAAACACCTTTTGTAATCCCCATTAGACTCATCCTTAATAGATACTCAAAAACTCTGAAATGTTTCTACTGGAGCTTCTGGAGTAAATGCCAAGAAGTACAGCATGCCATTTTCAAATTTCTTGAAGAGTGAATTGTGTCATAGTGCTCTTTTTCTTACTGATGGTTCCCTACTGATCCTACTATACAACAAAATCAAAATTAAGCAATATACATGCATGAAATTAAAGATATAAAATGACAATTTACCCATCTCACCGTGTATATGTATTTACCATATTTACAATGTTTCTAGCACCTGAAGAAGGCCAGAGCATACAACAACCAAAACAACGTAAACTTGGCAATTAAGATGAAGTCGACAATGTAAATAATGTAAATAATGTCAAAAAAGTTATTCCATAAAATTGTTTTTAACCTCAATGCTATGATAAAATCAGGTGGTTGGTATTCATCCTGGTTAAAAAAAAATGAATACAATATGGAAACAAGTAATACAGAGTGCCAGAGAAAATTATTAGCTTCAAAGATTGCAATATGAGCTCTGGTAAAAAAAAATGATGAGGTCAACAGGTTGAATAATGTAAATACTACCTCATCTCAGAAGTATAGGGAAATAGTGTTTGTATATATCCATATGTATGGAGAGAGTGAGGGCGATACACAAATGTAAATTTACACTGATATGCATGTCTGTATATAGATACCTATTTATACTGATGTAAAACTATTATTAAAAAATGGAAATAGAAATACCTTTCTGTTTTTAGTTCATTCTGAAAAAGTAAAAATCTTCCGTTGAAATGAAACAAATCCGAAACATGCAACCTTTGCATACTGGTATATTTTTTTATGATGACAAGAAGAAACAAAGCAAACAACGGAGACAATAAATTTCACAGAAATCTAATTATTCATGGAATGCAATCTACAGATGTCAAGTGTGCTATTTTTAGTTTTTTTTTTTTTCTGTACTGTTGATAAAAGAAGACATTATTTCACCAAGCCCAATGACATCACTTCCTCTCCTGCCTATTCTGTATCCATTACATAGGCAGGCATTAAGAGACAACTGGACACACTTTTGATCTAACTGTTTTTTTGTTTTGTTTAATCTGCTTGTTTTAGCAAACATACCTCCACACTGATAGACACTGTTACTTCACAATCCCTGTGAAAGCAATACCCACTCTGAAAAAGGATCCATCATTCTGTCACATGTTATTTTTATACCCACAGATCAGTGATTAATCCTATTCCAATGAGCAAACTGTTCAATGTCAATAAAGATCAAACCAAAAGTATCTATTAACTCTGAATATAGTCATCAAAGCCAGTATTTAGCCATTAAAAACTCAGCTCTAATCATCGACATGGCATTATAAAGTTCTACAGACATTTTCATGTGTACAGTATCAAAATATTAAAAAAAAATTTTAAAACAAAAAATGTCTCTACTTCTGAGATGAGGTAGTATTTACATTGTTCAGACTCTTTTCCCTATCTTTACTGCCATATTCACGACATTTCGGCCATTGTACACATGACTCAGTAAATGTGGATGTTGGTTAGCTCCAGTGACTTGACCCAAAGGGTTGTGAGTTCAATACTTAGCTACCGCAGTAGTGAACAAATAATTTTGAGAGTTGAGTTAAAGGGAGATAACTACATGGCATGCAGAAGTGGCATCACATATGGAATGAGAATTATATATCCCAGTGATTGAAATAAAGGGTTCGGTTCAAAATTTCAATCTCTTTAAGAAGGTAGAAATGCACAATAGCAATAAAAATGAGTACAACAATCCAAGCAACATAAATAATATAAAAAAAATGTGTTCAATCATCATTTTCTACATGCTGTGTCTCTCTAGGGAATTAGTGAATGTAGCTCTCCACAACTTTCTATCCTTCGTAGATCTTAGTATAGTTTGCTTTTTTGCTGTCTTGCCTAACTTTTGTTTTATTAACCAAATGCACAAGCATATTAGATACGCTATTTGCTGTTTTTCCACTGTTTTTCTTGCCATTAATATGTCCTGCGAATGTCAAATTCTCTAATTATCATTATGTGCCCCTGTATCTTTCTGATTCTAAGTATGAACACCTTTTTTTTGTTCTTAATGAACATTTCCTCAGTTTATATATAAAACAATATATCTTTTATTCTTGCCTCCTAGCCTGAAAATTTAAGAAGTCTTATTAAAGAAAAATTTGCCCTCTCTGGCAGAAATTAGACCTGTGTGCCTTGGGCTACAGGGAGCCGCTGCTTAGCTCAGTGCCTCTTATCACTTGGCGATGAAGACACAAATGGTCAGGAGAAGCTAATTTCCTGCTTTACAAGTTAAATTTTGATCGTCATAAATCTCTCAAAGTTATTCGTACCTGCCCATAGTTTTGTATCAAAATATAAGCAGAGATTTTTCTGAATGGATTTTAGAAGAGTGCTAGGGTGACATAGAGTAAAAAATAACTGAGAAAATTTTAGTGAGTAAAAGTGAGGAAAGGACAATAAAAGAACAGAATTCAGGAAGACAGAAGATGGTGATAATGCCACTAAGATGCAAGAGGTTACTGAGAGTGAAAGTGAATGAGAAAACTTTAGTCAGGAGAAAAAAACAATAGAACAACAAAATTCAGGAAAACAGAAGATGCAAGAGGTTATTGGGAGTGAAAGTGAAGGAGAAGACTTCAGTAAGGAGAAAAGACAATAAAGGGACAGGTTTCAGGAAGACAGGAGATGGCGATTGACATAGCATTTTAATCTTTGAAGATTGTAATTGACAGAAAAGCAAGAAAACAGACAAGTGTTCCACAAGTAAGAAGAGTAAGAAAATAAACTTTTAAATTAAAAGAGAAGTTATTAACTCAACAGTGAAACTTGTTCGATCACTAAAGTTAAGCAACATCAAGCCTGGTCAGTACTTAAATGGGTGATCATTTGGGAATACCAGGTGCTGCAAATGTAAAGACCAAGAATGGTCCACCAGGTTTGGGGGTTGGGTGCAGGGCTAACAACCCTGCCCCATAAAAAACAGTTTGTTACATAAACAGCAACAAAAAGTTGATGCTCTATGCACCATTTTACTCATTGATGTTCCAACAAGATAAAACATGTCAAATTTATTGACAGATATGCTTATATCTTTTATTAGGGTACACTTAAAAAAATCTCTTGTGAAAGAATGTTTAAAATTACTTAATATGTGTCAATTTTGCTTCCCTATGAAAATGGACAATTATAAAATGCATTTCAGACATTTAGTGCTTTTTTATTACCATGAAGACAAAAATACCTCACAAGCAACAAAAAAGATATGTGCGGTGTACAGAGAAGGTGCTTTAGCTGACGAAACTGTATGTAAGTGATTTGCTAAGTTTATAGTTGGAGATCGTAGCCTTATTGATAAAGCAAGCTCAGGTAGACACCCAAAATTAAAAATAATAATCAAATGAAGACATTGATTGAGAATAACCCACATTACACAATGCAGGAATTGACAGAAACATTAAATTTATCAAAATCCACCATCCATAAGCATTTAAGCTTGGATAGTCAAATTGCTGTATTTGAGTCCTTCATGATGTCAGTAAAAAGAATCTTATGGATTGCATTTCTATCTGTGATCTTCAATATAAACACAGTGTAAATTCACCCATTTTTAAGTAAATTGTGGCAGGTGATGAGAAATGAATTGTTTACTACAATGTTCAGCTAAAAGACTGTGAATAAATGACATGAGCTGACTTTAGCTGCTTGCAAAGCAGATTTTCATCCTGAAAAAAGTCATGCTGTGCATCTGGTGGGATTGGAAAAGTGTCCTTTACTATGAGCTTCTGACAAATAACCAGTCAATTAATTCTGATAAGTACTTCTTGCAATTAGATTAATTAAAAGGTAGCAATTCAAGGAAAAAACCCAGAATTGATAAACAGGAAAGGTATTGTTTTCAATCAGAATTATGCCAGACCTTATGTTTTTTTGGCAATCTAGCAATCATTGCTGCAACTTGGCTGGCATGTGTTACCCTACTCACCATATCTTTGGATTTTCATTTTTTCAGGTACTTGCAAAATAATCTCAATAGTAAAAATTTTAATTCTTTGGATGACATGAAAAAACTCCTTAATGAGTTCTTTGCCGAGAAACCACTGAAATTCAGGGAAGATGGCATCTTTAAGAAGAAAGAAAAATGGAGAAAAGTTGTGTAAGAAAAGGGTTTATCTTTAGCTGAATAAATATTTAATGGCAATATTTTGTTTTGTGTTATAAGAATATTACTTTAACAAATCTTTTTGAGAATAAAAATGATTTTTTTATAGGTACTGTAAAGAACTAATAAAACAGCCAGCCAGTAATCAACTAGAACAGAAGTTGAGTCCAACTGACCAAAAAAGCCACCAGGGCAAACTGGTAGGTGGTTTAAATAATAACCTAGGCAAGTCCATTCTGTAAGCAGTGATTGGCTGATAATTTCAGTGTGTACATTGAGCTCCATAAATATTGAGCACAATATCCACCATTTGGGCCACATAGGGACATGTATTCAGTTCCAACCCTGTTTATTTTTGTCTGCCAACTGGATGCTAGTTGGACACATCAGGAAGGTGAGTCTCACACTCTTGAATGTTCACCTTCCTACAGGGAGACAAAAGACCACCACCATGTTGAAAGGTAAGTTATTTGACTTCTACAGGTACAAATTCTACCATTTAACCCACAGCTGGGGGGAAGAAAAGGTTTCATACTTTTCCCAACAATATTTGCACCAAAGCAAACCTAACAAATTGACCTGGAATTTAAACTCAGCTCTCTTATTTCCCATTTCATGCCATTAGCACCATTCACAAATCCACAGATGAATGTAAAGATTTTGGCTCTGAAAAGTTATTTTCTGAGAGTCTATTATTTTTTCTATGCCAAAATTAATATATTTTATTTAATTGGATGTTGTCATCTCCTCTAAGCATGAAAAACTGGAAAGAGTCTATCTTTGTGAAACAATGTTTTTATCATAAAGAACATATTAGAAGCCAATGTAAACTTCAGATTTGGCTAACTTTGGCTGCTTAGGAAAGAATAAAGATGAGGTTATAAGACACAAATAATATGTGGTATTGTTGTTCATGAAAAGTAAATCAATGTTCTGTTCATGCCAAAGTCAAGTATGTTCACCATTTGTAAGAGAAGACATCTTAGGATGGGATCACTGTATGTAACAGTACCTTCCCTGAGAAAAGTGAAAAAAAATGCTATTAATTTTAATAGATGGAATAGTTCTTTTACATTTGGTTTGTTTGTTTAATTGTATATCAACTCTTTATGGATCATTATGCTGACATTTAATTTTCTTGAGAGCTTAAGTGTTGTTTTTTTTGTTTTTTTTACTATTAAAATCTACTGCTGGTATTCTTACTCTTTTATATTTTCATAGTGTTTTGTTTAGGGTTTTACTCTTTGCCCATAGCTGGAACCTTGACATGTGCTACCACTCCAGTTCAGGGTGGCAATTAAGAAGCAGTTTCATGCTATTCAACCCTGTTGTAATTCTGCATGAGTAATCACCAAAATGGAGGTTGGGAATAATAGTGTATCAACAAGTACAAGACTCACACATTGTGTGATGGAGATACACTGCTAGTGAACTGCTAGTCAATATAATCACTCTTCTCTACCACATATTTAAGAGAATAGAAACATCCCATTCCTGCATACAGGCAGATATACAACAAACTCCATCTAGGGTGTTTACATTCAGTGATAAATGAAGAAACCAAGGTTTATGTAGAAATGATGTTCCCAAAAATAATATCTCTAGAAATCACATCACTTGAGGACTTTTAACAGCACCAACAACTAAAACACACGCAACTCAAAGAGAAAATAATTACATCATGAAGTCATGTTGACATTTCACAATACTTCATAGAATGATCTTATAAGATGTTGATGTTTAATACCACTTCAAGCAAAAGGTTAGAAAGAAAACCCTTATCAATAATGGAAAGAGCAATGAAAGTTACTGGACTTGAGAAACCTATTAAGACCTTGAATAAGTTTTTAACGTTTTCCAACAGATTACTGTGTGCATGTAGTTTCAGATAGTAACGCATTTATATTTTTTATGAGCAAGCTTAAAATTTTGTGTATGTCATTTCGCCAAAGTGAAAACAACTTAGTTTTTCATAGTGTTAAACATGTCGAATTTTGTGCCAAAAAAAGGGTATTTGCAGGGAATTTTATGGCACTACTTTATTCAAAAGAAATCTTCAGCTTAAGGACACAGAATGCTTGTTAAAATTTATAGCACCCATGCTCTGTTGGAAACAACATGCAGAACTTGGTTTAAACTTTTCAAAAATAATGATTTTGATATTGAAGATAAAGAATGCTCTGACACACCAAAAATGTTTAATGACAAAAGAATTGGAGGCATTACTTATCTGATCTAAAATATTTGGTGTTTTGTGATTTCGGTATAGAATTGATAAACTTCCTATTTTTCTCACAATTTGATTGTGCATTTTGATTGGATTGAGTTTTATTTAATGGTTTATTAACCTCTGTGGGTCATTTAATGCCAAAAAGGTAGGGTTTTAAGGGTTTTTTTTTTCATGTTTGGTTATAGTGAGATTGATTTAGTCAGATTTTAATGAAAATTTGTTTTTAATCTTTTTTATTTTAGAAAACTAAAAATGTCTTCTAGTTTTGTATTCAAAAATGTTTTGCTGAGAATATTTTTTTCCTTCAAAAATGTGATATGGTAATAATTTTTCTTCAAAAATGTATTTTTTCTATAAAAGACTTTATGTATATATTTCTATAAAAGTGTATTTTTATACTTTCATAGTGTTTTGACCCCAGTTTGAGGGTTAAAGATTTGTCCATAGCTGGGACCCTAACAGGTGCTACCACTCCAGGTCAGAGTGAACCTGAGAACAACAACAATTAAGAGGTGGTCCCATGCTCCTCACAACCTCCCAATCAGAGGCCTTGCTGCTGGATGCAGTTTACCGTCATGCCCAGCACCAGATTGGGCATTTTGGGGTAGATAATCCAGAACAAAGTGTTGTAAAAGAATAAGTAATTTATTAATCCTTATTAAAAACCTCAGACTAAATAAAACTTAATCAAACATATAGTCAACAATTTATGAAAAAAGTGTGAATGAAACAAAGATACAAAGTTTGAGCATATAATAAACAACGACATGCAAAGTTCTTCATTTTTTTTTTTTTTTCCACTCAGAGGGATTCACAGAAATTGAAGTTTTGTTTTTGTTTTTTTTGTGCCATATCAACCTTGGCTGGTCATTTATTGCCAACTAAATTTTATTTATTTATTGCTGGTAATATCTTTTTCTTTCAACAATTTATTGTTGTTTTTATATAAGTTTTGTGTCTAGTAATACTTTTTTCTTTTCGAGTATCAAGATTCATTGGGATTTATTTTTAAGGGCAGGGTCTCCAAGTCCTACCCTGTTATTTAACCCATAACTGGAAAGAAGGGACAGATTAATACGTTTCCCAAAAATACCAAGGGTTTTTTTTTTTTTTTCGCTCAAAGGGATTCTTGGCATCAAGTTATAAATCCACAGAAAATGAATTTTTTTTTTTGTGGCATATCAACCTTGGTGGGTCATTTAATGCCAACTAGATTTTTATTTATTTATTGCTGGTTATAACTTTTTTCTTTCAACAATTTATTGTTGTTTTTTTATATAAGTTTTGTGTCTAGTAATACAATTTTTCTTTTTGAGTATCAAGATTCATTGGGATTTGTTTTTAAGGGCAAAGTTCCGAAGTCCTACCCTGTTGTTTAACCCATAACTGGAGGGAAGGGGTGAATTAATACCTTTCCCAAGGGTACCAGTGTTTAAGTGAATGCAGGGTATTGAACTGGAATTTGAACTAGGCTCACCGATTTCTCTTTCCAAGCCGATATCCACTGCACCACAATGCACATCCATCATTATATGCTTCTGGCACCTGGTATTCCCAAGCAGTCACCCATCTAAGTCCTGACCAGTCTCAATGTTGCTTAACTTCGGTGATCGAGCGAGAACCAGTGTATTCAATGTGATATGGCCGTAGGTCAGAAAATAATGACAAACTGCTGAAAAAACACTTAGGAGGTTATTTGGATGATTTTCCTTGTATGATAAGTTAATTGAACCTAAAATGAAACGTTTCAAGTGTTTTACTTACATTATTATGTCCTGGTAATTCACAGTGAAATTAGACAAGGCAAAACGAATCAGCATAAAAATAGAGCAAAAATATACCCCTATTGCCTAACGACATTTGAGTAAAAAAAACATGTTGACCGGTGTTTTGAGACAGAGGTTGTATAGTGGTTATTGCTTTTGACTCATAATAGATGATATATTTGTATATTGTTTTTTTAATTATTTCACCCCAAGCAAGATGCTAATATTACTAGAATACAGACAGTTACATGGAGTGAAAGTAAAAGAAAAGACTAAGTATAGAAAAGATTGAGGAAAAGACAAAAGATGAACAGCTGAAAATACACTTAATAGGTTACTAGCAGTATAGCCTGGCGTTGCTCGGGTGTAATGAAAGCTTTAAAACTAATCCATGGTCCTGGACCTCAGACTCTTTGGACGTTGGCACGAAAGACTAAAAAGCAATAGTTGTTTCCAGTTAAAGTGAAACCGTAGACTGAAAGAAAAATGAATGGATGTAAGTCAAATTTTGATTTCCTGGTATCACTATCAAATAAGTTTTTGTCGTAAACTGAATTTTGAAGGCTAGATAAGTCCTCTGAGTAAATGGTATTATGGCTGAGCCTAAGAACTACAATTATACCTACTTAGAGCCAAACCCAAAGCAAAAACTAAAATAAAAGGGTTGAAAAAAATACAGTCATAGAGGCAGATAAACAGACACACACACAAACATCTTGCCTATTATATATATATATTATAGATTTTCTATACTATTGTAAGAACTTCAACCTTGAAACTTCTGAATATCATTTCTTATGTCTTTGTCTATGAGTGTATCAAATTTGATTAAAATCGAACCACTCCTTCTATAACCCGATTTTTTCGATTGTTGATTTTCGATATTTATCGGGAATACCTCAACACAAAACCTAGCTAAAAACACTCGCAGATGCTTATAGTACAACTGTGTAAATTTTCGAGAAAATCAGTTCAACTGTTTTGGAAGTCTATAGGTAACGGACACACAGACATACACAGACACACACATATACAAAGTTCTATTTATAAATAAGTTTAGATTAAGATGCTTTTCCTTGGATGATAAGTGGCTAAAATAAAATGCTTGAAGTGTTTTACTTACATTATATTTTGGCAATTCACAGTGAAATTAGACATTTTAGTCAAGTTTGAACAAAAAAAGGCATCATCTGTACAGAGAAAACCTAATGCAATGGGGCAAAAAGGACTTGATTTTCGGATTCAGCATGAAAAAATAGCCCAGAATCTGTGGCCATTGCCCAACAACATTTGATTAAAAAAATGTTGACCAGTATAATATGGCTTCAAATAACTAGTAAAATGTTAAACAGTAAAATGAATCATATCAAGAGCAAGTTAGAAACTTTTTTTGCATCAAAATTTCTAAAATTCTATTCCGAAGATACTATAGAGCAGCTCGAGAAGAGGAAACAAATCATTGCAGAAAATATTGAGTGGATAATTTGATAAAATATAATTGCATTTTATTTTTAGAAAACTAAATTTAATAAAGAGCAGTGGAAATTACTTATGACTCAATAGTTTATCTAAGATTATCTTATGAAAGAATAACAGATTATCTGAAAGTCGCATTCCTGAGTAGATTAAAGCATCGATTAAAGTGTATTTGATTTCTGAGAACTCAATCTCTGGGTCGGGTCATGCAGAAGAGTCATATATTCCGGCTGAGTGAAAGAAAGAGATAAGCAGATAGACAAGAGACACGATACAAGATATCCCTTCAGCATGGCAAACGGAATGAGAAACAATCTATCTATGCGAATTGAATAAAGGAATCTGTTCGAAATTCTGAAAAGGTTACGAAGTTTAACAAACAACTAAGATGACTGTTAGAGTACGACACAGAAAGCATTGGGCGTTTAACAATGGAAATCAAGATTTTGGTGCGAATATCTTCTTTTATGTGCCATGTCTTTTAAGGATGCAGGCTATTATGGCCCTCCACATCTTCCTATCCATTGTAGCTCTTAATATTTTTTCTCTTGTTATTTTTCCCAAACCCTGTTCTGCCATTCATTTGCTTAAGCTCATTAAGTATGTCACACATTGCTTTCCCATCTCTTTTTCCCTCTATCAATCATGTGAGTAACAGATTCTCTAAGCCCTCTTTCCTCATTACATGGCCTATAAACTTCAGCTGTCTCTTGCTGATGTGAAGTATGTTTCTTTTTTGTTTCCATTCTTAAACCTTGTCGTTGCTTACATGTTCGACCCATGGTGTCCTCAGTATCCTTCAATAAATAACACTGCACTTCAAAGTAGAAGAAACATCGGCAGGTATAACAAAAGAAATCTAAAGAATTTATGTTGTTCTTCTTGTACATGGCTCTCTACAACTTTCTGTCCCTTGTAACTTCCAATAACATATGTCCCTTTACCATACCTCCCATCTCACTATCCATTTAACACAAGCTCATCAAGACTTACTGTCCCTTTGCCTTTGAAATGTACAGTGAGTGTCAAATTCTCCAAGCTCCCTCTTTTCATTATGTCTTCCAGAAATTTAAGTTCTGTTACTGATCCTGAATATGTATCCATTTTCTTTACAACTTACATGCTCTATCCATGATATTCTCAGCATCCTTCTGTAGAAACCATGTGCCTGTTGCTTCTAGTCATATCTTCAGTGAGAAAATTGTCCAACCATCATTGCTATATAGAAGTATTTATATGATACAAGGGAACTTGTGCAGTCAAAAACGACGTGAAAGACAGTATATTGCTATCTAGCAATTCACCACAAACAGTGGTTATTTGCTTCATACAGCTTACGTGTATTGTATTTTGTTGATGTTATATAGATTACTATTTTCCAGCCTCTGTTTTGGTTATTGAATACTGTTGCCATATCTGGTCGGGTGCCCCTGCTATTCTCCTTGGACTTCTCGACAAGGTACAGCGGAGGGTCTGTAATGTGATCAATACCAACTTAGCAGACCGCCTGCAGACTCTCTCTTACCGGTGCGACATGGCTTCTCTGTGTCTCTTCTATAAATACTTTCACGGCTTCTGCTCCGATTAACTTAGATCACTGGTGCCCCCTAAATTCGAATTTGCACAAGATACTAGATTAGCAACTCGATTCCACCCTTTTACAGTGAAACCAATAAAATGCAACCGCAACTTCTACTCCAACAGTTACTTTTCTCGCACTTCCCGACTGTGGAATTCCCTTCCACAAGACTGCTACCCCAATGGCTGCAATCTCCAGGAGTTTAAATGTAAGGTCAATAGACACCTAACAAACTAACCCGCTTCCATTCTTTCAAACACCCTTCCCATCCACCCAACTATCACCCCGCTTCTGACATTTCCTATATCTAACCACTCTTTCTATTTACCTTCCCCCATGTAGCCCCAAGCGCAATAGTGGCAGTGGAATGCCTTGCTTGGGGCAAAATGATTAAAAAAAAAAATCTCATTCAGTAACCTTTTTAGATTATAAGATAAAGCTTAATAAATGTTGAAAATACTATCATCCTATTATGTAATATCAGTGAACCTATTATGATGGAAAATCTCTTGTAGCTGAAGAAGAGACCTGAAATAATAGAAACGTTGATCTACAGAAAGATTTTAATAATTCTATGGACCAAAAATGTATAAAGACAAAATTTCTGAAAAAAAGTCAACAAAAAGAATACCTTTTTCTTTTATAATCGTATCACCCCAAGCAAGGCATTTTACTGCCACTGTTGTGCAGGGGGTTACATAGAATGAAAGTTATAAGAAGTTGTGACAGAATACAGTGGGCATCAGGAAGCAGGTAAGAGAAGGATGAGAATACTGAAGAATTGAGATGAGACCATGAGAGAGAGGATGCAAGTTAGTGAGACAGGAGATGACGATTGACGCTACATTTAAATTCTTGGAGATTGTAGCTGTTGGGGAAGCAAGTAAACAGAAGGGAATTCCACAGGCAGGAAGTGCGAGAAAAAAGCTACTGGTGTAGAATTAGTGCTTACATCTTATTGGTTTCACAGTAAAAGGGTGGGACCTAGTTGCTAATCTTGTGGTTCAAGTAAATTCACATATAGGGGGACCCAGTGAGATAAGTTAACATTTTATCAGAAAGAGTTGAAGATTCTACGACATATAATAAGGAAAGAAGGCTTAAAAAATTTGATACTCAAAGGACATATTGAAGGCTTGTGGAACAAAGTAAAACAATACATAACCTACCACATGAGTTTGATTAAATGGATGGCAGAACAGGGTATAAATTCCAGTAACATTCATTATATTCACTTATATGCAAATACCCTTGGGATATATATGAATCCACCCCCTTTTCCATTATCTATGGATTGATTAATATGGCTTGTTCTATCCTGCTATCATCAACATCATTTAACCTACATTTCTATGCTAGCATGGGTTAGAAGGGGTTTCCTTGATGGCTTCATAATTGAACCATCATCGAAATATTGAAACGAGTTTTACAGTTGCATGTCCTTAGCACCAACAACCAGTTTAGAAGACTGGATATTTTTTTTTCTTTTTATCAAGACACCATCTTTAGGAAGATTATGTACCAAGGTTATAGAGTTCAGCTTACCCTTTTCTACACAGATTTATTTGTTTGTGATGTTTCTATTTTCCATATCTGGGACCCTAACAGGTGCTATCACCTCGGTCAGGGTGGACCTGTGAACAACTCAAAACCTTCAATTTCTCAATCAAGGGCCATGCTGCCAAATGTGGTTTATTGTCATGCCCAGCTATTGCAATAGAAAACAAATTTGAGGGAAATTAACAATAAAAATACTGCATTTGTGAGGCCTCGGAAAAAGAAGTAATATTAATCATGTAGTGTTCTAAAGGTTAAATTCATGCTGTCAATATACCAACAAGAAAAGCATATTAGAACAGTTATCATAAAACAGTTATCATTTATTTCGGATGTGCGTTGTGGTGCAGTGAATATCGGCTTGGAACAAGAAATCAGAGAGCCGAGTTCAAATTCTAGTTGAATTCCTTGCATTCATTTACACGCAAATACCCTTGGGAAAGGTATTAATCCATTTTTTCCCACCAGTTATGGGTTAAATAACAAGACAGATTGGATTCTATAGCCTTGCCTGGCAACCAGTCTACCACAGAATACAATGGCAATCTACTACAAGATAATCTTTTGCCCAGTCAGTCATGTCTCAGATGTGATCGCCCAAGCATGTATCACATATCGCACTTAACTGACTGACCATGAAAATATTTATAGAAGAGGTAGTAATGGCATTAGGAAAGCGACTATTGCAGAGATGCCAGGTCAGGACCAATAACATAACCTCTTCTTTAGATTTTTTGAAGTATCTCTAGATATAAAACAGAATGGTAAACTTATAAATATATAAACGAATGGTAAACTTATAAATGTGCAAGATGGATTCTTGATGCTATATATCGGTGATATGTTTGGTATACCTGAAGCCAAGGATGATGAACAGCTTGGAAATATAAAGACAAACAACATATATATAAAAATATATCCACTCAATTTATTCTCTCATCAGCTGATGAGTCCGAGAATAGAAAATATGTCCGAAGGTGATAGCACATAGAGATTGAAAGACCAGATGCTGCACTCATCTGTGATTTTATCTGCCTCTTTCATGTCTTGGTTCAAAAACACAACTCTTCGACGACTGCCTACTACTAATAATTTCTGTCTCTTCTATCAGCTGGTTATGTCATATCCTGACACGCTGTTTATATTATAGATTCCAAATTTCACATGCCACAAATGCGTGCTTATCTTATTGTTTCCAATAACCAAAACACACTTCTCGTCTAAAATTTAATTCATTGTTTTATAACCCAAAATAATTTAAGGTAAATTATATTCACTTCTGACTTAGGCTATGCGGTTTTCAAAACAATCAAATATTTCCCTGAAATGGAGAATTTTGCCTGCATTCTTAATTTTGACAACAATCAAATATTTATCAGAAAAATGTCTATTTTCTTTTGCTAGCAGTTTGTATATTTTTATTGTTTCATAAAAATACACTTCTTCAGGAAATTATTCATGACTTCATATAATCTACAACCTTGCAAAGAAAACTGTCTAGCATGATATAGTGAACTGGCTTTTCTAGCAGTGGACCTAGCAACTCATTCAATATAATTACTGTCCTTGACATTAGTTGAAATTTTGAGACCAAGAAGGTACAATGAGTCACTCTGCAGGAGGTTAGCATTATTAAAAGCTATTCCTTGCCTCACTTAACCACTTGATCAGCTGTCAATTTGACCTTATGAACCTGATTATACTACCATTGAGGCAAGAGTAAATAATTATATCATCAGCATAGATACCAAGCCTGGTATGAATAATATCAGGAAGGTCATTGATGATTGTTGGTTGGTTGTTTTGTTTTCATGGCATATCAACCTTGGCGGGTCATTTATTGCCAACTAAATTTTATTTATTTATTGCTGGTAATACCTTTTTCTTTCAACAACTTATTGTTGTTTTTATATAAGTTTTGTGTCAAGTGATACTTTTTTCTTTTCAAATATCAAGATTCATTGGGATTTGTGTTTAAGGGCATGGTCCCCAAGTCCTACCTTGTTATTTAACCCATAACTGGAGGGAAAGGACGCATTAATACCTTTCCCAAACATACCAGTGCTTAAGAGAATGCAGAGTATTCAACTGGAATTTGAACTTGGCTCACCGATTTCTCTTTCCGAGCCGATATCCACTGCACTACAACACACATCTGTCACTAAATGCTTACAGCACCTGGTATTCCCAAGCAGTCACCCATCTAAGTACTGACCAGGCTTCATCCCAAGCAAAGCAGAACCACCACTTGTGTGCAGAAGGTTACAGTGATAGAAAAGACTGGGTACAGTGGGATATTGAAGAAAGGATAAAAGATGAACAGGATTAAGAAGATAAAAATAGCTATTGACATTGCATTCATATTTTTGGCAATTGTAGCTACCAGCAAAGTAAGTAAATGGATTATATTGGCTGCCCAAGACCAACGCCTCATGACAAACTCTTTTAGGAAGATAAGTGGACTCAGCAATGACAACAAGTGTATAAAATGATCAGTCAGTTAAGTGCCATATGTGAAACACGCGTTGGACGATCATGTCTCAAAAGAGACATGACTGACTGGGCAGAAGATTATCCCGCAGTAGGTTGCCATTGCTTTCTGCAGTAGACTGATTGCCAGCCAAGGCTATAGAACCCAATCAGTCCTGTTATTTAACCCATAACTGGAGGGAAGAGATGGATTAATACCTTTCCCAAGGGTATTTGTGCGTAAGTGAATGCAGTGAATTCAGCTGGAATTCGAACTCGGCTCCCCCGAGTTATCGTTCCAAGTCGATATCCACTGCACCACAATGCACATCCAGAATGCTCAAGTTGTCCAAATCAGCACTCAATTTCATGGGCTGTGATTGGCTGCTGGTAAATGAGTAGAGGTATTTCTGTATACATGCCGGCTTTATTTTTAGCATTGTCACAAGGAATGTATTGGGTTGCAGCCTCCTTTATTTTTGTCTGCCAGCTGGACGCTAGCTAGAACCCTTATGACCATAAGTGTTCTCACTTTACAAAGTGCAGGTTTTGCCATACGGAAGTAGAGAATGTGAACCACAGAACATCCACTTGTAAGGTTCTGATGGGGAATGGTTGCTATACAGCAAGACACAATGGAGTGTGCATGTACCTCTACTGGATATTCTGCAAAAAAATTTAACATTCAATGTAGCAGCAGGTCCTTGAAACGTCTACCTGAAAGAAATGTTGGACTTTCATGGCTTCTGCTCGGACGAGCTTAAGTCACTGATGCCTCTATAAATACTTTCATGGCTTCTGCTCAGATGAGCTTAAGTCACTGATGCTTCCTCAACAGGTGTTTACTCGTGCAACCAGACTGACAACTGGGTCCCACCCATTCATAGTCAGGTTAGCCAAATGCAGACGACAATTCTACTCCTGCAACTTCTTCTCTCGCACTTCCCGCCTGTGGAACTCACTCCCGTATTCTTGCTTTCCTGACGGCTACAACCTCCAGAAATTTAAATGCAAAGTCAATACTCATCTACTAACCACTGGACTCTAGCTCTCTCCCCTCCCCTGTATAATCTTCCCTTTCTCTCGGCCCATGTATCTGTCATCGCACCTGCTTTCTATTGTTCCTTTCTAACTAGTTTGTACTCCTCACTCTTTTCTAATTAATCTTTTACATTTATGTAACCCCCTGCACATCAGTGGCGTTTCCGCCTTGCTCGGGGTGAAATGATTAAAAAAAATGATTCCTATACCATCCATTATGACTATGTAATCCCTGCAGCTAAATATTTGGACAATGCAGCTGTAAAACCTGACATTGTGATATGGGAAAAGAAGAAGAGAGTAGCAACCCTAGTAGAGGTCAGTGTACCCAATGATACAGGTTTAAACAGGACTTAGAGAAAGAAGAAAAGCAAATATCAAGGTCTCATCTATGATATGAAAAGAAACTGGAACCTCTTGGAAATATCAATTATTTCAGTTATTATGGGAGCCACTGGGCTCATGAAAAAGAACTTTAGAAAGTACTTGGCAAGCATACCAGGTGAACCAAGTGGAAGAGAGATCCAAACAATTGCACTTAATCCTGAAAAGATCTCTTGGCTAGAATTTCTAAAATAGAATTACCTGGCAAGTATACCTGACGAACCAAGTACAAAAGAGATTAAAACAATTGCACTTAAAGGGACGATTAGAATCCAGAAAAGATCTCTTGGTTGAAATTTCAAAAAGAAGGGGTGAATGTCTAGCATCTGGTAGAATGCTCCATCCCCAGCAAAAGTGATACGAAAAGGAAAAAAAAAAGTTAGTATCAGCCATACTAATAGAAGCAGACCCACAAAGGAAAAGAAGTTTTAGAGAGTCATAATGAAACACAGCCTGAGGAAACTCATCACATACAAGAGTATTTGCCTTGCACCCCCACTGAAGCAAGGTTGGTTTTTAAATTGGAGAACCCAAGCACAGAAGCTCGGGCCACTGCTCAAAGATTAACAAGCCCCCATTGACATGATAACTGGGTACAAAAATTTTATTAGTATGTCTGAGCACATTAAAGAAATAGTTATGAATTCACCTGCATTTAAATTAATTATTACCTTGCTATATGTCTGGTAGTATACGATTAACTACACATCTACTATTTTAGAAATGGACTGATATTGTTTTATTATGTACCATTGTACACTTTTCTAATTTACCACATATTTTGATTTTAATAGATACCAAACAAATAGCTTATTTTTCTTACGATTATTGAATATTCTTCTCCTTCTGTATTGATTTCAGACGATTTGAAGAGGTTGGTGAACTGGTTCTAAGATTGGCTCTTGAAAACTAAGCACTCCATATGTTGGATATGCACAGTGAATTCATAGCTGGTTCAAAGTAAATTATTGATCTTCCCAGGCTGTAAAAAATAGCAATGATAATTTAATTCTTGAAAGTCTTTGTTAATAGTATATAGTATAATAAGGAAATGTCAATTGATATCTAAGAACCATAATGTGTGAAATGTCTCAGAAAGTAATTTCCACATTAAAAGCCTTTCAAGAATATAGGTATGAACAACTTTGAAATAATGTAGATCTGTTTTGTTAGAATCGACTGACAAGGAAAATTCTATTATTTTTTTTTATTAAATTTTTCCAGTCTCCTTACATGTTTACTTTTTGTTGGCGATAACAAACGTAAAAATGTTACATAATTTTTTGATTTTACAAACACTTTCAATATTTATTTTATTTTTTTTAATCATATCACCCCAAGCAAGGCATTCCACTGCCACTATAGCGCAGGGGGTTACATAGAGCAATTGGATATAGGAAATGTCAGAAGGAGGGTGATAGATGAGTAAGGAGGTACATAGGAAAAGTGTTTGAGATAATGGGTGCGAGTTAGTGTGTTAGGAGGCGTCTATTGACCTTACATTTAAACTCTTGGAGGTTGTAGCCGTTGGGGAAGCAAGCATGCAGAAGGGAATTCCACAGGCAAGAAGTGCGAGAAAAGAAGCTGTTGGAGTAGAAATTGCGGTCACATTTCATCAGTTTCACTGTAAAAGGGTGGGACCTAGTTGCTAATCTAGTATCTCGTGCAAATTCATACCTAGGGGGCACCAGTGATCTAAGTTCATCAGAGCAGAAGCCGTGAAAGTATTTATAGAAGAGGCAGAGGATGTTATTTTTTCCATTTTGTTATTTTGTCCTCATGTTATGACTGTAACATAATTTCTGTGTTTTTGAAAAGGAGCTTTCTTTAAAGCTATTGCATGAGCATCTGTCTATTTTTTTAAAAAAATTTTGAAACTCCATTTCCACTATTAAATAATGTAACGTTGATGGCAAGAGAAAAATTTTGAAATAAGGGACCTGTTAAATGATAACAGATAATCTTATTCTTCTCTGTGCATGTCGTTTTATGCTTTGGTGATCATGGCTCTCCACATTTTCTTATCATTTATAGCTCTTAGTAAATTTTCTCTTTTTGTTATCTTTCCTAACCCTGTTCTGCCATCCATTTACTTAAGCTCACTAGGTAGGTTATACAATATTTTCTATTTTTCTTGCCTTTATTCTGCTCTGTGAGTATCAAATTTTCCAAGCCCTCTTTTCTTATGATGTGTTCTGGTAATTTCAACTGCCTCCTTCTGATGCTAAATGTCATTTTCTACCATAATGTGTGAAATTGTTGATTAATTGATTAATTTGGTACTACTAGTTTTACTAAATAAGCAATAGCTGAAGCAGGTGAGAACATCTGTACTTAAAAATTAATCAGTGTAAATCTTTACTTGATGAGTTTGAGTTTTGTTGAATGGCATATCAACCTTTATGGGTTATTTAATGCCAAAAAGGTGGGGTTTTAAGGTACTTTTTTTAATGTCCGGTTATAGTGAGAAGGTTGATTTAGTCTGATTAAGTTTGAGTCTGAGTTTTGTTTAATGGCATATCAACCTTTGTGGGTTATTTAATGCCAAAAAGGTGGGGTTTTAAACTATCATTTTTTAATGTTCGGTTATAGTGAGAAGGTTGATTTAGTAAGATTTTAATGAAAAATTTTGTTTTTATTCTTTTATATTTTAGAAAGCTGAAAATGTCTTTTAGTTTTGTATTCAAAAATGTTTTGCTGAGAATATTTTTTTTCCTTCAAAACTGTGTTAGAGTAATAATTTTTTCTTCAAAAATGTATATTTTCCTATAGAAGTCTATTTTTATGTATATATTTCTATAAAAGTATATTTTTATACTTTCATAGTATTTTGAGTCCAGTTGGGGGTTAACTATTTGCCCATAGCTGAGACCCTAACAAGTACTACCACTATGGGTCAAGGTGGACCTGGAAACAACAGCAATTAAGAGGTAGTTATGCTCCTCACAACCTCCAAATCAGAGGCCTTGCTGCTGGATGCAGTTTATTGTCATACCCAGGAACATTGATTTGATGAAGTCTTAAAACACATGTCAATATTAAATAAAAATACATTTTAATATAGCGTACTACAAAAACTCAGTGTCAGTTGCTACCTGTTTGGACACCTCACTTTGGATCAGTAGTTAGAAAAGCAATATTGTAGACTATTGTCACTGGACTGGATTTGATCCTCACATGTGTATAACATCAAATAACTTGCCTTCTAACTTGGATGCCTTCTTTTTGTCCCCTTGGCGTAATCTGCCTCATTCATAGGAGAGTATCTAATTCAGCAGGTGGGTTAGTCCACTATACTATAATGGACCTGCCCAACACATTTGCATGAGTGGATTCTATTCACTTATATCTACCTCTCTATTAGATCACTCAATAGGTTTTCCTTTTTTGGGGTGACTACACCAATCTACTTGTCTGTCAAAGCACTTGCTATTAACCAATATCTAACAACATGTGCATCATTTTAATGGCCTTGTGCCAGAAGTTAAAATTCAAAAATATTTTATGCAGAGAGCCCATTTTGAATTCCAGTCAAATTTGCTGCATTCACTTACATGCAAATACACTTGGGAAAGGTATTGGATTAAATAGCAGTTAAGATTGGGTTTTATAACCTTGGTTGGTAACCAGTCTACAGCAAACTACTGCAGAAAAATCCTCTTACCAGTTGCTCATGTCATGGCTCTTTTGAGACATGATTGCCCAAGCATGTATCACATATGGCACTTAATTGACTGTCTGATTCAAAGTATAGATGAATAATAGATTTATAAATGGAAAAGATGGTTTCTGATGAAAAATTTTTTAGGTACAACAGTAAATCATTCATTCGAGAACAGCTGTAACAGTAATGAGAATTAAATGTTTATGGATTATGGAGAAAAGAGAATATAATGTTTGAATCTGAAATTTTGGCTGGAGATATTGCCATTCTGAAGCACTATGGTGAAGAAATCTTTTTAAAAGAATTTGCTATAATTGGGAGAAAGAATATCTGGTTAGGTCTTGTAAAATAGCTTTTTTTTAATACAATTGTTATCTTCTATCATCTTGTTCTTTTATTCTTGTTTCCCTGTATTCAAATTTCATCGATTGCTTTATGAAATTGAACAAAACAAAGTTTGTAAATCTTAACAAAAAAATTTTAGCGATAACTTCAACAATGCTAAACACTTTGAGGATTTCAAGATGCATCAGTGTATTGCAAAACATTTCTAGTAAGAATAAAATATACTATTAAGGCAATAAAGCCACTAAGATGAAAAGGGTTACTGAGAGTTAGAGAATATGAGTAAAATGTACTATTAAGGAGAGCGGAGATTAAATGCGTGAGATGAATTCTGATGAAAATCTGGTATAATATGTCGATACTCTTCTATATGACAGAATAGGATTTGGACCTTAGATATTGTCATTCTGAAGCACTATAGTGAAGAAATCTTTTTCAAAGAATTTGCTAAAATCCAGAGAAAGAATATCTGATCAAATGTCTTAAATATCTTTTTTTTAAATTCAACCGCTATCTTCCATCTTCTTAATTTTTGTCCTTTTATTCTCCTTTCACTAATTGAAAGTTTAATAATTTCCTTAATTTTATGGAATTTCATGACCAACAATATTTCTTTAAAAATCTTTTTTTTTTCCTTTTTAACAATAAAGAATAAATTCTTAGGATTTCTTACTCTTGAGCATGCAACATACTGCTGGTCATGCATAAATATTTTTTTCTCGGACCAAACATTTTGAACATTTGTGGTCTGTTTATTGTTCTTGCAAACACAGAGTGAACGGGGAAACTGGATTCTTGTATAAATTTTAAAATCTGCCAAAAAACAATATTGCATTTTTATTAAGTAAGTATTTATTATTTTAAACATTCAACAGTTTTTAAAATTGTGGGAGTATTTTGTATGTCAAATAATATAGCTTAAATTTTTTTAAAAAAAAAGTCATGAAAATGTATGCTGCTTATTGTATGTGTCATTTCCCTTCTGAACATAGATGATCATAGTCCTCCATATCTTCCTGTCCCTGGTAGCTCTTAACATATTTTGTCTTATTATTTTTCCCAAACCCATTAAGCCCATCAAGTATATCATGCACTGCTTTCCTCTATCTCTCTTTCCCTTTATCTGGTCAGCCTTTCTTCCTCATTACATGTTCTAGAAACTTCAACTGGCTTTTCTTGATGTTAAGTATAAGGTTCCTTTTTGTTTCCATTCTCTTCAAAACTTTGTCCTTGCCGACATATTCAGTCCATGGTATCCTCAACATCCTTCTGTAGAACCACATTTCTGTTGCTTCGAGTCTCTACTTCATCTTTGAAGAGATTTTCCGGTATTTGCCGCCATATAGGAGTACAGATAACAGTCCAGTACTCTTGTCTTTGTTTACAACTAAATTTTTCTGTCTCTTGATCTGCTGCTTAGCTTTTGGACACATACCTGAGAAAAACCAATTGTACTTGATACCCCCTTATCCATTTGCACTTCTCGCAATTTTTATTTTTATCATTTTACCCCCAAGGAAGACAGGACTGCCATTGGTGTGCAAGGGGTTACAAGGAAAGAAAAAACATGTATAGGAGATATCGAAGAAAGGACAAGATATGGATAAAGATCAAGGTGATAGATGGCAATTAATTGCATTTAAACTTTTGGAGATTGTAGCTATTGGCATGTTGAAGAAAGGATAAGAGATGGATGGGCATCAAGGAGATAGAAGATGGCAATTAATATTGCATTTAAACTTTTGGAGATTGTAGCTATTGGGATGTTGAAAAAAAGATAAGAGATGAATGGGCATCAAAAAGATAGAAGATGGCAATTGACGTTACCTTTAAACTTTTAGAAATTGTAGTTATCAGGGAAGCAAGCAAACAAAAGAAAGTTCCACAAATGTGAAGTGCCAAAAAAGTAACTGTTAGTGTAGAAGAGTGTTATGGTGCCCTTCTACAAGGAATGAACTCTTCCTCTAACTATATACAATTACTTGTGTGTCTTCCAGAAGGCAGCTAACAGCAGTGAGTACCACAGCTACTAAGCAGTTAAAGCCAGTGACTAGCCAGGTAATAAGCAGCATAACTGTACCATTCAGACTTACTTATTTCTACTACTTATTACTAACACTTCTTTTGTATATATTATTGTTCTTATACTAATACGCTGTTTTGTACCTACCTTCTGAGTCTTACTTCTGACCAAACCTGTCACTACACTTTGCGGTGAAGTTTTGTCACAACAGCTCCACAACAAATTGGCGACAAAAATCCACAACAAACAGGTGGTGACATTTAGCTATTATTGGGACCTTGATGCCAATCTGGTTGCACACGTAATTGGTCAATGAATAAGATCCAATTTTGAATTCCAGTCGAATTCGTTGTATTCGCTTATGTGCAAATACCCTTGAGACAGGTATTAATCCATTATTAATCTTCTCCCTCCAGCTATGGGCTAAATAGCAGAACAGACTGGGTTTTGTAGCCCTGGTTGGTAACCAGTCTACTGCAGAAAGTAATGGCAACCTACTGTGGGAAAATATTCTGCTCAGTCAGTCATGTGTCTTTCAAGACATGATAACCCAATTGTGTATAATGTAACAAACTGACTAACAAAAGTCACAGAATTTTATATATAGATCGATCTTCTTAGATTCGGTAACTCTTTGCATCATTGCACCACTTGTACATTCAAGATTACAGCATCTGGTATTCTCAAGTGATATTGACAGACTAAGTTTGTGTAAATCTTTAAATTCAATGATTGTATGAGAATCAGTGTTTCAATCTAAACTTATTTATAAATGGAACTTTGTCTGTGTGTATCCATTACCTATAGACTCCGAAACGGCTGAACAGATTTTCTTGAAAATTTACACAGTTGTACTATAAGCGTCTGCAAGTGTTCTTAGCTAGGTTTTGTGTCGACGTACCCTCGATAAACATCGAAAATCAAAAAGATCGGGTTATAAAAGGAGTTGTTTGATTTAATCAAATTTGATACACTCATAGACAAAGACATAAGAAATGATATTCAGAAGTTTCAAGGTTGCAGTTCTTACAATAGTGCAGAAAACCGATAATATATATATATACAATATGTTTGTGTGTGTCTGTTTATCTGCCTGTATATCTGTATTTTTTTCAGCCCTTTTATTTTAGTTTTTGCTTCGAGTTTGGCTCTAAGTAGGTATAATTGTAGTTCTTAGTCTCAGCCATGATACCATTTACTCAGAGGACTTATTTAGCCTTCAAAATTCAGTTTATGACCAAAAAAACTTATTTGATATCGTTACCAGGAAATCAAAATTTGACTTACATCCATTTATTTGACTTTCAGTCTACGGTTTCACTTTAACTGGAAACAACTATTGCTTTTTAGTCTTTCATGCCAACGTCTAAAGAGTCTGAGCTCCAGGACCATGGATTAGTTTTAAAGCTTTTATTACACCCAAGCAACGCTGGGCTATACTGCTAGTATAATATAGATGTAAGCCTATTCAATATGAAATAAGAAAAAAATATTTGTTGATCATCTGGCAGATAATTTTGAATTTTTTTTAAGAACGTGGAATCCAATATGAAATAAAAATTATGTTTGTTTGCCATTTAATAAGTAATTTTTTATTTAACTTATTTCCCAGAAAACTAATTGACTTTATTAGACAAAGCACTGGCTGCAGAAAAAAAACAGAGCAAATAAGTGAAGTTATCAGAAGTTAATAATCCACAAAAAAGAGATTCGTTCCATATTAGTCTTCTAATAATCTGAGACAGTTGAATGACAGACATCTGAGTTAAACACGTAGGAAGCCATAAGAAAGTCAGAGGACAATGGCCAATCAGCCAAGCCCAGGAAGAGCTTGCAGGAAGTTTTTGCATTTTACATGAACTTGTTAAGAAATAAGAGACAATGTCGGTTGCATCTGATAGATACTGAATGATGATATTTTCCGAATACTTTCAAGAAATATAAATATTCCAGTAAATTTTAAAGGAAGCCATATTGCATGAAAATTAGAAGAAAATTTTTGTGTTCAAAAGCAAAAAATAAATCATCATCTGATGAAGATTTCTTCTTTTGTGTGCCATATTCCTTAAAGACATAGCTCTCCATAACATCCTGCCCATTGTAACTCTTAGAAAATTTTGTTTTTTCTATCTCTCCTAAACTCTCAGCAATTCATTTATACTAGTTCGTTAGATAGCTGTTTTTATCCTAATCTTTCTTCTTCTATATGTCTTTTCTTTTCAGGACATAGGCAATCATGGACTTCCACATCTCCCTCTCCCTGGTGGCTCTTAGCACACTTTCTCCTGTAATACTACGCATTCTCCCGTTCTGTCATCCACCTGCTCAGGCCCTTCAAATATGTTATCCAATACTTTCCTCTGTCTCTTTTTCTCTATATCTGGCCTGTTAGTATTAGATTCTCCAAGCTCTCCTTCCTCACTGCATGTCCAAGTAACTTCAGTTGTCTCTTCCTGATGTTCAATATTAATTTTCTTTTTGTTCCCCTTCTTTTCAACACCTCGTCATTACTCACATGCTCGGTCCATGATATCCGCAGAATCCTTCTGTAGAACCACATTTCAGCTGCTTGAAGTTTTTCCTTCATCGATGATGATATTGTCCAACAGTCAGTTAAGTGCCATATGTGAAACACGCTTGGGCGATCATGTCTCGAAAGAGACATGACTTACTGGGCAGAAGATTATCCCGCAGTAGGTTGCCATTGCTTTCTGCGGTAGATTGGTTGCCAGCCAAGGCTATAGAACCCAATCTGTCCTGCTATTTAACCCATAACTGGAGGGAAGAGATGGATTAATACCTTTCCCAAGGGTATTTGTGTGTAAGTGAATGCAATGGATTCAACTGGAATTCGAACTCGGCTCCCCGATTTCTTGTTCCGAGCCGATATCCACTGCACCACAATGCACATCCCAAATTTGCATGTCATCCTTGCGCAGGGGCCATGCTAATCTTCTCTGTATCGTTCCAATTTTAGTATATGTACTGCCAAAGCAAGTAACACTTGTCCAACACTGTTCTTCAATATATACTGTTAATGTCAAATTTTCCAAGCCCTCCATGATTTATTATTGTAAGCCACAATTTTAACAATATACACAGATGTCACAGTGTTGGTACCAGATCTAGAAAGGAAACTGCAAAAACTCCTACAGAATGTTGTAAAAAAAAAAATGAGAAGAAAGAACCAACCATCAATTACAAGATTGCACTGCAAAGCACTGCAAGAATGTGCTGAGGCTAGGGTAAATACCTAAACAATTGCTCTCCCAATAACTACAGGGGTTATGGTTAGAGAGAAAAACAGATGGGAGGTAACAAAATAACACTACTTCAGGAAACCACAGTGACTTTAGAAACAAAATGCCCATGTGATTGACTTCCCTGTGTCATCTGCTGTTTTTTTTTTTATTGGCAGAAGACATCTTACAAAGACCCAGATCTTGACCAGTTTCTGAGAGAACCGTATCTAGATATGTCAAGCTGCTAACAGGGAAACCCTGATGCAGCTGGTGTTGGTAAACATGTCCGCAAATGATATGGGGCTTCTTTTACATCTGTATCAACACATGTCACCACACAAGAAGATAGAATGCATGGTTGTCAGCAAAAGAAACAGTCAACAGGCAAAAAATTACAAACTGGAGATAGCAAAATAAAATACCTAAATATTTTAACAGAAGATACAATTGTGAAAATTTGAAGCCTAATTACTAAAAGATTTCATTATAAACAAAAAATTAAGGGGTACTGAACAGTTACATAAAATCACTCCCCCTATTTAGTAGAGGATACACAACACATAGACTTGCAGTAACTTAAAGGGACAAACATTGGGACAAACATTATTCAGCATAACAAATGATAAAACTAAGAATTAGAAGAGACTGACAAAAGACAAACTTTACTAACGCCTTCAAATAATGGGAAGTTGTGGAGAGTAATCATTGGCCATTTATTGAATCGACATGGCACACAGAAGTAGAGAATTAGATTACTTTCTCGTAAGTTTCCTAAACTACTTATCTTGTATGTGAATGTATATTCTAGTAAAGAAAATAAATGGAATTCTTACAAGATTTACTGCCAAAGAACATAATTTGCAGCCTTCATTCAAGTGGTTGAAGTCTCTCTGGGTTTGCTTTCTTGGAGAACAAAACCACTATCACTTGGTGAATATCACTAGAATATTGCAGTGTTGGGATATGGTGACTCTTTCATCTGTTTCTGAATGATAATGCCAGAGATTATTGTATGAAAATGTGAGATACAAATGCGTCAATGACTGATAATGTTATCATGGTGGGACAATTTCACCATGAAGAAAGAGAGATATGATAATAAAATAAAGATGTATGAAATATTGACTGAATTCAAAGTGATGATTTCTGGATGAGAAAGGAGTGCTGGTTATGATATTGCTTATAGTAATTTAATATAAGTAAAAAGAATCAGTGAAAGATGAAAGAGTAAAAGAAAGGAAATAAGTAAAGGAGGAAATTGAAAGAGAGAGAGAGACGTGCGTGGGAGACAGATAAGAGTAAAAAAAGCAGAGAGAAGAGAGAAAAATTTGCAAAAGGAGAGAGAAAAGAAAAAGAACTGACAGATGACAAAGAAAATAGAAAAGAGAGAGAGAAAAAGGAAAAAAGAAAGAGAAAAGATATAAAAAGGAAAAAAGAGAGAAAAAAGGAAAAAAGAGAGAAAAAAGGAAAGAGAAAAGGGAAAGAGAGAGAGAAAAGGAAAAAGAAAAATAGAAAAAGTGAAAGAGAGAAAAAAGAAAAATAGAAAAAAGTGAAACGGGGAAAAATAGAAAAGTGAAAAAATGAAAAAGAGATAGAGAAGAGGGAAAAAGATTGAGAACAGGGAAAAAGAGAGTGAGAAAAGGGAAAAAGAGAGTGAGAAAAGTGAAAAAGAGTGGGAAAAGGGAAAAGAGTGGGAAAGAGGGAGAGAAAAGGGAAAAAGAGACAGAGAAAAGGGAAAAAGAGACAAAGAAAAGGGAAAAGCTGAAAAAAGGGAAAAAGGTGAAAAGAAAGAAAAAAGGGAAAAAGGTGAAAAAAGAGAGAAAAAGGGAAAAAGGTGAAAAAGAGAGAAAAAGGGAAAAAGGTGAGAAAAAGGGAAAAAGGTGAAAAGAGAAAGGAAAAGGCAGAAAAGAGAGAGAGAAACGAGGAAAACAGAAAAGAAAGAAAGAAAATAGGTAAAACAGAAAGTGAGGCAAAAGGGAGAACAACTTACAAATTTCAGGTTACGAAGTAAAGCTATTCCCTGCCTCAAGATAAGGTGATCCATTTAATGGACCAACAAAATTTATACACATTCTTGATTATGGCATATCTGTCTTTGGCCAAGTTTGTATTTTCATGATAGGTAATTTTACTGCCTGAGACCGACCTCTGCAAGCTTTTACTACTTTTTCAATGTCTTGACCCATTTTGGTCCAGTATACATAGCTTCTCTCAAGAGATTCCGTCCTTGAAATTCCCAGATGTCTCCAATGAAATTCATGAAAATGAAATTCTGCTTTAGTAATATTTTAGGTATTACAACACTTGGTGCAAGCATCAGTACTCCATCATATAGTGAGTAAGTATTCAAGTCTGGATAGCTTTTTTTCTTACTTTCTTTTAGTTTTTATTTATTTGTCCAATAAACATATCTTGGTCTGATTTTTATTCTATTTTTTCTAATGTCCTCAAATGAGCCAGTATTTTTTGGTATCAATATTGAGAACTCTTGTATCATCAAGGTGGTAAACAATACAAAGATGACAAAAATATATCTTATTCGGTAGATACAATAGTCCGTAAATAGACCGCAACAATATGGGTGGCTGAGTTAGTAAGTAACACGCAGGTTAACAGTAGCCCTCAGCTCACATTAACTAACTTCCTCCTTCAACCGACTCACTCTTTCTATATATAAGTGAACCCAGTAATATGATCGAGCTACGTCACAACAATAACCCATCAATATATCCTTATTTTTTTTTTGGATGATTAGTATTCCATCCTAAAGATTATAATTTAACAAGAAGGTACCCCAGGATTATAGTCTCTTTGCTGTGTGAGTAGAAATTGATAACCGAGGCCTGTGGTTTGTCTATAACCAAAAACTCATTCCATGTATAAAAATTTGTTAATTTTTTCACTGCAAATATTATTGCTAATACCTCAATTGATAATAGAGACCTGTGGTTTGTCTGTAACCAAAAACTCATTCCATGTATAAAAATTTCTTCATTTTTTCTATGCAAATATTATTGCTAATGCCTCAATTGATAATAGAGGCTAGTGGTTTGTCTGTAACCAAAAACTCATTCCATGTATAAAAATTTCTTCATTTTTTCAATGCAAATATTATTGCTAATACCTCAATTGATAATAGAGGCCTGTGGTTTGTCTGTAACCAAAAACTCATTCCATGTATAAAAATTTCTTCATTTTTTCCATGCAAATATTATTGCTAATACCTCAATTGATAATAGAGGCCTGTGGTTTGTCTATAACCAAAAACTCATTCCATGTATAAAAATTTGTTCATTTTTTCACTGCAAATATTATTGCTAATACCTCAATTGATAATAGAGACCTGTGGTTTGTCTGTAACCAAAAACTCATTCCATGTATAAATATTTGTTAATTTTTTCACTGCAAATATTATTGCTAATACCTCAATTGATAATAGAGGCCTGTGGTTTGTCTGTAACCAAAAACTCATTCCATGTATAAAAATTTGTTCATTTTTTCACTGCAAATATTATTGCTAATACCTCAATTGATAATAGAGACCTGTGGTTTGTCTGTAACCAAAAACTCATTCCATGTATAAAAATTTGTTCATTTTTTCAATGCAAATATTATTGCTAATACCTCAATTGATAATAGAGACCTGTGGTTTGTCTGTAACCAAAAACTCATTCCATGTATAAATATTTGTTAATTTTTTCACTGCAAATATTATTGCTAATACCTCAATTGATAATAGAGACCTGTGGTTTGTCTGTAACCAAAAACTCATTCCATGTATAAAAATTTGTTCATTTTTTCACTGCAAATATTATTGCTAATACCTCTTTTCTGATCTGACTGTAGTTTTCTGCTGGTAGTAATGAATGCAAAACATGTGCAACAGCTTTGGTATTACCGTCATCATATTTATATAAAATTAATGCTTCTATACTATAATCAAGCTGCCAGTATAATTTTTGCTTTTTGATCATTTTGCACTAATGTCCGACATTAGTATTTCTTTTTATTTTTTTGAACACCTTCTGATGCTTATCAGTCCAATTCCACTTTTTAAAGTAAGCTGTTCAATGGAGCTCTCAAATGCTGCATATTAGGTGTAGAAGTCAAATAACTTCCCTTTCAACATGGCTGTCTCCTTTTGTCTCCCTGCAGGTGAATATTCAAGAGTGTTGATATTTTGCTTAATATTTATGGAGCTCAATATCCACACTGAAATTATCAGCTAATCATTGCTTACCCAAATTTGATAGTAGTTTGATAGTCTGACAAATGCTCATAAGCTAGTACCATTTGTTGGGGAAGGCATATTTTTAATTGTACTTGCCCTTGACGGAGCTGGTCAATAACTATTTTTGTCAATGAGTTGTTTTAAGTACTTAATTTTAAGCAGAAGCTATTCCTATTTTTCCTCATTGAGTTTTAATCCGTATTCTCAGATTTTTCGCAAACTGTTTTCACATGCCCAGTAAGTTTTTCTTTAGACATAATTTTAATTAATATATTGTCCTGATAAGCTACCACAAAATCATTATCTGCAAGCATGGTATCCATAGTTTGCTGAAGCCACCTTTATACCACAAAGATCTTGATTGAACTCATACAATCCCATGTGCTTATTCATAGTTGTTGACTCTAAACATTCTTCTTCAACCCGTATTTCTAAATAGGCTTTGGAAAGATCCAGGAGAGCAGAGAGAGAGAGAAAGGAAAAAGTCAGGAGAGCAGAGAGAGAGAGAAAGGAAAAAGTCAGGAGAGCAGAGAGAGAGAGAGAAAGGAAAAAGTCAGGAGAGCAGAGAGAGAGAGAGAAAGGAAAAAGTCAGGAGAGCAGAGAGAGAGAGAAAGGAAAAAGTCAGGAGAGCAGAGAGAGAGAGAGAAAGGAAAAAGTCAGGAGAGCAGAGAGAGAGAGAAAGGAAAAAGTCAGGAGAGCAGAGAGAGAGAGAGAAAGGAAAAAGTCAGGAGAGCAGAGAGAGAGAGAGAGAAAGAAAAAGTCAGGAGAGCAGAGAGAGAGAGAAAGGAAGAAGTCAGGAGAGGAGAGAGAGAGAGAAAGGAAAAAGTCAGGAGAGCAGAGAGAGAGAGAAAGGAAAAAGTCAGGAGAGCAGAGAGAGAGAGAAAGGAAAAAGTCAGGAGAGCAGAGAGAGATAGAAAGGAAAAAGTCAGGAGAGCAGAGAGAGATAGAAAGGAAAAAGTCAGGAGAGCAGAGAGAGAGAGAAAGGAAAAAGTCAGGAGAGCAGAGAGAGATAGAAAGGAAAAAGTCAGGAGAGCAGAGAGAGAGAGAAAGGAAAAAGTCAGGAGAGCAGAGAGAGATAGAAAGGAAAAAGTCAAGAGAGCAGAGAGAGAGAAAGGAAAAAGTCAGGAGAGCAGAGAGAGAGAAAGGAAAAGGTCAGGAGAGCAGAGAGAGAGAGAAAAGAAAAGGTCAGGAGAGCAGAGAGAGTGAGGAAAAGGTCAGGAGAGCAGAGAGAGAAAGGAAAGGAAAAGGTGTGGAGAGCAGAGAGAGAGAAAGAGAAAGGAAAAGGTCAGGAGAGCAGAGAGAGAGAAAAGAAAAGGTCAGGAGAGCAGAGAGAGTGAGGAAAAGGTCAGGAGAGCAGAGAGAGTGAGGAAAAGGTCAGGAGAGCAGAGAGAGTGAGGAAAAGGTCAGGAGAGCAGAGAGAGTGAGGAAAAGGTCAGGAGAGCAGAGAGAGTGAGGAAAAGGTCAGGAGAGCAGAGAGAGTGAGGAAAAGGTCAGGAGAGCAGAGAGAGTGAGGAAAAGGTCAGGAGAGCAGAGAGAGTGAGGAAAAGGTCAGGAGAGCAGAGAGAGTGAGGAAAAGGTCAGGAGAGCAGAGAGAGTGAGGAAAAGGTCAGGAGAGCAGAGAGAGTGAGGAAAAGATCAGGAGAGCAGAGAGAGAAAGGAAAAGGTCAGGAGAGCAGAGAGAGAAAGGAAAAGGTCAGGAGAGCAGAGAGAGTGAGGAAAAGGTCAGGAGAGCAGAGAGAGTGAGGAAAAGGTCAGGAGAGCAGAGAGAGAGAGAAAGGGAAAGGTGTGGAGAGCAGAGAAAGAGAAAGGAAAAGGTCAGGAGAGCAGCGAGAGAGAGGAAAATTTTGAGAGGGCTGAGAGAAAAAAAGGAAAAGGTCAGGAGATTTTAGAATAAATGTTTAAATTGCTACTCATAAAAAAGAACCAGACTTCAACTATCGTTTGGTAAAACTTTTTTTTTCATAATTTTATATTCTACAAAAGTGAATCTCATATGAAACAAAACTGCAACCTTTGATCATTACTTACCAACATAACAACCTTGTTATTATAATTATTCACTGTATCACTCCAATGACATGTATTGAAAGTAAGTCCGCCACATGTCACAGGAGCAGCTGAACAGATCCAAATGATTTGCAGATACTGCCAGAAAAACTCAGAGACCTGCATTATATATGAATTTTGATTCAAGGTGCTATCGGCTCAAAATGAGAAATCGGAAAGCTGAGTTCAAATTCCAGTTGAACTCCTTGCATTCACTTACGCTTGAGAAAGGTATTAACCCGTCTCTTCCCTCCAGTTATGAGCTAATTAACAGGACAGATTGGGTTCTGTAGCCTTGGCTGGCAACCAGTCTACTGCAGAAAGCAATGGCAACCTACTGTTGGATAATCTGCCCAGTCATATCTCTTTTGAGACATGATCGCCCAAAGCATGTATCATGTCTGGCACTTAACTGACTGACAGAATATAATAGTTGGAATCATGATTAAAGCGTCAGCTGGTCATAAAATGGGGGATCGGTTTTCTATTGTAATGAAGTAATAAACTGATCCCCCACTAATTACTATGTAATAATATAATACATTGCTTCTCCCTCTAGCTATAAGTCAAATAACAGGATAGATTGGGTTGGCAACTAGTCTACCGCAGAAAGCAAGGACAACCTACTGGGGGATAATCTTCTGCCCAGTTAGTCATGTCTCTTCTGAGACATGATCACCCAAAGCATGTGCCACATATGGCACTTAACTGACTGACTCTAATTTATCAAAAACTAATTAAAAAACTAAATTTTATGTGGATTTTCAGGCTAGTTCTTGCATAGGGCTAATTGGGGGTCTGGTCTAAAAATAAAGAGACCTCTGGTCCAGCTTAGAGAGCAAGAATGATCATTTTGAAGAAATAACTGAGTATTTGTTGATATTTCTGAGATGAAGCAATATTTACATTGTTCAGACTGTTGTCCTAATCTTTATTGCCATATTCATGAGATTTTGGTAGTTGTACACTCCGGTATTTTTTCCGGTGCTTTGAATTTTGAAACAAACCCTTTATTTTGATCACTCTGGCATATTATTCTCATTCCATGTGTCATGCTACTTCTGTAAGTCATGTAGTTGTTTCCCTTTAACTCAACTCTCTAAGTTATTTGTTCACAACTGCTGTAGTCAGGTATTGAACTTGCAACTCTTTGGGTCAATTCATTGAAGCTAACCAATTATTTTATCTACTGGGTCATGTGTCCTTGTGAACACTATTCGTCTTCTACCTCTTTTTGGTAAAGTACTATAGTCTCCAATCAACTCCAAATTGGTTGAACACCCACCCTGTGAGGTTTTCTTTCAGAAAAACCGTATGACTTTTGCTTGTCTAAGTTAACTGCTAATGTGGTTATCACTGAAAGAGGTTACTAAACTTTAAAGAATGTTGAAGCTTAAGCTGTTGCCTTAGATATTGTTAATATGGTTGACAGGATTTGCCATGCTAGTCTTCTTCACATCTAGTCGTCTTCCAATGTTCTGTTTTTTTCCTGCCACTGCTGTAGCCAGGTATTGAACACAGCTTTTTAGGTCAAGTTACTAGATCTAACCAACACTTATCCTCAAGGACACATGGCCCATTGGATAAAATCATTGGTTAGCCCAAACAATGTAAATAATGTAAATAATTTTGAATTCCTCAATTCACTCCCTGAAAGTTCAAAAGTTTTCTTTAACTTGAATTAGGGTTATAGATCCAATTCTAGCTAAGAGACTGATTTGGGCCAAAATTTCAATTCAGGCCGAAAATAAAGTTTGAGCTTTGTTTAATCATATCAAATGCTGTGGGTTATTTAATGTCAAAAAAATGTGTTTTAAGGTTTTGTTTTGGTTTTTTAATGTCTGTTTATAGTGATTTAAGTTGATTTAGTCATATTTTGATGAACATTTTTTTTTTATTTTAGAAAACGGAAGATGCCTTCTGGTTTTGTATTAAAAATGTATTGATGGGAACAATTTTTTCCTTCAAAAACATATTATGGCAATTTTTTCCTTTAAAAATATGTTATGGTAATAATATTTTCCTTCAAAAATGCAATGTTGATAATATTTTTTATTCAAAAATGTATATTTTTTTTATAAAAATCTATTTTTATGTATATATTTCTATAAAAGTCTATTTTTATACATTCATATTGTTTTGACCCTAGTTTTGGTAGTGGGTAACTATTTTCTCATAGCTAGGACCCTAACACTATGGGTCAGGGTGGACCTGGGAACAACAGCAATTGAGAGATGGTTCCATGCTCCTCACAACCTCCTGATTAGAGGCCTTGTTTCCAAATGCAGTTTACTGTCATACCCAGAACCCAAGAATATCTAGATATGCAGTAGCAGCATCAGATCAGGAATTTTTCAATGTACAGAAATATGGTAGACATTCAGGAGAGATTTGCAATGGAGGGCATTGATATTATTATATTATTATAAAAGAGTTATTGAACTAAAGTTACACTTCTTTTTACAGATACTGAAACTAGACAGCCAACTTCATACCCAAGACCACTGAAAATTGAGTTGAGTTTCTGATCCTAGTGCTTTAACAGAGATACCTTAAGCAAGTTCTCTATAAGATTTTTTCCTCATAGCTTCATCACGAACAACTTGTTGGGTTAAGAGTTGTGCAAAGATCCATGTAATTGATTATGCCACTATTGATTGAATTGATTATTGAATCTATCATCCATCTGCCACCCACTATCATGCCCTGTTCAAACTTCGATAATTAGTATTGGCTCGTAGCAATAGCTATTTTTTTTCACACTGACATAGCAGACATCAGAGCTCAATTCATATAGGTGTCAGCATTTCTATGATGTCAAGGTATTGTGGCGCCAAACTCCATTAACTTTAAAAATTGCTATTCCATAATTTTTGTTATGTTAGTGTATATCAGATTTCAATAGTAACTACAGAATGCTTGTTCTGTTTTATGACATAACAACCTCAATGAGTTATCTATTGACGACAAGATTTTTACAATAGATTTGTATGAATAGAATATATATTCTTTGTAAAAAATAAGTTTGTAGATCAGATTTCATTGATATATTTCTGTAAAGTGTTTTTTATTCAGAGTTAGATGTATTGCTGGTAATATTTTTTTCCCTTAAAAATTTATTGCTGGAATTTTTACTAGATGTCTTTTTAGATGCCATATTGACTGAAATATTTTGCTTTTATTTTTGGCAGATCACACTGTCATACACCATTTACATTATTCAGACTATTGTACTCATCTTTGTTGCCATTTGTACGACATTTAATAATAGATCATTCTATTTGTCTATATTTCTGAGATGAGGTAGTATTTACAGTATTCGGACTATTGTACTCATCTCTGTTGCCATTTGTACGACGTTTCAGCATTTACACGCTCCAACCTTCTTCAGGTGCTACGAATATATATAATTTGCCCATAGCTGGAACTCTAACAAGTGCTACCACACCAAGCCAAGGTGAACCTGGGAACAACAACAATTAAGAGGTGGTTCTATGCTACTCACAATCTCTCAATCAGAGGCCTTGCTGCCAGATGCAGTTTACTGTCATACCTAGAACCCTAACTACAGAATGACTTTTCTGAGATTTAAACCATCTGTATATAAGAAGATGGTGGATTATGTTAATCTCTGTAACTAATAAGACTGTCTGAGATACCTCTCTTGTTCTGGTATACCATAAGAATCCCTGATGGAGAATATGGCCATAATCTTAACATCAGTCAGTCAAGTGCTATACGTAATACATGCTTGGGTGATCATGTCTCGAAAGAGAAATAACTGACTGGGCAAAAGATTTTCACACAATAGATTGCCAATACATTTTGTAGTAGACTGGTTGCTAATCAAGGCTATAAAACACAATCTATCCTACAATTTAACCCATAGATTGAGAGAGGGATCATGGATTAATATCTTTGCCAAAGGTATTTGTGTTTAAGTGAATGTCATGATTTTAACTGGAATTTAATCTTGACTCCCAGTCAAAATTGTTGCATTCACTTATGTGCAAACTAGCAGTATAGCTTGGTGTTGCTCAGGTGTAATGAAAGCTTTAAAACTAATCCATGGTCCTGGAGCCCAGACTCTTTGGACGTTGGCACAAAAGAGTAAAAAGCAATAGTTGTTTCCAGTTAAAGTGAAACCATAGACTGAAAGAAAAATGAATGGATGTAAGTCAAATTTTGAAGTTTGGTGAGAATCGGATAAAAATTGTGGATTTGTATAAAGGACATACAGACAGATAAACAGACACACACACACAAACATCTTGCCTTCTATATATATATATATATATATATATATATATATATAGATATATATTATCGATTTTCTGCATGACTGTAAGAACTGCAACCTTGAAACTTCAGAATATCGTTTTTTATGTTTTTGTCTATGAGTGTATCAAATTTGATTAAAATCGGACCAGTCCTATAACCCGATTTTTTTTTATTATCGATACTTATCGGGGGTAACTTGACACAAAGCCTAGTTAAAAACACTAGTAGATGCTTATAGTACAACTGTGTAAATTTTCAAGAAAATTTCAGACACAGACACAGAAAGTTCCATTTATAAAATAAGTTTAGATATACACACAAATAAATACACAATGGTCTTTATTATGGTAGAGAGGATGACACATACAGAATCGTCATGATACAAATGGGAGGCATGAAATGATTGTGTTTTATAGAATAAAATAAAATATATAGAAGAATGTGCTGGAATAAGAAGCTTTGAAAAAGTTAAGAAAAAAACGCAAAAGTGAATTTACTCATAAAAAAAAAAAAATAAACACAAGACTGAAAGACTTCCATCACTCTGACAGCATGTAATTCTAATCCTAGCAACAACAGTCTTTTCTTTTGAAAAAGCTGGAATAATCTTTCAGTTCTTGCTTCCTTGCAGAGACGGTAAGCACTCAGAATTAGAGCTCTTGATAAAAATCAGAATCAGATTTGGCCATTCTTCAGAGGTTCTCATTTAACCCGATCTGTTGAGACTAGCTTTATCTTGAGCAAAGAGTCGTATTTATTTACATGATCGAGCATTCATGAAGGGAAATCTCATCTAGTCTTTATTTTCTCAAGTACTGCTCAGTTATTGCTTGAGCATTTCCACCGAGTCCAACAACACAAATCCTGGCACAGACTTAGAAAAGATATACAGAATAAACAATACAGTTCAGAGTTCCCCGTAAGTTCAAAGTTTAAATATTGATTAACTATGGTGATTATATGAGAAGGAATGGTAGAAAAGACACCACTGAATTCAATATTTAATAAGACATAAACGAGTCTGAAGACCAGTGAGATACATGCATATATTTAATTTGTACAAAACTGCACACCTTATATATATATATATATATATATATATATATATATATATATAAGGTGTTTAGACTGTTGGTCATTTGTGATTGAAAGGTCTAATATGTGCCAGATCAATTGGTGGCTTCCCCTATGTGTATAGGGGTCGCAGGTTCGAATCCTGCTGAATGACACACATTTTTGTAACAAAAATTTATCATAAATAATCAGGCTGGTAAAAATAAATATATAATACTGTTTGATAATAAACAGAATATCTACTTAAATACGAGTATCGATCAAAAATTAATTGGAGTAGATAGACTAAACTATCGCCCGATTCACACTCCACCCACGTCTATTGAACAGGTGAAGAGGCTCATCCCTTGTTTCCTGTTTAGGATGTGGTTTCCGGCTTTCTCTTTTCCAATCTTTTCACTCTTATGTAGCCCCCTGCACATCAGTGGCGTTACCGCCTTGCTCGGGGTGATATGATTTAAAAATAAAAAAAATAATGTTCAAACAAATCATTTCACACACACACACACATATATATATATATATATATATTAAAGAATTTGTCACTTTAATTGAGCAGGTTCATGCCAGCTTCAAAGTTTTGTGAAAATAGTTATAATGCCTTCACTTATCAGAGCTGGCCAGTATTGTTTTGAAACATGAAAATTTTAGTGTAGTGATATAATGTTTTTCTAAACCATTGTAAAAACAAAATTACAATATATATATATATATATATATATATATATATATATATATATAAAGTAGAATCCTTGAAATTTGGTAACGTAAATTCCAATAGAGACAGACTCCAAAGAGAATGCAATATTAAAATTTATTGCTAAATTTAACAGAGTATTATAATCAGGAAACAAAAGTTATATATTTTTTCAAATCCATTAGTAATACTGTATTTCACGATCCCAACTGCTTTTCAAACCAAATTCATAAACATTACTAATAATAAGCATAATAATGATAGAAGTAAGAAAGACAAATATTAATCAAACAAATCTAAAAATAGAGATACTCATAAGTCTAATGATGAGGATAACCTACAAATTAAACATATCTGTTTCAAAAAGTTCTAGACGTTTATTGCTTGGTGGTGTTTTTTTGCGATTTCAGATTGTATTTTTTTTTTATTTTTATCTTGTGTTTTTTTGTGGATTTAGGTGAAAGGTGAAGATTTAGATGAACTTTCACCTAAATCCACTACATTTGTTTGATTTATATTTATCTTTCTTATTGCTATTATTATTATGATTATTATTAGTAATGTTTCTGAATTTGGTTTGAAAAGCAGCTGGGGCCATGAAATACAGTATTACTAATGGATTTGTAAAAATATTTAACTTTTGTTTCCTAATTATGATTGAGCACTCTAGAAGAGTGGGAGACTTTGTAAACTGTAGCTACTCTGGCATTTACGCACCGCTCATTCGATAATGAATTAGAGCACTCTAGCTATTGGGCGTGTTTATATATGCTAAAAAGCCTGCCTTCTTCTACCGGACGCTCATGGCCTAGGGGTAGAATCGCCGACTGATGCCGATTTGGTCAGGTTTCAATCCTGGGTTAGGAAGTGATTGGAGTCTAACCGTACTGATGAGCTATGACACAGTGAAACAGATCTGTCTGCAGATGACTATATATATATATATATATATATATATATATATATATATATAGGCAGCAAATTTTCTTAACATGCCAGATTAAATAAATTGAAAACATTGTGTCTGCATATTTTTAATAAAATCTGTTGATACTCACGGATAATCTTTGACATATTATAATCGAAAGATGTAAGAAATGAGCTGTAACTTAGACAGATAAGATAATAATTATATCTGATTTCTAGCATAATCTCAAAACTGAACCCTCACAAAGCGAGTGGTGGGGATGGAATCCCAATCGTAGTTTTGAAGAATTGTACCCCTGAACTCTCCTCTATCCTTTCTAAGCTCTACAACCTCTGCCTATCTTCCTCCTGCCTCCCTTCCTGTTGGAAGTCTTCTTCTGTGGTTCCAATATTCAAGAACACTGGTGAACCATCGGACCCTGCAAATTGCCGCCCCATCAGCCTTCTTCCAATCTTCGGCAAAGTGTTCGAAGCCATTATCAATGCCGAGGTTGTTCAGCATCTCACAGCCCACGGGCTCCTCTCAGACAAACAGTATGGCTTTCGCTTCACCAGGTCCACTGCTGATATGCTAACGACCATCACCGAGTATATATACCAGGCTCTCGACAAGAATGGTGAAGCCCGAACCATCGCCTTGGATATCTCTAAAGCATTCGACAGAGTATGGCATGCCAGCCTTCTACGGAAACTGCGAAGCTATGGCATAACTGGACTTTTGTTGGACTTAATCCAGTCATTCCTCTCTAACCGCACACTGATGGTGGTATTAAATGGACATGCCTCCCAGAACTATCCTACAAATGCGGGTGTACCCCAAGGCTCTATCTTAGGTCCTACGCTCTTTCTAATCTATATCAATGATCTCCCCGATGCTATAAGATCACACCTAGGCATGTACACCGATGATACCACAGTTTACTCTTGCCTCGATCAAAAATCTGGTGTTGTTGACAAGACGAACCTCGCTGCCGAGCTTGAGAAGGACCTCCAATCCATGGTGGATTGGGGTAAGAAATGGCTCGTAAAATTCAACTCTTCTAAATTGAAGCTGCTGTCAATTAACCACCACAGACAACGGCACCTCCCTCCCATTAGCATGGAACAGGCTTGCCTCCCAGAGAGTAAATCACTACGCCTGCTTGGCCTGACACTCTCAGCGGACCTCAAGTGGAATAACTACGTCGAATCCATTGCTAAATCTGCAGCTATGAAAGTCGGCTCTCTGTGCAGGGCCCGGAAATTCTTTCCACCTGAATCTATCCTGCAATTATATAAATCCACCATCCGCCTGTGTATTGAGTACTGCTGCCACATCTGGTCGGGTGCCCCTTCTATTGTCCTCAGGGTTCTTGACAAAATACATCGAAGAATCTGTAATGTGATTGATACCAACTTGGCTGACCGCCTGCAGTATCTCTCTCACCGGCGTGACGTGGCTTCCCTGTGCCTCTTCTATAAATACTTTCATGGCTTCTGCTCTGACGAACTTAAATCACTGGTGCCCCCTAGATGTGAATTTGCATGAGATACTAGATTGGCAACTAGGTCCCACCCTTTTACAGTGAAACCGATGAAATGTAATCACAATTTCTACTCCAACAGCTTCTTTCCTCGCACTTCCCGCCTGTGGAATTCCCTACTGCATGCTTGCTTCCCCAATGGCTACAACCTCCAGGAGTTTAAATGTAAGGTCAACAGACACCTCCTAACACACCTCCTAACTCAATAGACACCTCCTAACTCACTACCACTCTTTCCAACTCTCTCCCTATGTACATCCTAAGTCATCTATCACCCTCCTTCTGACATTTCCCATACCCAATCCCTCTATGTAACCCCCTGCGTGGCAGTGGAATGCCTTGCTTGGGGTGACACGATTAAAAGAAAAAAAAAAATATATATATATATATATACACACACACACACACAGAGAGATCTGTCTGCAGATGACGATAGTATATATATATATATATATATATATATATATATATTTTTTAATCATTTCACTCCAAGCAAGGCATTCCACTGCCACTATTGTGCAAGGGGTTATATAAGGGAAGGTAAAGAGAAAGTGGTTAGACATAGGAAATGTCAGAAGGAGGGTGATAGATGGGTAAGGCTGAGAGTTGGGTAGATGGGAAGAGTGTTTGAAAGAATGGATGCAAGTTTTTGGGCAGCAACCTTTCTTTTAAGTAAGTTTCATTGAAAATAACCCACATATATATTGTACTGTGAAATCATTTGTAGTTGAGTAATCTAAAACATGTCAAATCAACTGACAGCTTCCCCCACCATGTTGTTAGGGGTTGCAGGTTAAAATCCTGCCAAATGACATATTTTCCTCACAAAATTTTTCAAAATTATTCAGGCTGGTGAGATATATACACATATACTCTTTTACTAAAAACAGAGTATCTACTCAAATACGAGTATCTATTAAAAATAATGTTTAAAGAAATTAAAATAATTATATATTATTTATTTTAGGCAATTTACAATAGTTATTGTAAATCACCTGAAGACACTGAGATATTGATGTTCACTGAGTCCTGTAATTCTCAACAGTTCTCGCGGCTGGCTGCATTCTTTATTGACAGACAAGCCAAGTGATCCCCTCTGCAAGTTATGATAACTATATGTTATTTATTTTAGGCAAGAAAAGGTTACGAAATAACTTGTCTCCAAACGAAAAATATTACTTATATATATATATATATATATATATATGTGTGTGTGTGTGTGTGTATATATATATATATATATATATATATATATATATGCACATTATGCTAATAATAAAATCGAAGATTAGCTGTAACATATTTTTTTTTAAAAATGAGCCATTTTCAAATTTTCCTAATTCTTTGAGAACTAATGAAAGTGGTCATGGAAATATTTGCACTGCTAATGCGTGCAATATTTCATATAATAGATCTAATATCACTCTAATGATGTGGCAATAGTTTTATAAATTTAACTGAATTATTTCGAGTTCCACATTATTAGCCAGTTTATTGAAACTTGAATCATTATATTTTAATTAAAAATTTTAATTAAACTATTTGCATAAAATTTCCAAAGACAAATGTTTTGAAATTGAAAACCGTGTTATTATAATTAAATTATGAAGGTGACCATGGCCGTATCTGACTACCGGGCCGATCTGTGCAATCAGAGTGAAAATCCGGGCAAGGAAAAATGTCTTCGTCAGAAATCAAACTAAACAATTCACAAAGAAAGAAAGAAAGAAAAAAGGAAAACGAAGAAAACATCCAAATGAATGCAGTAAAAATCTGTTTATTTATTAATCTTGGGAGAAAAGACTGGTTATATTGAGAAAGTCCAAACATGATTTCCTGCTTTTGTTCACGTTCTGTACCTAATTTCCATTGGAATAGCCGAAAAAATCCGCAAAAATCATAGTTTCTGGAAACAGATGACGTCATCACATTGTCAACTAATAAATCCGGACAATTTTCTCTGTGCCCAGTGTTTTTTTAGCATCAGCTGCAGCCCTGAAGGTGACATTAATGTAAAAAGCATGCTTTATTTTCTGAAGTTAATTTTACAAGTCATTGTTCTACTGAGTTTTTGAACAGTTACATTTTTTCACATGAAACAGCAACAGGAATAGCATTTCAAAAAGATAATCTTTGCAGGTCAGTCGCCATCCACCCATGTCGACATTTCTCTTCAGAACACGCCATAAGCTTTCATTCATCTTAAGGTCAAGCAAATAAGTCAGCCACATCAAACAAACCCAGGGAGATGCTAATTAATTTTCTAGACTTAATATACCAAACAGGAGACTTCTCTTCCTGTAGACATTCGGATTTTCTTTTCCTTGAACCATGACAAAACATTAGCTTTTAAAAATATCAACACATGTCTGAGCTGCCATTACAAGACCATCTTAGTCCTGGGTATGATGATAAACTACATCTTGCAGCAAGACCTCTGATTAGGAAATTAGAAGTTCTGAGGAGAGTGGAACCATTTCTTAATTTTTGTTGTTCCCAGGTCTACTCTAACCTGCAGTGGTAGCACCTGTTAGGGTCCCAGCTATGGACAAATACTGAACCCTCAAGCAGTAACAAAAAATGCTGCAGAAGTATAGAAATACCAGCGATGCATAATTATATAAAAAATACCAATAATACCTATTTATAATAAAATGATCAGCAATACGTTTTAGAGCAAAATGGCCAGCAATACGTTTTAGAGCAATATGGCCAGCAATACGTTTTAGAGCAATATGGCCAGCAATACGTTTTAGAGCAAAATGGCCAGCAATACGTTTTAGAGCAAAATGGCCAGCAATACGTTTTAGAGCAAAATGGCCAGCAATACGTTTTAGAGCAATATGGCCAGCAATACGTTTTAGAGCAATATGGCCAGCAATACGTTTTAGAGCAAAATGGCCAGCAATACGTTTTAGAGCAATATGGCCAGCAATACGTTTTAGAGCAATATGGCCAGCAATACGTTTTAGAGCAAAATGGCCAGCAATACGTTTTAGAGCAAAATGGCCAGCAATACGATTTAGAGCAATATGGCCTGCAATACGTTTTAGAGCAAAATGGTCAGCAATACGTTTTAGAGCAAAATGGCCAGCAATACGTTTTAGAGCAAAATGGCCAGCAATACGTTTTAGAGCAAAATGGCCAGCAATACGTTTTAGAGCAATATGGCCAGCAATACGTTTTAGAGCAAAATGGCCAGCAATACGTTTTAGAGCAAAATGGCCAGCAATACGTTTTAGAGCAAAATGGCCAGCAATACGTTTTAGAGCAAAATGGCCAGCAATACGTTTTAGAGCAAAATGGCCAGCAATACGTTTTAGAGCAAAATGGCCAGCAATACGTTTTAGAGCAAAATGGCCAGCAATACGTTTTAGAGCAAAATGGCCAGCAATACGTTTTAGAGCAAAATGGCCAGCAATACGTTTTAGAGCAATATGGCCAGCAATACGTTTTAGAGCAATATGGCCAGCAATACGTTTTAGAGCAATATGGCCAGCAATACGTTTTAGAGCAATATGGCCAGCAATACGTTTTAGAGCAAAATGGCCAGCAATACGTTTTAGAGCAAAATGGCCAGCAATACGTTTTAGAGCAAAATGGCCAGCAATACGTTTTAGAGCAATATGGCCAGCAATACGTTTTAGAGCAATATGGCCAGCAATACGTTTTAGAGCAATATGGCCAGCAATACGTTTTAGAGCAAAATGGCCAGCAATACGTTTTAGAGCAAAATGGCCAGCAATACGTTTTAGAGCAATATGGCCAGCAATACGTTTTAGAGCAATATGGCCAGCAATACGTTTTAGAGCAATATGGCCAGCAATACGTTTTAGAGCAAAATGGCCAGCAATACGTTTTAGAGCAAAATGGCCAGCAATACGTTTTAGAGCAAAATGGCCAGCAATACGTTTTAGAGCAAAATGGCCAGCAATACGTTTTAGAGCAAAATGGCCAGCAATACGTTTTAGAGCAAAATGGCCAGCAATACGTTTTAGAGCAAAATGGCCAGCAATACGTTTTAGAGCAATATGGCCAGCAATACGTTTTGTAGCAAATGATCACCAATACATTTTATAGCAAAATGATCACCAATACGTTTTATAGCAAAATATATTTAGCTGAAGCCCAAAAATTGTCTTCAAAATATTTAGATTTCAGCATTAAATGATTAATAGAAGTTAATAGGCTACTAAACAAAATTGACCAACCAACAATGAGACCATCTGGTACTTGCTGTAGGGCCACCATTATACAACCAAAACATCCAATCAACTGTCTTGATATCTTAAACTATTAGGGTTTTTTACCCAGAATTTATTACATACATTAATATCTTTTTCATTTGATATTCCTTATGGATATTTTTGATGTGATCCAAAGACCAATTTCATGTTTGGCCAGTTTCCCATGTCATTTAAAACCTGCTCTCTTGAACTTTCTTTACATTTCTTCTAACAAAAATCAAAAGAAATTCATTGATAAATTTAAGAATGTATTAAATTCATATTCAGACCGACATCTTTATCTTTGTCATTTTCTCACAATGTTTCAGCTGTCAGGTGCCCCTGCTATTCACCTTGGAATTCTTTACAAAATCCAGCGGAGAATCTGCAATGTGATCAATACTGACTTAGCAGTTCAGCTGCAGTCACTCTCTCACCAACGTGATGTGGCTTCCCTGTGCCTCTTCTATAAATACTTTCACGTCTTCTGCTTCAATGAACTTAGATCACTGGTGCCCCCTAGGTATGAATTTACATGAGCTACTAGATTAGCAACTAGGTCCCACCCCTTTTACAGTGAAACCGATAAAGTGTAACCACAATTGCTACTCTAACAGCATCTTTTCACGCACTTCTCACCTGTGGAATTAATTTCCATATACTTGCTTCCCCGATAGCTACAATCTCCAGGAATGTAAATGTAAGGTCAATAGACATCTTCTATCACACTAACTCATATCCATTCACTCAAGCTCTTTTTCCATCTACTCCACCCACTTCCTTGGTATCCTCATTTGTCTATTACCCTCCTCTTAACATTTCCTACAACTAACCTCTCTTTCTCATCACTTTCCCCTATGTAACCCCCTGCACAACAGTGGCAGTAGAATGCCTTGCTTGGGTTGAGATGATTAAAAAAAAAATTATGCTCTATGGTCATTTTTGCATGAAGAGTTATCATCATTTACATTTAGTCTGACATCCCTATCTTTAACATCTATCCATATTTCTGAGCTGAAGTAACTGTTTACACTATTTACATTGCTGGGACTATTGTCTTCATCCTTATTTCCATATTCATGACACTTGGGCATTTGTACGCTCTGGGTGAATTCGTTACATTCACTGGTGTATTAATTGGGAACAGTATGAATTCATCTCTTCTCCCCGCCTAGTTATGGGAAAATAGCAGGACAAATTGGGTACTATAGCCTTTGATGGCAACCAGCCTAAGAGAAAGAAACTGAATTCAAAACCAGCTTGGAGAAGGTTAATAGCAGGACAGACTGAGTTATACAGCTTTGGTTGGCAATTAAGCAGCTGCCGGAAGAATTGGCAATCTACTGTGGAAAAATCCCAAATACTTGTAGAAAAGACAAAATGAAGCCACATCACATTGGCAAGAAAGCGACCAAAGGCAGGCAGGCAGGCTGCCAAGTCAGGATTGATTATATTGTAGATCCTTATTTTGATTTTGTCAAACACCTCAAAATGAACAGCAGGAGCACCCAACCAGATATTAAAGCAGTGTCTTAAAAATAGGTTTCCTTTTATTTGTTAAGGCTTTTTTTTTTGTTTTTCAGTTTTTAAGAAACAAAAAACTGCAAAAAGGTTTTTATCAATACAAGTTATCTTGTCGTTAAATATCTCCAGGAGGGCTTTAAGTCTTTGGAACTTAGAAACAGTTCAGTCAGTTCAGGGCCATATGTAATACAAGCCTGGGAGATCATGTCTCTTTTGATTCATAACTGACTAGTTAAGAATATTTTCCTACAGTAGGTTGCCATTTTTTCTATGGTAGACTAATTGCTAACCAAGAATACAGGACATAAGCAAAGGTTTGGAAAACAACTCTAAATAAAAAAGAATTAAATATATCCAAGAAAGACACCTGTAATTCCACATGTAAATCATCATCATTTATCCATCACACCCAGATGGTGCATAGAGCAGCAACTTTTTGTTGCTGTTTTTATAACTGTTTTTTATGGGGCAGAGTTGTTAGCCCTGCACCTAACCCCCAAATGTCTATGGCTATATCATGTTGAATGCACCGGTTCCCGTCCGATCACCGAAGTTAAGCAACATCAAGCCTGGTCAGTACTTAAATGTCAATGCCTGACAGAATGAAGGCTGTGATCAAAGCAAAAAGCTATTATCATCATTTATCCATCACACCCAGATGGTGCATAGGGCAGCTGTTTTTGTAACAAACTGTTTTTTATGGGGCAAGATTGTTAGCCCTGCACCCAAACCCCAAACCTGGAGAACCGATGGACCATTTTTGGTCCTTACGTTTACAGCAACTGGTATTCCCAAATGGTCACCCATTTAAGTACTGACCAGGCTTGATGTTGCATGTAAATAATTACCTGGAATTGACTAAAAGAAATTCAAAAGATGAAAATATTATCTTCAGAAAGTTTATTTTTTAATTTTAAATATATAAATATTTTAATTTTAAGTATATAAATATTGCCAGATTAATGAATCAGAAAAAAATATAGGAAAAAGTTCAAGATAGCTCAGAGAATAATTGAAAAAATTGAAATTAAAAAAAAAAATGGCAACCTAACTTATACAAATTATTATATTTCCCTTTAACAACCTTCCATGTGTTGTGATGCAATGTAAAGTGGAATGAAAAATCAGAGAATTTAAGTTGAATTTGTTGTATTCATTTACGTGCAAATACCTTTGGAAATAGTATTAATCCATCTTTTCTCACTCCAGCTGTAGGGTAAATAGGACAGATTGGGTTCTATAGCTTTGGTTGGCAACGAGTTTACTTCACAAAGTAATGGCAACTTTTACTCTTCTCCTCAGTCAATCATGTCTCTTTTGAGACATGATTGCCGAGTGCATATCACATATGACACTTAAATGACTGACAGATATATGGATGTGGTTGAATATTAATTTCTTAAAGAAGAACTTATTTCATGAAAATTGAAAGTTTGACATGTACAAAAATATGTGACAAGCAAATCTGTATTGGGGAGTTAAAGTTAACAATAAACTCAGCTGGAGCACATTTAGGTGCTTAGTTATTCAATTTCCAATGATCAATCAAATGATGCTTCCTTAGTAAATTGTTTTGGCAACACAGATTAAATGAGGGGGGAAACCGGCTAAGCTTATGTAATGTCTCACAGATCAAAAATGCCAAGAATAAATTAAAATTCCTTTATAATAACAATGACCATGTTTGGGGAGGGTGTCACTAACTTTCAAGTCATAGCATATAAAGAAATTTCTGTAATCAATTCCACAGTTGTCACACTGTCCACAAAAAATAATGTTTGTAGTATTCAGAAATAATGTAATAATATTAGATAAGAACAATTGTTTAAAAAAAAAAAAAATATATATTATATATATAATCTTCCAAAACTGCAATAACTAAGGAATTCTCAGCATATTTACAGTATAAATCCCAAGTGGGATCGTGGGTGTGGAGCAAACACAAATCTGCCTGAGAAGGTGTCTGCAATAGGGATTGGCTAGGCCCCTGAGAACACAAGCATACTCAGATATGAGCAGCCAGCAATTACATTACTTATTTGGGATGAAATGATGATAAAAAAAATTAATACTTTTTTGTAGATGTTTTCCTACAAATACAAATTAGTTTAAGCCGTGAATATCAGTGCACAATCTTTAATTCCAATCTTTGTAAATGTTGTGGAGTAGTTTTCACACTGTAAGGTTATAATCATGCAATGTGGGTTGCTAATCGACTTAAGGTACCCAAAATGTTAGGGACTTAGTAACCTTCCACTGAAAGCTGACTCCTTAGTATTCGGCTAGCTGCCGACTAATATCAACTGCCTAGGAGTTCTACTGAACTCCAATAGAAGTCTAAAGAACTCCGTTGAACTTCCTGTTAACTCTTAATAATACAGGAGGGAGAGTCCATTATATGAGGAATAGTTGCATTTCACCATAACAGTAAAGTAGGGAGATATTGTTTGATGTATGGATCCTCAGCACTTAAATGTTAATTATTCTTTAAACTCACTCCTTGACCAAAAGTAACAGGATTTAATGGACTCCAAGTCTGATTGATTTTCTATGAATTATATAAAAAATTCTTTTCTCATTTGTTAATTCATATCATTCAGGAAATTCAATATGTAGACATTTGTCATCTGAAACTAAAAATTGATGTAAAAAAAAAAAAATTAACAAATAAATAAATGAAAAATAAAGAAAGCAAAACTCTAAGGAAATTATGCAAATCATTTCCACACATCCATCAAGCTCTACTCCACCTCAGAAATGTTTGCTCCAGTGCTACCTGGACATGAATAGCCATTAACATCCAACCAAAGGCAATAACCCTCCCAGTGAAAGGTTCATAGAATCAATGTCCACATCTGTCAACAAAAACTAATTGATTGCTTGCTGGCCAAAGCCTCTTGACACTTGCAAGAGAAGGTTACTGAGAACCATTGCATTTATGACATTAATTTATGACTACTCTTAACTTGACCATTCACTAACTTTTACAAAATTGCAATTTTTTTTCACAAATTTATGCCAACTAAAAACACACCTTCAAAATACCATGTCCCTTTAGGATATAACTAGCAGTATAGCTCGGCGTTGCTCGGATGAAATGAAAGCTTTAGGATATAACTAGCAGTATAACTCGGCATTGCTCGGATGAAATGAAAGCTTTAAAACTAATCCACAGTCCTGGAGCTCATACACTTTGGACGTTGGTATGAAAGACTAAAAAGCAATAGTTGTTTCCCGTTAAAGTAAAACCTTAGACAGAAAGAAAAATGAATGGATGTAAGTCAAATTTTGATTTCCTGGTATCGATATCAAATAAGTTCTTTTCGTCATAAACTGAATTTTGAAGGCTAAATAAGTCCTCTGAGTAAATGGTATCATGGCTGAGACTAAGGACTACAATTATACCTACTTAGAGCCAAACCCGAAGCAAAAACTAAAATAAAAGGGCTGAAAAAAAAATACAGACATACAGACAGATAAACAGACACACAGACAAACATCTTGCCTTTTCTATAGATTATCAATTTTCTGCACTATTGTAAGAACTGCAATCTTGAAACTTCTGAAAATCGTTTCTTATGTCTTTGTCTATATGTGTATCAAATTTGATTAAAATCGGACCATTCTTTCTATAATCTGATTTTTTCGATTATCGATTTTTGATATTTATCGGGGGTACCTCGATACAAAACCTAGCTAAGAACACTCGCAGACACTTATAGTACAACTTTGTAAATTTTAAAGAAAATCGGTTCAGCCGTTTCGGAGTCTATAGGTAACGGATTGTTCATGCCTATTCATAGATTTCTTTTCCTTCTTTTTATTTTAATTATTTGTAAATTGCTATGTTGTAATTTTTAAGTGCTGTTGCCCATTGATGAATGTCAGTGGATGCAATTCTTCCCCATATACTATTTTCCTCAGGATGTAGGCTTACGGCCATATCACGTTGAATACACCGGTTCTCGCTCAATCACCAAAGTTTATGGCTTCAACTCATTATATTTTAAATGTAATTGTATGCCTTCAATTACAGACAAATGTACTGTTAGTCATTTTGTGATAAAATGTTTAGTTGCTTATTTTACGATGAACATGTGTTGATGGTAATTTTTAATAAAAAAGTATTGGGAGTATTTTTACTATAAAAATGTCTTTTTATGCTTCCATATTACTTTATTTTTATTGGAAGGTTCACTATTTGCCAATAACTTGGATCCTAACTGGTGCTACCACCCTGGGTCAAGGTAGATCTGGGAACATTAATTAAAAGTTTCTAAGAGTGGCTTATAGCCATATCACGTTGAATACACTGGTTCTCGCTCGATCACCAAAGTTAAGCAATGTTGAGCCGGGTCAGTACTTAGATGGGTGACTGCTTGGGAATACCAGGTGCTGTAAGCATTTAGTGACGGATTTGCGTTGTGGTGCAGTGAAAAGAGAAATCGGTGAGCCGAGTTCGAATTCCAGTTGAATACCCTGCATTCACTTAAGCACTGGTACCCTTGGGAAAGGTATTAATCCGTCCATTCCCTCCAGTTATGGGTTAAATAACAAGGTAGGACTTGGAGACCCTGCCCTTAAAAACAAATCCCAATGCATCTTGATACTCGAAAAGAAAAAAGTATTACTAGACATGAAATTTATATAAAAACAACAATTGTTGAAAGAAAAACGTATTACCAGCAATAAATAAATAAAATTTAGTTGGCAATAAATGACCCACCGAGGTTGATTGCCATAAAAACAAAACAACCAACCAACAACCTCAGGATGTTGGTGATCATGGCTCTCCACAATTTCCTGCCCCAGTAACTTTTGTTATTTTGCCATCTTCCCCCAAACACTGTTCTGCCATCTCTTCCCTAAAAATGGTAGTGTGTGTCAGTTTTATGGCTGTTACACATAGAGCACAGGCATGTATGTAGTCGGATTTTCATTTCATGCAAGGTGACTGAAGTATTGAGCATCAAGTTTCGCTAAAACTGCTTCAAATATAGCTGCACCTCCATGTAGAACGGAGCATCTTTAGTAAGGCCATTCACAGGCCGACGTAGAGTCATTTGAGAAGCTTTGGTAAATAGTCATGGAAAACTAAATTTTTCAAAAGTGGGAATATGTACAAGATCAGTACATTCGATTTTAACAGATGATTTGTGCATGCAGAGAGTGTCAGTGAAATTCGCCAGCTTATTTCACCCACATAATCCTATAGTGGGTTGCTTATCTATTCTTTTTCTAGTTGTAGTGGGAGTCCTTTCAAGAGAAAGGTAATTGTATATGGTTAACGGAATTTGGCCTTATGGTAGATAGCCCACTATAAGTCATAAAATGATTATAAAATCAAGAAAAGCAAATTGAGTTGAAAATAACATTTTTATATATACACATATCAATTAATGTTTTTACAATTACAGTAATACTTGAATATAGCTCCAATGGAGGTTAAATGTTCATGGCAAATAATATACTGAAACAGATTTAAGGCTTTGGAATGTGGGGGAGCATGTAAGTGAAGAATGTCTTTGATGTAGTCACTCATTAGGTCAGTAAGTAGTTTTGAGACAGGGAAGAAGAAAGAAGAGGTGAAGGGACAAGCATAGTAGCCACTTGACTTGGTCAAGGGAGATATTAATTACTCTCTTATGTCACCATCGGTCTGTCTGCTGGGTGCTTTCTGTCTCGGCTTTTTATTTCAACTTTTTGGATCACAGCAGCTCATTTGCGATTTCACACTTGTATTTGATTCTGGGCTTCCCATTGGCTGATAAATAAAATTCGCAAAGGCTCGCAAAATGAAAATTTAATATTTGATTAATTTTTATTTTTCAACCGGAACATCTGTGCGAACCCGGCGGCGCATGGACAACTTTTGGTCATTTGCCTTTTTGTCTTGAGAGGGCAAGCATCTCACTTTTGCTCAGTTGGTATCACCACAAATCCAAGTTTTCCTGGTCCCTAAAAGGGAAGTGATTTGATTTGTGAGATGAAATTCTAAGAAAAATGATGGTGGAGTTCCGTAGCATATCAGTGGTCGTAGCAGAAGTATGTAACCTCCCAAGTGAAGTATTTTGAAGTTGATTAAATAAAAGTTGTAAAATGTGCAAGATTGATTTTCTTATGCACAAGGATTGAATATTTTGAAAAGCATCTTAAATCTTGTTCTCTCCTTTAAAGTGTTTGTTTTTCTCATAGTCTCTAACACTCAGTAAAAAACTTGCATCTTAGTGGCTTTATTGCCTTCCTCGAGGTAAAGGGATTAAAAAAAAGTTAAACAAGACAGAATAACAGTAAGCGTTTTTTTTTTTTTTTTTTTTTAGACATCAAAACCATACATTTTTCTCTCTCTGAATTTTAGAGAGATTTGTTTTTTCTGGAGACCAAACAGCAATTATTGAAGTGTTCTTTTATAAAATAAAGTAGAAGCCAACTTTCAGAGAGACATTTTACTAACTCCAAGACAATCTCAATTAACAGCATGATGTCTTTAGTCTTAAAAAAAACCTTTTCTTCTTCTACGGGGCTTATTTTGCTTCAAATTTTCCACTAAGTGTCGGGTTTTATGAGTACCATTTATCTGAGTCTTTTAGCAAATGTAACTGTTTTTTTTTATAATCATATCGCCCCCAAGCAATTCAGTTTACTACCACTGGTGTGCAAAAAGTTACATAAATGGGAAGTTACGAGAAAGAGTGACAGGTTATAGGGCGTGTCAGGAAGTGGGTAAAAGAAAAGTTAAAATTATGAGAGTGGAGTAGATGAAGAAAAAAGCAAGAGAGAGAGGATGCAAGTTGGCAAGTTAGGAGATGACTATTGACTTTACATTTAAACTCCTGGAGATTGTAGCTGTTGGGGAAACAAGTAAACGGAAAGGAATTCCACAGACAATAAGTGCGAGTAAAGAAGCTGATAGAGTAGAATTTGTGTTTATATTTTATTGGTTTCACAGTAAAAGGGTGGAACCTAGTTGCCAATCTTGTGGCTCAAGCAAATCCATGCATAGTGAGAACCAGAGAGCTAGGTTAATTGGAGCAGAAGCTGTGAAAGTACTTGTAGAAGAGACATAGAGAAGCTACATTGCACTGGTGAGAAAGTGACTGTTTCTGAGCTGCCAGGTCAGGATTGATCACATTACAGATTCTCCGTTGAATTTTGTCAAGGACTCCTAGGTGAATAGCAGGGGCGCCAGACCAGATATGGTACTTTTATGAATAAACAAAAAAAAAAAAAAAGAGAAAAAAGAACTATTATATTAAAAAGTTGCAACTGCTCTTGCAATTGCTAATTTAAAATTCAGATGAAATAAGAACTAATTGAATTTCATACAAGATCACATTAGTGAAATACCAAGCAAGGATCTAATTTAAACCATGTATCATGGTGAAGGAAGCATTCCATAAGTTGAGTAAAGTATTAAGAAACAGGACAATTTTGCTAGAAACAAAGAAGAGAGTACTGGATTGCTATGTGATGTCAGTTCTTCAATATGGCAGTGAATGCTGGACAATATCATCAAAGATGATGGAAAGACTTGAAGCAACTGAAATGTGGTTCTACAGAAGCATACTGGATATAAAGTAGGTGATCAATTCTATATTACAATCAATATATAAACTGAGCCCTCACTTTGTGGTTACATTAGTTTCTACACATTTATATTCCTGAGATCCAAAAGCACAAGGATGCATTCTGGGAGCTGAGTAAAGTATTAAGAAATAGGACAATTTCGCTAAAAACAAAGAGGAGAGTACTGGATTGCTATGTGATGTTAGTTCTTCAATATGGCAGTGAATGCTGGACAATAACATTGAAGATGAAGGAAAAACTTAAAGCAACTGAAATATGGTTTTACAGAAGGATGCTGTGAATATCATGGATCGAGTATATGAGCAATGACAAGATTTTGGAAAAAAAGGAAATTAATACTGAGCATCAGGAAGAGACAGCTCAAGTTCCAGGGACATGCAATGAGGAAGGAGGGTTGGAGAACCTGATCAGGTGGATGACAGAACGAGGGTTGCGTGGTGTAACAGGAGAAAGCGTGCTAAGAGCCACCAGAGATAGGGAGATGTGGAAAGCCATGATCACCTATGTCCTGAAAGGACAGGGCACATAGAAGTAGAAGATCTAAACTCAACAGAACAATGATATGAAAATAGCTGATATCTTATTTAATAAAGCTAATGTGATAGTTTCATGAAAAATCAGTGATAAATTTCCTTCCTCTTTTACATTTAGTTTGTACTATGCATTGCCAGTCATGTGAAATATAACAGCCAATTGAAAGTGCCCTGTATTTAAAGAGAATGGGGTTTTTTATCATAGACACCAGCAAGAAAATATGAATCCTTTCCTTGTGAGTAGAGACATTCTTTTATTACAGTGAAACAGATAAGATGTAACCGTAATTTCTACTGCAACAGTTTCTTTTCTCGCGCTTCCCACCTGTGGAATTCCTTTCCACATGTCTACTTTCCTGACAGCTACAATCTCAAGGAGTTTAAATGTAAGGTCAGTAAACACCTCCTATCACACTAACTTGCATCTATTCTCCCAACACTCTCACCATCTACCCAACCCTCATTCTTGGAATTCTTACCCGTCTATCACCCTCCTTCTGACATTTCCTATATGTAACCATCCTTTCTCACCACTTTCTTCCCTATGTAACCCCCTGCACAATAGTGGCAGTGGAATGGCTTGCTCAGGGGGAAATGATTAAAAAAAAAAAAATCATATCAACAAGCTTTCCTTTTTGGTGTCAGAGAGAAGACAATGAATATATTTTTATACTTGGCATAATTGTGCTTGTCACTCCTTTTGTTAGTGCACTAGACTGTTATGCCCAGCCAATACCTCACAAATAAGGGACTATTCTGTTTCAACTGAAAGGAAAGAAGGGAAAAGACACTACTTGGTTTCTGTGAGAAAATGAAAAGTAAGAGAGGTAATATAGAAGTGTTTAATGTCTCCTGCCAATACCTGCCTCATAGATAATAGAGTCGTCCATTTTGATCACATGGGAAGAAAGGATGAGACACTATTTAGTTTCATTGGTAAAAAGGAATGAAAGAAAGATGGGTGAAGAGAAGGGTTTATTAGCTGCTATAGTGAAATGGGAAAGTTGTCAATATTAAATCTTTTTATATTTTCATATTCATTAATATAAAAGACTAAAAAGAAGCACCACTAATGTCTTTCTGAACGATGACATTGTATATACAAGTTGGTTAAACGTGTTACATTCATGTAGTGATAATGATTTCAATCCTAGAATCTGGTTGTGATACACCAAATCAACAGGAAAAACATTAACAATTTTTTTTCCTTCAAAAATGTGTTATAGTAATTTTTTTTTCTTCAAAAATGTTTTTTGGTAATAATCTTTTCCTTTAGAAAAGTATTCTTGGTAATATTTTTCTTTCAAAAATGTATATTTTTCTTTACGAAGCTATATTTATATTAAAGTCTTTCATGGTGTTTTGACCATCACTGGGACCCTAACAGGTGCTACCACTCTGAGTCAGGGTGGACGTGAGAACAACAGCAATTAAGAGGTGGTTCCATGCTCCTCACAACCTCCCAATCAGAGGCCTTGCTACCAGACGCAGTTTACCATCATACCCAGGACCCGTGAATATCTAAATACACAGTAGAAGTATCAGATCAGATGTGACAGGAATTTTCAATGCACAGAAAAATGATAGACATCCAGGAGAGATTTGGATGGAGGGCATTGATAGTTATTATTATAAAAGAGTTACTGAACTAAAGTGACACTTCCTTTTACAGATGGCGAAACAAGATAGCCAACTTCATTCCAGGTTAACAATGAAAAATTGATGAAGAAATGTAGGAACTCTATAAAGAATTCAATTTGTCCTTCTGGCCAATGTCATGTGGTTGATGAAAAAAGTAAATCTGGAGTGAAACACAAGATCTACATCATTGCGTCAGGGTGAATAAAACAACTCAGTCTCGGAAGCAGGAGCCAGCAGGAAATTGGTAAGCAAGAATAATTCCAAGACAAAGGAAGAGTTGAATGACAGAAAAAAGATAACTCATTGCAGAATGGAATTTCATGCAAAATATGGTTTTGTCATACAAGAGAAGAACATATTAGTGACAGCTCAGTAGTAATATAATGGACTAGAAACTTAAAGGCCACTGTTTTAGGGTGCAATTTTAACAAAGCATTTTTTTTTTAGAGAAATGATTAACTCAATAGATAGGTGAGTTTAAAACTGGAAAGAAGGGATAAAGAAAAAAGAAAGAATGAATGAATAAAGGAGGGATGGAATGAATGAATAAAGGAGGGATGGAATGAATAAATAAAGGAAAGCTGGAATGAGTGAATAAAGGAAAGCTGGAATGAGTGAATAAAGGAAAGATGGAATGAATGAATAAAGGAAAGATGGAATGAATGAATAAAGGAAAGATGGAATGAATAAATAACGGAGGGATGGATTGAATAAATAACGGAGGGATGGAATGAATAAATAAAGGAGGGATGGAATGAATGAATAAAGGAGGGATGGAATGAATAAATAAAGGAGGGATGGAATGAATAAATAAAGGAAAGCTGGAATGAGTGAATAAAGGAAAGATGGAATGAATGAATAAAGGAAAGATGGAATGAATAAATAACGGAGGGATGGATTGAATAAATAACGGAGGGATGGAATGAATAAATAAAGGAGGGATGGAATGAATAAATAAAGGAGGGATGGAATGAATAAATAAAGGAGGGATGGAATGAATGAATAAAGGAGGGATGGAATGAATAAATAATGGAGGGATGGATTGAATAAATAACGGAGGGATGGAATGAATAAATAAAGGAGGGATGGAATGAATGAATAAAGGAGGGATGGAATGAATAAATAACGGAGGGATGGAATGAATAAATAACGGAGGGATGGAATGAATGAATAAAAAGAAAGACTGAAAGGAACATATAAATGAAGACATTAATAAAAGAATGAAGAAAAGATTGAATATAATAAATGAAGAAGTGTATGAACAAATCTAAGAAAGACTGTAAACTTTATATATATATATATATATATATATATATAAAACCAACTACTGTTCAGAGTTAAACCAGTAAGCAGTTGTATCAAAAAGTGCTCAATACATATTTAATGTAGGGCTTTTAAATATTCTAATTCAGAATTGGCTGACCTTTCGGATTAGAATATATATATATATATATATACATACAAACACACCCCTAATAACCTTTACAATATATCCAATCTATATTTTGTTAAAAAAATTCTAATATCCTAAGCAAAATTTAGATTTAAATTCAAACTTCCTTAATAATTAATCCAAAATTGAAATTCCTTAAAATGGATGTTTCATTTCAACTTAATAGCCATATAATTAAATTACATTACACAATAACTTCCCTTTCTTAAATCTATATTCCTTCTAGTTCTAGCGTTTTAATTCTTAAGTCAAGTTATGTTTAACCAGTTTGTTTTGGTGTTAACATTATTTGTGGCCCTTTAACAGTGCCCTTGGAAAGTTGTATTGTCATCTGATCTATTTCTTCTCTATTTTTATTGTATCTCTTTTTGTTACTGTCATCCACGGGCCAGGCCTAACATGTTTTGGTATCAATGATCTGTCTCTTTTTCTTTTTCCTATCCTTACATACCCACCATTTTTTATCAACACACAAACAAATAAATTGATTTTTCCATAATGCTTTGGAATTATTATATTAGAAGAAACCCAGCCCTGTTGAGTGAGGGTATCATAATGGTATCCTCACAAAACTTCAAAGTTGGCATGAATCTGCTCAGTTAAAATGACAAAGTGTTTGCACTAAAGCTATCAACATTCTTCAACCTGATATTGAGCACTTTATGATAAACAACAATTTATCAGGTTCTAATAGAACAGTGTTCAATGCAATATAACAGAGCAAAAAGTGTATATTAATAAATATACATATTATCCTATGTTTTAGGCATGACTTGGAGTTTCACGCGTTATGCCATAACACATTAACCTCTGTGTCATGCTTAAAACGATATATATATATATATATATATATAATCCAAGTAGTAGGAGGATTTGAACAATTATTAAGTTAATCATTGAGCTTTATATTCAATCTCAAAAGAATGCAGAAAGTACAGGACGGCCATTTCATCTGATATGTGGGACTCTTCAGCAGTGTGCATCCACGACCAGGAATCAAAACCCGACAGTTTGGTTATTAAGCTGATCTCATACCAACTGTACCACAGGCCCTGGTGACGAAGAGGTCACAAATTAAGCTCGATGAAGTGCTCTGCTTCTCATGAATTAATTCGTTACCTCTTCGTCACCAGGGCCCGTGGTATAGTCGGTATGACATCAGCTTAATAACCAAACTGTCGGGTTTTGATTCCTGATAGTGGATGCGCACTGCTGAAGAGTCCCATATATAGGATGAAACGGCCGTTCAGTGCTATCTGCATTCTGTTGAGATCGAATATAAAGCTCGATGATTTACTTAATAATTGTTCAAATCCTCCTACTACTTGGATTATATATATATATATATATATATATATATATATACACACACACACACATACATTTGTTTATGTGTGTGTTTGTAGGATGGAATACTGCTGTCATATATGGTCAGGTGTCCCTGTTGTTCATCTCAGTGTTCTCGACAGGCTCCAAAAGAAAATCAGTAATGTGATAGGTACCAACTTGGTGGCTCGACTCCAGCCACTTTCTCACCGACAGAATGTGGCTTCCCTCTGTTTGTTCTATGAATATTTCCATCACTTCTGCTCAGATAAACTTAAGTCACTGGTGACCCAGCCACATGAGTTTATTTGTGCAACCAGACTGGCAACTGGGTTCCACCCGTTCACAGTTAGATCAACCAAATGCAGCCTACAATTTTACTCTCGTAGCTTCTTTTCTTGCACTTCCCGCCTGTGAAACTCTCTTCCATATTCTTGCTTTCCTGATGGCTACAACCTCCAGGAATTTAAATGCAATGTCAATACCCATCTCTTAACAGTTCTTTCTATACCACCTTGTATATCTTTTCCTTTCTCACTACTTTTGGAACTGTCATCACAGCTGTATTCCCATCCTTCTCTTGCTCCCTTCTCTAACATCCCCTGTAACTGTACTCTCCTCCTAACTAATCTTTTTCTCTTATGTACCCCGCTGCACATCAGGGGCATTACTGCCTCGCTTGTAGTGAAATGTTTAAAAAAAAAAAAAAGCATCTGCGAAGAAAGTTAAGATGATGAGACAAAGTGGAAAATACAACAATCTTGGCGATATACATTATCATAATATGATATATATATATATATATATATATATATATATATATATATATATATCTGGATTGCAATGTGTTGACAGTGATTGCAATATATTCTAATATAATAAGGAAAAGCCTGTAAATATAATGTTGTTCTTTTGTGTAATGTCAGGAAAAATGAAATATCAACTTATTAGTCTGTAAGTGCCTCAAGAAGGGCTTCTGAAGATCTCTAGAAACGAAGACAGATTTATCAAAGTCTATCACTCACTGAATACACCTCATAATAGTTTATCAGAACAACAATCTCAGCAGTGGAGAAGGAAAGAAAATACAAGACAGACATTCTGCTTATTTTCAAAATTTTCCATTCAAGTATCGTCTGACACAGGATTTGTTTTCCTATGGATTTTGGGCTTCTGTGTTTATTCATTGCATTTTATGTACAACAGAGCTGACAAGATCTAATTTGCAGTAAAAGTAAAAACAATTTGTTTTTAAATTATAAAAAAATGAGGACAAATTCTAACTGCTGTAACCCTTGAATGCTTGAAGCAAAAATAAATCTTATTAGGAAAAAGAAAGCATTTAAAAAAAAAGGAAAGGAAAAGGAATTAAAAAAATTTTTTGACATAAATACTTTGTAAAAAAAATAAAAATAAAAAATGAAAAAAGCAACCAAAACCATTTTTCCAGTAATCTCTTTTTATTTATTATTTACAAAATTATTTTATTAGTAGTAATGCAACAAATAGATGTACCCCAAAGAGACAGAAGGTGCGCTCTCTCTTCTACCAGCACGTTGAAGAAAAAAGACGCAAGAAGTGTAACTTGTTTTATGGAGGAGAATGTGACAATTCCGCACAAAGTAGCAAGATTTAATATGTATAAAAGACCAAATTTGAAGTAGGCAAAGACTATGTTTTTTTTTGGTTTTTTTGGCCAGCGTACATTTGCATACATGCAGAGATTGTTACTGACCCACTTTAATGTTAGAGAACAGTATCATGTCTCTTCAGGACGTAAGCCATCATGGTTCTTCACATCTTCCTGTCTCTTGTAGTTTTTAATAAGTTTTCTTTGTTATTTTTCCCAAATTACATTCTACCATCAATTTATTCAAGCCCATCAAATACAGGATGTAATAGTTAAATTGTGACCATTTTAAATTTTTAATTTTCTGCTTGCACAGTATAGTAGAGTCAGTTGGGCACCGTCTGTAAAAAAAAAAAAAAAGCACCTGGACAAATCTCATTCTGCCAGAAATTTGGAAAAATTATGCTGCACTGCTTGGCAGTTGTGCCGGAAGCTCCAATAGAAACATTTCATATCTTTGGGTGTCGGTTTGAGGACAGGGCTGAGGATTTGGAAAGATTTGGTGTTTAGAGTGATCACTAGTGATGATGAATTTTTCATAAATCTAACACTGATTATGAAGGTATAGCATCTTGAAAACTCATTCTGATAAAAAAAAAAAATCCCAAATTTCTTAGAGAGGGCATCAGACTCAACACAGAGGCCTACATCAAGTGCCTTGAGGAGGAAGTACTGTCCTGGGTCAAAAGGGTGACTGTTGGAATACCCTGTGTCTAGCAACAGGACTCAGCACCATGCCACACAAGCAGGAGAAATTAGTCACAGTTGTCAGACAATTTCAGAGATGATATCATACCTGACCAGCTAACACCTCAGACTGCAATCCTCTCATGTGTCTAAGTCCCAGGTGAGTGAAAAACTAATAAAACTCCTTGCAGCACCAAAGATAAACTTAAGTTAAGGGTTACGGCAGAATTCACAAATTTATACAAGAACATCCAGAAAGATGCAGGAGATTCCAAAGTCGTCTGGAGGTTGTGGCGGAATCCAATGGTGATTTCATTGAATAAATTTACTATTTCATACTTCAAGATTTTTTTGTGTAATCTTGGTAAATATATCTGTTAAAATGAGATGTCAATGCTATTTTCATTTTTGTATAATTTAAACAACAATTTATCCATTGTATGCTGTATGATACTTACCTCTGTCCATCTTTCCCTCAATCTGTCTTGTGAGTACCAGATTTTCTAAGCCTTCCCTCTATATTACATGCCCTAGAAATTTTAAGCTACCTCTTCCTGATGTTAACTGTAAGTTTACTTTTCCTCTAAAACTTTGTCAGTGCTCACATGTTTGGTCCATGGTATCCTCAGCATCCTTCTGCAGAACCACATTTCTATTGCTTCAAGTCATCTTTAAAGAGATTGTCGAGCATTTACTGCTAAATCTAAATCTTTAAGTTTTATAACAGCCTGATTCAAGGGAGGTAATTCAAATTATAATCCATGGAGAGGTGATTATTCAGCCTCACATATTCTTATACAAGTGTGCCTGTACCATAAAAAAATGACAGAAAAATATTTTTATCAATATGCCGTCTAAAATGACAGCAACATATATATTGACTAGCAGTATAGCCCAGCGTTGCTCGGGTGTAATGAAAGCTTTAAAACCAATCCATGGTCCTGGATCTCAGACACTTTGGACATTGGCACAAAAGACTACAAAGAAATAATCGTTTCCAGTTAAAGTGAAACCATAGACTGAAAGGAAAATGAATGGATGTAAGTCAAATTTTGATTTCCTGGTATCGATATCAAATAAGTTTTTTTTTGTTGTAAATTGAATTTTGAAGGCTAAATAAGTCCTCTGAGTAAATGGTATCATGGCTGAGACTAAGAACTACAATTATACCTACTTAGAGCCAAACCTGAAGCAGATAAACAGATACACACACAAACAACTTGCCTTTATATATATATATAAAATCGATTTTCTGCACTATTGTAAGAACTGCGACCTTGAAACTTCTGAATATCGTTTCTTATGTCTTTGTCTTTGAGTGTATCATCAATTTTTGATATTTATCAATGGTTCCTCAACACAAAACCTAGCTAAGAACACTCGCAGACACTTATAGTACAACTGTGTAAATTTTCAAGAGAATCAGTTCAGCCGTTTCAGCGTCTATATGTAACAGACACACACACAGATAAAGTTCCATTTATAAATAAGTTTAGATTTGGTCATAATTAAATTAGACCAGTACAGTGTCATATTAAAAAGTGTTAACTACAATTATATTGTAAAACTTTTGAATATTTTTCATTTGTAAGTGAGTTATTTTGGGACCCAGGTTTCTACCTTTTGATGTCTTGAGGGAATTTACAGTTGTAAATCACCCGAAGACATCAAAGGGTAGAAACCCAGGTCACAAAATAACTTGTTTACAAATGAAATATCTATCTACACTATAGTCTTTATTATAATAAAAACAATTCTTTTTTTCTTGAATAAAAGAGCTGGTTAGAATAAGCAGGATGGTAGAAAAATCTGACAAGAGTGTAGGATTCTTGTAGAATTGTTTCTTTAAATTTATTGAAATAAATGGAGGAAACTGGAATAAAAAAAAGAACAAGGATTAAATTTCTTTTTTTAGATGCTAATATCCTCAACCAAGATAAATCCATCTCTTCTCCTCACCATGGTTAAATAGGACAGGTTTTTGGTTGGCAAACAGTCTAATAGAAAAAAAAAAACTTTAAATTCAAACAACAACCCTAATGGGTTACGGGTTTTGTTTTCTCATAAATGCCAGTCCTTAAGGTTCAAGAAAGTGTGGTCTTTACCAAGAGCCATAGGCTTCACTTGCTCAAAACTATGTTTAGCCATTGATCTTAGAAACCAGCTATATACACCTTGCACTTCGAATATTGCTAAACAGATTTGGTGCCATGCATGATATCTATAGAAGGCATGTTTATTTTGATTGCAGAAAGGAAATTCTGTGTTAAAATGATAACCTGACAATCTTACACAAAGGAACTCTTTTCCTTGCTAATGGAATCTGCAATTTGTCTGTTAATAGCAATAAAATTTCTGTTAGTGCACCTTTATTTAATATATAAGTATAGTAGTTTCAGTGTACAGCTTCTGGTCTAAAATTTAAATGGAACTGCAGTGAGTACAGTGCAGTATAATAACTTCCTTTACTTACTTGAAATTTATATGAAAAAGATTTAAAGGAATTCACAAGTCTCTGTGAAATTTTATTTGGATCAACGAAAACCTTTTCTTCCTACAAATTAGCCAATATAAAGAAAAAAATGTAGGAAGCCTATACAAAATTCCTTTTGATATAAAATGAGAAGAAAAAATCAAATTAATCAGAGAAGAGAGTCTGAAGTCATGTGAAAGGTTTTATTTTTGTTCACCTTGACTACTTTTTTTTATACATTTGGACTATTTTTGACTACTTTTCTTATACATTTGGACTATTTTTGACTACTTTTCTTCTCCTTTCGGACTATTTTTGCCTACTTTTCTTATACATTTGGACTATTTTTGACTACTTTTCTTCTCCTTTCGGACTATTTTTGACTACTTTTCTTATACATTTGGACTATTTTTGACTACTTTTCTTATACATTTGGACTATTTTTGACTACTTTTCTTCTCCTTTCGGACTTTTTTTGACTACTTTTCTTCTCCTTTCGGACTATTTTTGACTACTTTTCTTATACATTTGGACTATTTTTGACTACTTTTCTTATACATTTGGACGTTTTTTGACTACTTTTCTTCTCCTTTCGGACTATTTTTGACTACTTTTCTTATACATTTGGACGTTTTTTGCCTACTTTTCTTCTCCTTTCGGACTATTTTTGACTACTTTTCTTCTCCTTTCGGACTATTTTTGACTACTTTTCTTCTCCTTTCGGACTATTTTTGACTACTTTTCTTCTCCTTTCGGACTATTTTTGACTACTTTTCTTATACATTTGGACTATTTTTGACTACTTTTCTTATCCATTTGGACTTTTTTTGCCTACTTTTCTTCTCCTTTCGGACTATTTTTGACTACTTTTCTTATACATTTGGACAATTTTTGACTACTTTTCTTCTCCTTTCGGACTATTTTTGACTACTTTTCTTCTCCTTTCGGACTATTTTTGACTACTTTTCTTATACATTTGGACTATTTTTGACTACTTTTCTTCTCCTTTCGGACTATTTTTGACTACTTTTCTTATACATTTGGACTATTTTTGACTACTTTTCTTCTCCTTTCGGACTATTTTTGACTACTTTTCTTATACATTTGGACTATTTTTGACTACTTTTCTTCGCCTTTCAGACTATTTTTGACTACTTTTCTTATACATTTGGACTTTATTTTTGACTACTTTTCTTCTCCTTTCGGACTATTTTTGACTACTTTTCTTCTCCTTTCGGACTATTTTTGACTACTTTTCTTCTCCTTTCGGACTATTTTTGACTACTTTTCTTCTCCTTTCGGACTATTTTTGACTACTTTTCTTCTCCTTTCGGACTATTTTTGACTACTTTTCTTCTCCTTTCGGACTATTTTTGACTACTTTTCTTATACTCCTTTTCGGACTATTTTTGACTACTTTTCTTATACATTTGGACTATTTTTGACTACTTTTCTTCTCCTTTCGGACTATTTTTGACTACTTTTCTTATACATTTGGACGTTTTTTGCCTACTTTTCTTCTCCTTTCGGACTATTTTTGACTACTTTTCTTCTCCTTTCGGACTATTTTTGACTACTTTTCTTCTCCTTTCGGACTATTTTTGACTACTTTTCTTCTCCTTTCAGACTATTTTTGACTACTTTTCTTCTCCTTTCGGACTATTTTTGACTACTTTTCTTCTCCTTTCGGACTATTTTTGACTACTTTTCTTCTCCTTTCGGACTATTTTGGACTACTTTTCTTCTCCTTTCGGACTTTTTTTGACTACTTTTCTTCTCCTTTCGGACTATTTTTGACTACTTTTCTTATACATTTGGACGTTTTTTGCCTACTTTTCTTCTCCTTTCGGACTATTTTTGACTACTTTTCTTCTCCTTTCGGACTATTTTTGACTACTTTTCTTATACATTTGGACTATTTTTGACTACTTTTCTTCTCCTTTCGGACTTTTTTTTGAATACTTTTCTCATACATTTGGACTTTTTTTGATTAGCCAAGAAGAAGAAAGAAAAAGTAGGAAGCCTATACAAAATTCCTTTTGATATAAAATGAGAAGAAAAAATCAAATTAATCAAAGAGAGTCTGAAGTCATGTGAAAGGTTTTATTTTTGTTCACCTTGACTACTTTTTTTTTTATACATTTGGACTTTTTTTGACTATTTTTCTTATCCTTTTGGACTTTTTTTGACTACTTTTCTTATCCAATTGGACTTTTTTGATTAGCCAAGAAGAAAGAAAAAGTAGGAAGCCTATACAAAATTTCTTTTGATATAAAATGAGGATAAAAATCAAATTAATCAGAGAAGAGAGTCTGAAGTCATGTGATATGTTTTATTTTTGTTCACCTTGTCTATCATTGATGTTTTAGCCTGTGAAAATATTTGCAAATTATATTATAGACCCTTAATTAAACATGCAAAACTTTTTTCAACAGTCCAAGAAAGGGAAAAAATTTTAAACTCTTTCTCTTTGTCTACATTTCAATGTATACAATGGGAAACAAACTCTTTTACCTTTTCTTTAAACATATTTAAATATTACATGTTAGATCATTTAATCTGTTGTATCAACATTTCCTCTTAATAACAATACATTAAAACTATTGACTTTAAAAGTTTCTGATTCATTTTCAAGAAATGAGTTATTGATACAACTTCAAGCATGTAAATTTGTAAATAAATTCCTTATCTTGTTTTGTTAAAATTAACTGTTTCTTCATCATTATCATCCTCCATTAATCTTCTTGATGCAGGTAAATCAACTGTTCTTTTTAACCCTGAAGCCCACTTGAGAAAAAAACACTATATTATAAAGTGAAGAATTATCAGGATAATAAATTCTTGACTCATTTTTACTTTCATCTTCTAAATAAATATTCTGGCAAAAACAATTTCCTTTAAAAGGTCAATGATGACTAATGTCTCAGCAGTCATAATACATCTGATCACTCTCTTAATTCATTTGGACATCTTTTGATTCATTTCTCATCTATTTAGACTTCTTTCGATTCATTTCGCATCTATTTAGACTTCTTTCGATTCATTTCTCATCTATTTAGACTTCTTTCGATTCATTTCTCATCTATTTAGACTTCTTTCGATTCATTTCTCATCTATTTAGACTTCTTTCGATTCATTTCTCATCTATTTAGACTTCTTTCGATTCATTTCTCATCTATTTAGACTTCTTTCGATTCATTTCTCATCTAGACTTCTTTCGATTCATTTCTCATCTAGACTTCTTTCGATTCAATGAATCGAAAGAAGTCTAGATGAAAATGAATCGAAAGAATCTAGATGAGAAATGAATCAAGTATTTAGACTTCTTTTGATTCATTTCTCATCTATTTAGACTTCTTTCGATTCATTTCTCATCTATTTAGACTTCTTTCGATTCATTTCTCATCTAGACTTCTTTCGATTCACTGCTCATCTATTTAGACTTCTTTCGATTCATTGCTCATCTAGACTTCTTTCGATTCATTGCTCATCTATTTAGACTTCTTTCGATTCAGTGCTCATCTAGATTTCTTCCGATTCATTTCTCATGTATTTAGACTTCTTTCGATTCATTTCTCATCTATTTAGACTTCTTTCAATTCATTTCTCATCTAGACTTCTTTCGATTCATTTCTCATCTATTTAGACTTCTTTCGATTCATTTCTCATCTATTTAGACTTCTTTCGATTCATTTCTCATCTATTTAGACTTCTTTCGATTCATTTCTCATCTATTTGGACTTCTTTCGATTCATTTCTCATCTATTTAGACTTCTTTCGATTCATTTCTCATCTAGACTTCTTTCGATTCATTTCTCATCTAGACTTGTTTCCATTCATTTCTCATCTAGACTTGTTTCCATTCATTTCTCATCTAGACTTGTTTCCATTCATTTCTCATCTAGACTTGTTTCCATTCATTTCTCATCTAGACTTCTTTCGATTCATTTCTCATCTATTTAGATTTCTTTCGATTCATTTCTCATCTAGACATCTTTCGATTCATTTCTCATCTAGGCTTCTTTCGATTCATTTCTCATCTATTTAGACTTCTTTCGATTCATTACTCATCTAGATTTCTTTCGATTCATTGCTCATCTATTTAGACTTCTTTCGATTCATTGCTCATCTAGATTTCTTTCGATTCATTTCTCATGTATTTAGACTTCTTTGGATTCATTTCTCATCTAGACTTCTTTGGATTCATTTCTCATCTAGACTTCTTTGGATTCATTTCTCATCTAGACTTCTTTCGATTCATTTCTCATCTAGACTTCTTTCGATTCATTTCTCATCTAGACTTCTTTCGATTCATTTCTCATCTAGACTTCTTTCGATTCATTTCTCATCTAGACTTCTTTCGATTCATTTCTCATCTAGACTTCTTTCGATTCATTTCTCATCTAGACTTCTTTCGATTCATTTCTCATCTAGACTTCTTTCGATTCATTTCTCATCTAGACTTCTTTCGATTCATTTCTCATCAATTTAGACTTCTTTCGATTCATTGCTCATCTAGACTTCTTTCGATTCATTTCTCATTTAGACTTCTTTCGATTCATTTCTCATCTATTTAGACTTCTTTCAATTCATTGCTCATCTGTTTAGACTTCTTTCGATTCATTGCTCATCTGTTTAGACTTCTTTCGATTCATTTCTCATCTGTTTAGACTTCTTTCGATTCATTTCTCATCTGTTTAGACTTCTTTCGATTCATTTCTCATCTTTTTAGACTTCTTTCGATTCATTTCTCATCTAGACTTCTTTCGATTCATTGCTCATCTAGACTTCTTTCGATTCATTGCTCATCCAGACTTCTTTCGATTCATTGCTCATCTAGACTTCTTTCGATTCATTGCTCATCTAGACTTCTTTCGATTCATTGCTCATCTAGACTTGTTTCCATTCATTTCTCATCTAAATCTAAATGATTTCTTTCGATTCATTTCTCATCTATTTAGACTTCTTTCGATTCGTTTCTCATCTATTTAGACTTCTTCTAGACTTGTTTCCATTCATTTCTCATCTAAATCTAAATGATTTCTTTCGATTCATTTCTCATCTATTTAGACTTCTTTCGATTCATTTCTCATCTATTTAGACTTCTTTCGATTCATTGCTCATCTAGACTTCTTTCGATTCATTTCTCATCTATTTAGACTTCTTTTGATTCATTTCTCATCTAGATTTCTTTCGATTCATTTCTCATCTATTTAGACTTCTTTTAATTCATTTCTCATCTAGACTTCTTTCGATTCATTACTCATCTAGACTTCTTTCGATTCATTTCTCATCTAGACTTCTTTCGATTCATTTCTCATCTAGACTTCTTTTGATTCATTTCTCATATATTTAGACTTCTTTTGATTCATTTCTCATCTATTTAGACTTCTTTTGATTCATTTCTCATCTATTTAGACTTCTTTTGATTCATTTCTCATCTAGACTTCTTTTGATTCATTTATCATCTATTTAGACTTCTTTCGATTCATTGCTCATCTAAACTTCTTTCGATTCATTTCTCATCTATTTAGACTTCTTTTGATTCATTTCTCATCTATTTACACTTCTTTTGATTCATTTCTCATCTAAACTTCATTTGATTCATTTCTCATCTAAACTTCTTTCGATTCATTTCTCATCTGAACTTCTTTCGATTCATTTCTCATCTAAACTTCTTTCGATTCATTTCTCATCTATTTAGACTTCTTTTGATTCATTTCTCATCTAGACTTCTTTTGATTCATTTCTCATCTAGACTTCTTTCGATTCATTTCTCATCTAGACTTCTTTCGATTCATTTCTCATCTAGACTTCTTTCGATTCATTGCTCATTTAGATTTCTTTCGATTCATTTCTCATCTATTTAGACTTCTTTCGATTCATTTCTCATCTGTTTAGACTTCTTTCGATTCATTTCTCATCTGTTTAGACTTCTTTCGATTCATTTCTCATCTGTTTAGTCTTCTTTCGATTCATTTCTCATCTGTTTAGACTTCTTTCGATTCATTGCTCATCTAGACTTCTTTCGATTCATTGCTCATTCTAGACTTCTTTCGACTCATTGCTCATCTGACTTCTTTCGATTCATTGCTCATCTAGACTTCTTTCGATTCATTGCTCATCTAGACTTCTTTTGATTCATTTCTCATCTATTTAGACTTCTTTCGATTCATTTCTCATCTAGACTTCTTTTGATTCATTTCTCATCTATTTAGACTTCTTTCGATTCATTTCTCATCTAGACTTCTTTCGATTCATTTCTCATCTAGACTTGTTTCCATTCATTTCTCATCTAGACTTGTTTCCATTCATTTCTCATCTAGACTTGTTTCCATTCATTTCTCATCTAGACTTATTTCCATTCATTTCTCATCTAGACTTCTTTCGATTCATTTCTCGTCTATTTAGACTTCTTTCAATTCATTTCTCGTCTATTTAGACTTCTTTTTATTCATTTCTCATCTATTTAGACTTCTTTTGATTCCTTTCTCATCTATTTAGACTTCTTTCGATTCATTTCTCATCTATTTAGACTTCTTTTGATTCATTTCTCATCTAGACTTCTTTTGATTCATTTCTCGTCTAGACTTCTTTTGATTCATTTCTCATCTATTTAGACTTCTTTTGATTCATTTCTCATCTACTTAGACTTCTTTTGATTAATTTCTCATCTATTTAGACTTCTTTTGATTACTCTCCTTATCCATTTAGGCATCTTTTATGACTGCAAACCCATTTGCACTTCTTTTGACTACTATTTTAATCCATTTCCACTTCTTTCGACTGCAATTCTAATCTTATTTAGACTTATTTCAACTGCAATCCTAATCTATTTAAATATCTTGACTGCAACCCTAATCCAGTTGCACTTCTTTTCACTATTTTTAATTCTTTGTCTCATTAACAAATAAGGCATTGTAAGCAATAATTTTTACTATTCCAAAGTTATGAAAACAGAAATAACAACCTGAGTGTTTTTATTTGTTAACTTGCATAATGACAACAACTTTTTCTCTTTCAATACAAAACCTAGTTCACTTACAGCATCATCTAGTCTAGTAAAAGTTGAGCTGACCAATCAACTGCCCACTTTTCTAACCTCATCTTGTGATATTTTATCTTGAACATTTTGATCCAATCCCAACAGGACAGGCAGCAGATTTTGAATTAATTCATCTTGCTCAGGCATTATATTTTTCCTAACTTACTTTCTACTCTGTGTGATATACTGAAAATTATTTGGTTTTGTTGGCATTTCAGTGATGTCTCTCTGTCCTTTCAGGAAGATGGACCTGAGCAAAAAGGATGGATTCCATGTGTTAAATGAAATCTGACTACAGATTGATTACCTGTCCTTTGAGAAAAATGGACCTTAGCAGAAAAGATGGCTTCCATGTGGTAAATAAAATCTCACTACAGACTATGGTTTCAAAAAAATAGAAACAGTGTGACGAGAATTTGATTCATATTAACATATATATATATATATATATATATATATATATTGCTGCTTTGTCAAAAAACAAAAGAACACTTCAACTTTGAAAATGCACTAATTTTAGAGATTGAAAAACACATTGAATAAAATACTGATTTAAAGATATGCCAGTCATTTCTAGATCTTAACAAAATGAAAGAAGTTTCAAGAATTACTGTTACTGGATGAGTTAGAGATTCTGGGGCTGAATTTGTTATAACCGGTTTAATGAAATACAGACAATGTATCAGTAATAAATTTTTTTACAAACCTCAAGCATTGTTAGCAACAGAAGATTATGCATCAATGTAGGAAGTTTGAGAGAGACGTATGAAGTTAAAGGCAAATTCTTTAAAGAGAATTGAGTAGATGGTACACTGCAGTTGGTAAATTCCCTGAAATTTTACTTGAAACATCAAAACTTAGAAATTAATAAACCATTACTTTTCAACCTGAACAGAAAAAATGTAAGCTTAATATTTTGCCTTTCTTCTTGGATAAAAAAAAGGATTAAGTGCTGTTGTGATGTGGCCTGTGGCAAGACACAACAGATAACTGAACCAAGGCAGTTGTGATAATAGTATTCAATCCTCACCTAGGCAAGTTCCTCCAATAGCATCATCTTCTCAAGACAATTACCAAGGACTTCTTATGAATGGATCAGTTCATTCATGATAGTAAGGAGGGTAACTGGTTCTTACTACAACATACATGTGAGTGTGTGTGTGTGTGTATATATATATATATATATACTTAGAAGAAAACCAATAAATAATTATCCAAATGTTGGAGAATTTTTGTCTTTATTTTCAACTGAAATTAAAGCAAAAATACGACGTTTAGAACGGCTCATGATTAAACATAATAGACATTCATTGTCTCTTATATTTAATAGCATATGTTTAGAATATATATATATATATATATATATATATATATATATATACTTAGAAGAAAACCAATAAATAATTATCCAAATGTTGGAGAATTTTTGTCTTTATTTTCAACTGAAATTAAAGCAAAAATACGACGTTTAGAACGACTCATGATTAAACATAATAGACATTCATTGTCTCTTATATTTAATAGAATATGTCTAGAAAATTACTTGCTGCCTCGATATACTAAATATATATATATATATATATGCAGACACACACATGTTTAAGTTTTGTTTTTGTTAATCTTTGTGGGTTATTTAATGCCAAAAAGGTGGGGTTTTAAAGTATTTTTTAATATTTGGTTATAGTGAAAATGTTGGTTTAGTCAGATTTTTATGAAAATTATTTTTCTTTTAGAAAACTGAAGATGTCTTCTACTTTTGTATTAAAAATGTATTGCTTGTAATAATTTATTTTTCCTTCAAATATGTGTTAATTGCAATATTTATTCCTTCAAAAATGTATTGTTGGTAATATTTCTCCTTCAGAAATGTCTATTTTTCTATAAAAATCTATTTTTATGTATATATTTTGATAAAAATAGTCTATTTTATACTTTAATAGTGTTTTGACCCCAGTTTGGGGGTTAACTATTTGTCCATAGCTGGGACCCTAACAGGTGCTACCACTCTGTGTCACGGTGGACCTGGAAACAACAGCAATTAAGAGGTGCTCCTCCCCAACTCTCACTTAGAGGCCTTGCTGCCAGATGCAGTTTACCATCATACCCAGGACTGCAGACACACACACACACATATATATATATATATATATATATATATATTTACACACACAGAGTTGAGATTACTGTCCTTAACTTTTTTGACTGATCCTTTCAGATTTGATTTTATTATATTTCACATTATTTTTATTACATTTGTCTACTAAATTCGTAATGCAATTAATACTTCAGTTAGTAAAACAGTTTAATATGTAAACATATCATACGAGAGAATTTTCTTAATTAGCAATACTTTATTATAATGACCACTGCATAATTATTTGATCGCCTTCACTCTTAATTTTCTAAGCAGTGCTTAGATGTGGCACAAGGCCGGAAGTAGGGGGCACCCAATGAAGATTGAACTCACTACTCAGTTGTAACAGGTTCTAGTGAGACAAGCTTGCTAACCATTACACCACACCAAGGTGCCCTCTTCCACTAATACTTGAGGTTCTTTTTGCTCTGGTCACTGCTAATAGGCATTTTCTGTAGTCATCATTAAGGCTTCTGCATCTCTTAACTGGTATCTTTAACCAGGAGTCTATGTGAATCATTTCCAAATCATTCCAAATCCAGATATTCAATTGAACAAAGGTCAGGTGATTGAGAAGGTCATTTCATTAATTTTATCTAAAATCATTTTGACGTGGTTTTCAAATTTCTTGGGGTTATTTAATTGAAAGACGAATTGCCTACTCATTTGAAGAGGGATAGAAGATTACAAAAGATTCAGTTATAGGTCTGATGGATCCAGGACAATTCTGAATTCAAAATGAGAACAGAATCTCAGGTTCAAATTGCAGTCAAGGCACTTGCGTTCACTTTCTCACATATACCCTTGGAAAAATATGAATTGATCACTTCTCATTCCAATTAGGAGTAAATAGCAGGCAGACTGGACTCTTTGATGGGGAACCTGTCTAGGAGAAGGACAATTCTGAATTCAAAATGAGAACAGAAACTCAGGTTCAAATTCCAGTCAAGGCACTTGCATTCACTTTCTCACATATACCCTTGGAAAAATATGAATTGATCAGTTCTCATTCCAGTTAGGGGTCAATAGCAGACAGACTGGACTCTTTGGTTGGGAACCTGTCTAGGAGAAGGACAATTCTGAATTCAAAATGAGAACAGAATCTCAGGTTCAAATTCAAGTTAAGGCACTTGCATTCACTTTCTCACATATAACCCTTGGAAAAATATGAATTGATCAGTTCTCAATCCAGTTAGGGGTCAATAGCAGACAGACTGGATTCTTTGGTTGGGAACCTGTCTAGGAGAAGGACAATTCTGAATTCAAAATGAGAACAGAATCTCAGGTTCAAATTCCAGTCAAGGCACTTGCATTCACATTCTCACATATACCCTTGGAAAAATATTAATTGATCAGTTCTCATTCCAGTTAGGGGTCAATAGCAGACAGACTGGACTCTTTGATGGGGAACCTGTCTAGGAGAAGGACAATTCTGAATTCAAAATGAGAACAGAATCTCTGGTTCAAATTCCAGTCAAGGCACTTGCATTCACTTTCTCACATATACCCTTGGAAAAATATTAATTGATCAGTTCTCATTCCAGTTAGGGGTCAATAGCAGACAGACTGGACTCTTTGGTTGGGAACCTGTCTAGGAGAAGGACAATTCTGAATTCAAAATGAGAACAGAATCTCAGGTTCAAATTCCAGTCAAGGCGCTTGCATTCACATTCTCACATATACCCTTGGAAAAATATGAATTCATCAGTTCTCATTCCAGTTAGGGGTCAATAGCAGACAGACTGGATTCTTTGGTTGGGAACCTGTCTAGGAGAAGGACAATTCTGAATTCAAAACTGTCAAACAGGATGTGAGAATTTTCACTCTTTGAAAACCTACTTGCTATGAAAAGTGTAGCAAAAACATTTACCATAGCAAGTCTGTTGCCCTAAATTCCAGAGTCGTTGGTCTACAGAATTTTATGAAACTTCTGAAGATTTTGATGGTTATTTATGATGATTCAAAAATTGCTTCCATTCAATGTTTCTATTTATGAATTTTCAATTCACATGATACATGTTCACTTAGATTAAAGTCAGCTGACTGAAAAGGCCTTTATATTAATCTTAACTTTATTCTTCTTAAACCCTTTTAAGGTGGTTTTCAAAGTATATTTCAGATTATCGTCATTTTGAAAGATGAATTGTGTTAAGATGAGTGTATGGGGGCAAAGGAATGTACAATCAATGATTAAAATATGAGCAATGTGTATTGATCAATTTTCAGAATACATAGTTTTGTGAAATGGTGACAAAATTATTGACATGTGGTTCTTTAGTTGCCATTGGTAAAGGAATGTATTAAGTGTAAGGGTGTGGTTTGTAAAAATGGGAGATGACATTTGTTGGGTTGGCCAACTATGGTCATAGTTGGTGTCAGCAAAGATGCCTGGAATGTTGAAGGAAAGTTGGTCAGGGGAGCAACTAGGTGTAAGAGTATTGTTGATAAAACAGATTTGTTGGGTCTGTTGACTGAGGTCACAGTTGAGGTCCATAAAAAGACCTGAAATGGATTAATGAAGTAGAATAGTAGCATAAGATGTGTATTGTGGTGTAGTGGATATTGACTTGGAACAAGAAATCAGAGAACCAAGTTCGAATTCCAGTCAAATTCGTTGCATTCACTTACGCACAATTACTCTTGGAAAGGTATTAATCCATCTCTTCCCTCCAGTTATGGATTAAATAACAGAACAGATTGGGTTCTATAGCCTTGGTTGGTAACCAGTCTACTGCAGAAAGTAATGGCAACCTACTGCCCAGTCATTCATGTCTCTTTCAAGATATGATCACCCAAGCATGTATCACGTATGGCACTTAACTGACTGATGGTAGCATAGCTCAGGTGTTATTGGCAGGGCTGATCCATCTCTTCAAGATTAGAATCAACACCAGCAGTCATTTGACAAGGTCAAAGTGTTTGCCAAAACTTCCTGTTATTGGTGATGTATGTTTTTATATTTGTGGTTTAACTGGTGTAGACTCATCCTTTTTTATTTTAATGGCAATTGTATTCTAGATTTTTGTGAGAATTTGTTTTGTGGATTGGATGGAATGCTCTGATCTCTTACACAGTAGATGATTTACATTTTACTAATGTTCATTCAATGCAAGTCCCAAGAGCCACTCTGTGGGCTACTGTGTAGAAATGCATCAGCATAAGAATAGGAAGATAACAGGAAAGAAAGCTAATTCTTGACTTGAAGAAATCAAGATTTAATTAGTGAATAAAGTTTCAGGCAGAGATGTTAGGAGTATAGGGTTGAAGTAAACTTTAAAAGATGGAAACCCAAACCTAAACAGAAACCAAGAGATGAACCTCTACTCCTGTTCATCAGGGGCGAGTGTGAACTGAATGATAGACAAGCCTTTCTACTCTTATTGGGAAAGAAAAAATATTAGTAAAAAGATTTCAAATTTTAGATGGAGATGTCTGAAAAACTGAATTGAAGGAACCAGAAACCCAATCCTAAAACAAAAAACAAAAAAAAAAAAAAAATTAACCCCTTCAAAAAATCTCGGAGAAGTATAAACCGGATTATAGGTGAACCTATCTACTTCTATTTCGGTGTTTGATTTCGTAGGGCTCACATCGGGCTGACATGCTTTGTGAAACATGTTTGTGAATCAGGAAGAGATATTGCAGGGCAACGATTGCTTACCAGATTCAAGCTGGATAGTAGGTTTATGGTCCAATCATGTTGAAACAGCAATTATTGTACAATCTCCAAAGTGAGCCTAGTCAGTACCTAAATGGGTGACCAGGGCCGTAGCTGATGCTAAAAAAACACCGGGCACAGAGAAAATTGTCCGGATTTATTAGTTGACAATGTGATGATGTCATCAGTGTCATCCGTTTCCAGAAACGATAATTTTTGCGGGTTTTTTCAGCTATTCCAATGGAAATTAGGCACAGAACATGAACGAAAGCAGGAAATCGAGTTTGGACATTCTGAGTATAACCAGTCTTTCCTTCCAAAATTAATAAATAAACAGATTTTTACTGCGTTCATTTGGATGTTTTCTTCGTTTTTCTTTCTTTCTTTCTTTGTGAATTGTTTAGTTTGATTTCTGACGAAGACATTTTTCCTTGCCTGGATTTTCACTATGATTGCATGGATCGGCCTGGACCCGTGCCCGGTGTGCCTGGTAGTCAGATACGGCCATGTAGGTGACCAGTAAGTAACAGGTGCTGGAAGATTAAATGTGCAGGTGGTATAATAGATAATGGCTCAAGATTGGAAATCAGATGTCTGAATTTTAATTCCATAGACCCCATCACTCCCAGTGAAGCATAGGTCATTGACACAGGGGTTGTCAATGTCTTGGTAACTTTTTTTTTTACAGGTTGGGGTATTGATCCTATGCAAACCTCTTTATCCTCTAAAGGGAGATAAACTAATTGCCAACCAAGGCTATAGAACCCAATCTGTTTCTATTTAATGGATGGAGAAGAGATGGATTTAATACCTTTCCCAAGGGTATTTGCACATAAGGGAATGAAACGAGTGGATATCGACTCGGAAAGACAAATCGGGGAGCCGAGTTTGAATTCCAGTTAAATTCCTTGCATTCACTTATGCACAAATACCCTTGGGAAAGGTATTAATCTGTCTCTTCACTCCAGTTATGGGCTAAATAACAGGACAGATTGGGTTCTATAGCCTTGGCTGGCAACCAGTCTACCACCAAAAGCAATGGCAACCTATTGTGGGATAATCTTCTGTCCAGTCAGTTATGCCTCTTTTGAGACATGATCACCCAAGCATGTATCATGTATGCCACTTAACTGACTCCTCTATAACATTAAGTCAATTTCCTCCCTTGGTAACTTTTTTTTTTACAGGTTCAGGTATTGGCTTTATGCAAACCTCTTTATCCTATAGGGGTGGTAGACTGGTTATTTTTATTTTAGAAAACTGAAAATATCTTCTAGTTTTGTATTCAGAAATGCATTGATGGTAATAATTTTTTTTCCTTTAAAAATGTAGTATGACAATTTTTTTTTTTTCAAAAATGTGTTTTGGTAATATTTTATGTTCTTCAAAAATGTATTGTTGCTAATATTTTACTTCAAAAACGTATATTATTTAATAAAAAGCTATTTTTATGTATATATTTCTATAAAAGTCTATTTTTATACTTTCATAGTGTTTTGACCTTAGTTTGTGCGTTAACTATTTGCCCATAGCTGGGGCCCTAACAGGTGATACCACTCCGAGTCAGGGTAGACCTGGGAACAACAGCAATTAAGAAGTGGTTCCATGCTCCTTACAACTTCTTAATCAGAGGGCTTGCTGCCCAGGACTATTATTTGTGTGTAAGTGAATGCAACAAATTAAATTGGAATTCATACTCCGCTCTCCAGTTTCTCATGCCAATTTGAAATCCACTGCATCGCAATACACACCTTTCTTTATATTCTCTTACACACAAATACTCTTGAGAATCTACCTCTTTTTCCTCTCGGCTATGGGTTAAATAATACAATTTGTATTAGTAAATAATTATTTGTGCCAAAAGATTCTTACACTCCAACAGTTTTCTCTGGCTTTAAATAACCTGCAAAGAGTTGATAAGCTGTAAAAAAAATATAACCTGGATAGTCAAGAGTGAAAGATTCTTTTCATTTTGTTTAAGAATCTACTGATTTTTTTTAGTGAATCCATTCTTGCTTTAATCCTGGTAACTTACTTGGTATTTTCTTACTTACTTGGTATTTTCCAATCAAAAATTAAACTATCTGCAAAGTTTTTTAACAGAGGACAGAAAGTGCAACACTGAAATTTAAAGGTACATTGAAGGAGTGAAAGGTACATTCTAAAAGCTAAGTAAAGTATTAAGAAATAGGAAAATTTCCTTAGAAACAAAAAAAGAAGAATATTGAACTGTTTCATAATATCTGTCCTTCTATAGAAGGACAGATATTATGTAAGTTGTTTTGTTTTTTTAATCATTTCATTGTAAGCAAGGTGGAACCACCACTAGTGTTCAGGCGTTATAGTAAGCAACAAGAGCAGGTATTGAATAAAAAAAATAAATGGGATTCAAAATGGTAGATGATGGCAATTGACACTGCATTTAAATTTTTGAAGATTGTAGTTATCAGGTAAACAAGTAAACGGAAAAATGTCCCACAAGCAAGAAGTTCAAGAAAAGAAACTGTTGGAGTAGAAGCGGCAGTTACATTTACCTATTACCACAGTAAAAACAGGGACCTAGATGCCAATCTAGTCAATCAATCAGTTAAGTGCCATATGTGATACATACTTGGGCAATCATATCTCAAAAGAGACATGACTGACTGGACAGATGATTATCCCGCAGTAGGTTGCCATTAATTGTAGACTTGTTACAAGCCAAGGCTATAGAACCTAATCTATCCTGTTATTTAACCCATAACTGAAGGGAAGAGAGTACCATGCTTAAATTCATATTAATGGGGCATCAGGGAAAAAAAACTTGTTAAAGCAGTTTCCATAAATATATTTGTAAAACAAGATGGAGAGCAGCCATTTAACATCACTGAGAGATTGACTGAAGTTGAGATGCCATGTCAGGATTGATTATATTGCAGATCCTCTTTTGGATTTTGTTGAAAACCCTGAGATGAAGAGCAGGAGCACCCAACCAGACATGGCAACAATACTCAATGTATGGATGAAGGTAGATTTATAAATGTATAAGATGAATTCTGATGAGAAAACTTTATGGCCTCACACAAAGGCCCAACCTTCCTAGCAATAGATGTAACTATAGATTTGATATATTTGTTCCACTACAGTCAGTCAATTAAGTGTCATAAGTGATACAAGCTTGGATGATCATGTCTCAAAAGAGACATGATTGACTGGGCAGGAGATTCCTGGTAGACTGATTGCCAACCAAGACTGTATAACCGAATCTATTGAACCCATAGCTGGAGAGAAAAGCAACAGGTTAATACTTTTCTTAAGGGCATTTGTGCATGAGTGAATGCAACTAATTCAACTGGAATTTGAACTCAGCTCTGATTTTTTGTTCTGAGCTGATATCCACTGCACCATGATGCATGCCTGGGTGTTCATCTCTTTCAAGACATGACTGACTGGGTAGAAGATTTTCCTGCAATAGGTGGCCATAACTTTCTGTGGTAAACTGGTTGCCAACCAAGGCCCAATCTGTTCTATTATTTGACCTATAGCTGTGGGGAAGAGATAGATTACTACATTTCCCAAGGGTATTTGTATGTAAGTGAATGCAATGAATTTAACTGGGATTTGAACTCAGCTCTCCGATTTCTCCTTTTGAGCCGATATCCACTGTACCACAATGCACATCTGACATCCACTTCAGGTTGGTTGAAGAAGTGGAGCCAAGGAAGCACGGTGCATTGCTCTCAAGAAGACTTGAGAAGAAGACAGAACATAAAAAAATAAGATCTATGCAAATATACGTGTACAGGATTATTTTGAAGCTTGTGCACGATTCTTCAAATAGGGCTAAAATGCATTTTCTATAAAAACACAATTTTTAACTTAAGTAAAAAAAAAAAAAAAAATAAACAATAAAGATTAAAATGCTGAGGAGAAAGAGAGCACTTGTGTTCATTTTATATATTAACATTTTTTTTTTATCTTTTAGTAATCTGGATTGAATTTCAAAGTCATTCAGCTTTTCTTTTTTTGTTTTTTTATTCCAAGAACAAAGGGATTTTATCAAGAAACATCAGCATCCATAAAATTCTTCGTTAATTCCTATTCAGCAGCAGACTTCAGTTGAACAAAAAAATTTCTTGATGACTGTACTTTTGTTTGAATATGGAAAGCAGAAATTTCCAGAATGGAATGGAAACTGAAATTATGACTGAATAGCCAATTAGAAAAAACTTGTATCCCTAGATACTAAGAATTGATATAATCATTTATATGTACCAATCACTAGTATTTAATGATTAGTATTAATAATGCAATATATTACAGATCTTTTGTTAAATGGCATTGAAGATGATAATTAGCTCTCAACACAACCACATGATGCTTTCCGCTAAAACTCATCATTGTTGGTTTAAGTTTGTCTAATGTCTTTTTTGGTCTGTCATTGAGGTTATACATTTAAAAGAATTTTCTCTGCTTTGTTGCTTTCATTTAGACCAAGATTTTCTTTGACTAACATTGGGACATTATTTTTCAAATAAATAACTCTTATATTTTAAAACAAGAAAAATATATTGGATTAAAAAATAAAATCTGTTAATTCTTTATATGCTGAAAGTAATATCAATCAGCCAAGTGACAAATTTTACATTTGTATGAATCATATAAATATATTATAGTATATTATAGCAAAAACATTTTGAATTCTACATACATTGAATAGCTATTTCAGTGAGCAAAATCTCACTTCTTCAAACACAATCAAAAACAAACTTTTTTATTTCAAATATGGTCTTGCTGAAATAGCTATTTAATATATTTAACATTTGGAATTTTTTTGATATAATATACATATTTGGCTCTGCAAATAGATAATACATTGACCTCTCCACCTGGATCATATTTAATATTAATAAAATTAATATTAACAGGATTTGGTTTCTGGGATTTTACCTATATGCTTTCTCTTTTTTTGGATGTAATAAATATATATATATATATATATATATATATAATTAATGTGAAGAAGCGTGTCACTTAACTGAGCAGTTTTATGTCGACTTTGAAGTTTTATGAAAAGACCATTGTGATTTTGTCACTCCTCAGGGCTTGTTTCTTCCATTGCTGCTGTTTCTCTGTCTTTTTCTTACTTATATGGAGCTTTGTGTAATTTAATATTTTTGTATGTGAGTAGTTCTACAGATGGTTAATTGCTTTTGATTGCATTTGGTTGACTTAACCTTTTTCTCTCTCTCTCTATATATATATATATATATATACATACACACAAAGTCTGATTAAAAAGTATTGGGACTGTTGCTAGGATAAGAGAACTAACGTAAGCAGTGTGAAGCTACTCAGGACAGATTGACATTGAACTTTGTTGCATAAGTTATATTGTTATCCCTCATTGCCATCGTCTATATCAATGCTTGGAAGGAGAGTGTGGTTGGCCCACCACACCAGAGTGGTTTCATCATTGACCATAGATTGTGCAGCAGTTCTTGTGACTTTTTCAAACATCAAATCCTATTTAAAAAGGAAACAAGATTGAAAGATTTTTACCTTGTCATGAGGCATTGTTAGATCATTGCCTGATGACGAGGTAAAAATCTCGAAACATAGAAATTTCTGTGTGGCAATGTATTATTATTAATTTTAATTAAAAAAACAAACCTTATATATATATATATATATATATATATATATATATATATATATATATTACAATTTTGTAAGTGTCTGTGAATGTATGGTAACCAAGAAAAGAAAACCAAGCAAAAAAGAAAAAAAAAGAAAAAAAAGGTAAATGATAAAATGAAAAACGCAGAAAAAAGCGTAAATGAAATCAACCCAAATCAGATCAAATGCAAATGAGGCATAGCATGTGCTTTGCCAGAGTTATATACAGTATTAAATTCTCCTAAACAGGTTGTCATCAAAAAGCTACTGAATCCAGTCTCATCTGTCCTGCTATTTACCCAGAAAAAAGGAATCAACCATAGTTAGATCAAATGCAAATGATGTATAGCATGTGCTTTGTCAGGGTTATATATAGTTTTGAATTATCTAAAACAGGTTGTCATCAAAAAACTATTGAATCCTGTCTGGTCTGTCCTGCTATTTACTCATAGCTTGGAAGAAAAGATATGTATTCACACCTTTCACAAGGCTATTAACATGTAACTGAATATAATGGACGAGTTTCAGATTTTTCAATCTAAGCACCTACTCATTGCTCCACCGTGACTATATGTGTGTGTGTGTGTGTGTGTGTGTGTGTGTGTGTGTATATATATGTATAATAACCAGTCAATGCATTTCATAAGAAAGAATATTTTCATTCTTGTACAAAATGTTCATAAAGAACTGAACAAGTAAATGAAAAAAAATAATAAAACAATGAATACAGTTTTTTTATTACAAATCAAAGTCAGCGTTGGATTCTGCATTGTGAACAGTTTGGAGGAAATAAGTGGGGGGAAAAATCTCTTTCATTTGAATTGTAGCTTTTGAGGAAAAGAACTGAAAAAAAATGGATGAAGTAAAAAATAAGATAAAGTAATCAAAGAAATTTCCCACGGAACCAACACAAAAAAAAAAAAATAAAAATATTGATAAAAAATCTATACAGAACCAAATAAAAAAATTTTAGATGAATACGAAAGAAGAAATTTTAGTTAAGGCATGTGCCAAAGTTTTTAGGCTGAATATCTAAAATTCTTTTTTCACTGGAAACTATTGCACTCATGTAATATATTCAAACAAAAAAACTTTTTTTGATTTCAAGGTTAATTTATGATTACTTGGGATCATTTAGATACATTATTCATAATCTTTTCTATATTGATATTAAAAGAAAAAAATAGTGCTTTGCTTATATTTCCCTCTGAAAACTATCTTTGATTGTCTTTGACTAGGCAAATAAAACAATCATTTGAACTTTGATTTACTGTATTTTCTTATGTAAAATACAAGAAATTTTGAATGAAAGATAAAGGTAAAAAGGTGGAATTATATTTTATGCAAATACATGTCTTCAGAAATTTTTTAATCAGTCATTAATTGCCATACATAACACATCGGGGTAATCATGTCTCTTTTGATCCATGATTGACTTTTTTAAAAGATTTTGCTGTCTTAAGTTGCCTTTACTTTCTGTGGTAGACTGGTCGCCAACAAAGGCTATAGAACCCAATCTGTCCTTCTATTCAACCCATAGCTGGAAGGAGAAGAAATGGATTATTATTTTTCTCAAGGATATTTGTGCCTAAGGGAATGAAACAAATTCAACTGGAATTCAAACCTTTGATTTCTCATTCCAAGCTGATATCTGTTCTGCCACAACACACAGAAATTTTTACTCAGCTCAAAACACCACATCTTTAAAATAACAAAATTGCAAAAATACTGTCTTGTTCACAAAGGTTTGTTTATATTTTGATTTCTTTATTTTTTTTTAGAAAGTCTTCTCTTCATTCTTAACAAAAAACAATATTTTTGTTTATTTTCATAGTTGATTAATATTGTGGATTATACCATTTGACATTCCGAAAAAAAAGTTCTATAGAAAAGGCTAAGTAATAGTAATTCTTTCACTCATTGTCATTCCTTTTTTACAACTTTGGTTATAAGGTGGAGTTTCACATGTGTAAAAAGCGTCCCCCACTGTTAGTATGTTTATTTTGAATGTCTTACTTTTCTCCTGTGACTTTTTGTACTCTTTCACAGGAATTTAGAATATGCCAATTGCACCTTTGCACTAATGAGGCATCCTGGATATGATGATCAACTACATCCAGGTCCTGGATATGATGATCAACTACATCCAGGTCCTGGATATGATGATCAACTACATCCAGGTCCTGGATATGATGATCAACTACATCCAGGTCCTGGATTTGATGATAAACTACATCTGACAGCAATACCTCTAATTGGAAAGTTTTGAGGAGCATAGAACAGCTTCTTAATTGCTGTTGTTCCCAGGTCCACCCTGACTTGAGTTGGTAGAACCTGTTAGGGTCCCAGCTATAGACAAATAGTTAACCCCAAAATTGGGGTCAAAACACTATGAAAGTATAAAAATAGATTTTTATTGTGAAAAATCCAGCAATACCTTTTTGGAGAAGAAAATATTTCCTACAATACATTTATGAAGAAAAAATATGACAAACAATATATTTTTGAAGAAAAAAATATTTATACATCTGACTCTTAACAAAACCCTCTTTACAAAAATATGTCAATGAAATCTCATCTACAAACTGATTCTTACAAAGAATACATATTTTATTCATACAAATCTGAAGTAAAAATTTTCTCAGCATTAAATAACCCACTGAGGAGTTGATATGCCAGAATACAAAATGAACCAAACATTCATTCTTTCATTTTAAAAGACTTTTTGAAAAAGTCTTTTAAAATGAAGAAGAATGAATGAAGACATCTTGAGTTTTCAAAAAAACAAAAAGAAAAATACACAAAAGATTTTTTCATGAAAATCTGACAAAATTAACCTTTTCACTATAACTGAACCTTAAAACAAAAAAAAATACCCTAAGACCCCACCTTTTTAGCATTAAATAACTGTTGGGGCACCTTCCCTGTTTACACTAATATGGACTCTTCCTAAGACTACATATAGTAGTAGTCATTAGTGGGCTACAGAGTGTTAGTGTATCCCAGTGATCTAGTCCTGAGGGTAACATTGCCAAGTCTCACGTCTCATATTATCTCACATTCTCCCATATTCGACTAACCGTATTGTACAATGTTCTACTAACCTTCCCTGTACATATTTCCTCTTCAATATATTGCATTTTCTACCATATTACTCTGCATTGTGTATTTATTAGATCTAACCTCAGACCCACAACAATAACCCACAGAGGTTGATATGCTGTTAAACAAAACACAAACTCTTAAGTTTCTATCATGTCAACCCATATAAACTACACAAACACATGGTCTCTAATTTAAAACTTTATGAAATTAATGTTTAAATGTTTTCTTGGAATAAGAAATCGAAGAGCCCAGTTTAAATTCCAGTTGAGTTCATTGCATTCATTTACATACAAATACTCTTGGATGACGGTATTAATCCATCTCTTCTTCCCTCAGCTACGGGATAAATAACAGGACATATTGGGTTCTATTGCCTTTAAATTGGGTTCTGTTGCCTTAAAAAAATTTTCATTAGTATAATTCTACTTCAGCAGCTTTTTTTCTTGCACTTCCCATCTGTGGAATTCTCTTCCGCATACTTGCTTTCCTGACAGTTACAATCTCCAAAAATTTAAATGTAAAGTCAATAGTCATCTCCTATCTCACTAACTTACATCCTCTCTCTCATGCTTTTTTCTTCGTCCACCCCACTCTCATCAGTATTCTCTTCCTTCTCCTACTCTCTTCCTGACACCCACTGCAATCTCTCATTCCTCATAACATTCCTCCTATGTAACCCCCTGCACAACAGTGGCAGTAAAATTCCTTGCGTGGGGCGACACGATTAAAAAAAAAAAATGTGTCGTCACAGAAATAAATTTAAATTGCAATAATTAGCTTATTCTTCTATTTAGTCACAATAGAATTTTTTTTAAAATTTGGCTAAGCAATTAACTTTTCCCTCCTATCATTCCCAACCCAATGGTCAAGCCCCATATCTCCCACTACCATAGAAGAAATTACTACTAAGATTCTGCTAGTTTAACCCTTTAATAGCCAATATTCCCCCACCCATTCCTTTACTAGACCAAGCCACCATCATAAGAATTTGTCTGCATTCTTTGTTTAAACAGGATTGACAATGCATGTCTTAAACCGACAAGTTGAAAATGGCTATTTCTCCTCTAAATTTTATCTGAATTTACAGATAAATGTGTATATATATATATTGATTGATTGATTGTTTAATTACTTAGTTTCTGGTCTTAAGATTAAACCAGTGCACATTTGTATTAAAAAGTGTTCAATACAATTATGTTGTAGAACTTTTTAATATTTTCCATTTGTAAACGAGTTATTACGCGACCTAGGTTTCTATTGTGAGTGGCGTCTTCAGGCGATTTTTAATAACTAATTTTACCATTTACCATTTTTTTAAGAATGCTCATGTAACGGTGGTTTTTTTTTTTTTTTTTAAACATTCACATGGCTGGGAATTTTTGAATGTGCAATTTTTAAAATTACAAGGAATTATGGTGTTTTCATCCATAGTTGTATGAACCTTAGAGGTATTTTTTTTTAGTATGGTTACACTTTGTCAAAATTTCTGTTCTTTCATTCAATAGTTTGTTTTTGTTTGGGAATAGCATAATCTCTAATTTTTCTTCTTGGCACAGTCTACATATTTTGCCACCGTTGTAAGGTTTGGCTGTTTTTACTATACTCCACATTATGTCTGGGTCTTTTCCATATTTTGATTTTAATTTCCACATGTGGCTAGCCAATTTTGTACAGTTTTTTTAAGTTTTCTATTTTGAATGTAGACTTGTGATTGAATCACCTGGTCTTAAAAATGTCTTTGGTTGATCCCAAATATATTTTATTTTGGCCATTTAAGTCATGCATCTTTGCCTTGTCATGGTAGAAACCTTGGTCATATAATAACTCTTTTACAAATGGAAAATATATATATATATAAGAAAAATTACGACAGACACGTTATTTCATGGTAAACCATCGTCAGCTTCCGTCTTTATTTTACAAAAGATTTTACATGATGGTTTGCCTGAAATAGGCCTATACTTCTGATTCACCATGAAATAACATGTCTGTCTTAACTTTCCTGATATTTGCTCTATATGTATTTATATGCATATATGCTTAGAGCTCTCTTTGAGAGTTATCCTACCACTGTATGTACAGGATACTCCTTTGGATTCTTCTATACCCATACTGCATACTGATATATATGTGTATGTATATATATATATATATATATATATATATATATATATATATATATATGTGTGTGTGTGTGTGTGTATATATATATATATATATATATATACACACACACACACACAAATACACAAGGGTTTTTATGATAATACAAAACCTTATTTTGAAAAATTAAATATTCTAGTGACATTGAGATTTTCATGAATAATACGGTACAACTGTAAAAAAAAAAAATTTACATAGGGATGATTCTATCATGGCATTGTATTTAACTCAAGGATGTAACTCATTCTGTTTTCAAGCTTTGGAAACATGGGATTGTATTATATACAAGAATACATGGAATATTCAAAATAAAACATCCTCCTTTAACTAAGAAGAACAGGAATACAGTCTACTTGGATTTTAGCAAAGATACACAAGAACAAAGGCCTTGTATTTTGCATCTTGTGGATACGCCATATTTATGCAAGAACAAACTGATTTTATTAAGAAATATCACATCCATTAAATTCTATATCCATTAAAGATGATGGTGATCCAGTTAACCTTTCTTCATTATATATAAACTGCTAGGATTTCTTGAAAAAGATTGTGGACAAGTTTCACATTTTCTTTCTGCATGGTTTCCACTTCAAGAATTTCCTCTTTTGAAATTGTTTCCTAACCAAGATAACAAAAACCCTTCAACCCTGTTATTCAACATGAAGAATGAGGTACTGGATTCATGCCTATACAAGGGTATCAGCATAGAAGTTAACAGTACAGCTTTGGGTGGAATTTGTACTTGTCAATAACAAACTTATTTTCCAGTGATATGTGAACATTCTTCAGTAAGTATAATGAGCTACGAAAAAAAGTGGAAAAAAAAGGACTACATATAAAAAAAGTGGAAAAAAAAGGACTACATATCAAAAAAGTGGAAAAAAAAGACTACATATAAAAAAAGTGGAAAAAAAAACTACATATAAAAAAAATGGAAAAAAAAAAGACTACATATGAACTACAATAAAACCCAAATGCATGGTCATCAGTAAAAAGAGGAGATCAAAATGCCAACACTGAAATCAAACAGGTGCAAAAATTTAAATACCTGGGAAGTATTCTAACTGAAAACAGAAACCGTGACACTGAGATCAGAGGGTGAATTGGCATGGCCAATGATGTGTTCCAAAAGCTGAGTAGGGTTAGGGTTATTGAGAGATAGAAAAATTTTGCTGGAAACAAAGAAGAGCATACTATATTTCAATGTGATATCTGTATTTCAATGCGGCAGTGAATGCTGGACAATCTCCTCAAAGATGAGAGACTTGAAGCAACCAGAATGTGTTTCTGCAAAAGGATGCTGAAAATACCATAGATCAAACATGTGAGCAATGATGAAGTTTTTGAGAGGATGAAAATGAAAAGAAAACTAATACCTAATATCAGGAAAAGACAGCTGAAGTTCCTAGGACATGTAACGAGAAAAAAGGGCTTAGAGAATCTGACAGTCACAGATCAGACAGAGGGAAAAAGAGACAGGGGAAAGCAATGTGTAATATACTTGATGGGTTTGTGTAAATGGATGGCAGAGTGGAGTTTGGGTAGTGTAAGAAGAGAAAGCGTCCAAGAGATAGGGAGATATGGAAGGCCATGATCACCTATCTCCTAAAGGGCAACAGCATACAGAGAAAGAAAAATGTTCTGTTCACATAATTAAGTTATCAGAGAGAGGATTTGGAGGATTTCTTAAGAAAAGATCCATCGGCAAACATTTCCTACAAAATAATTAGTCTCAGAAAGCTTGCAAAGAAATCTACTTTTTTGTTGATTTCAAGACAATATAAATATGAACAAAATTATACTCATGATGACATTCATATTGTAAATATTTCTTTAAAAATCATTTTCATGAAATGTGCTTAGTTTCAAATCTCTATAGTTTGTTAAGTCCAAATTCAAGCCTTGTGTACTGTATTCGGATGTGCGTTGTAGTGCAGTGGATATTGACTCGAAAGGACAAATCAAGGTGTCGAGTTCAAATTCCAGTTGAATTCCTTGTGTAATACCACGTTTGCCGGCTGGCAAACCACAGGCCAAATCCTGGTCAAGACAGCACCAATTGTGTAACACATCAGGCTGGGCTAGCCATCTAATATGATGCTCGTTCTCGTTGATGGTCGTGATGATCCCGGTTGTGACACTGCCACCCAGCTGGCCAGTTGGTTTGGTCACTGTTCCTGGTCGTGACATTCAGAGTGCTGAGTTCAAATTCCAGGCGAGTTCCTTGTATTCACTTATGCCCAAATACCCATGGGAAAAATATTAATCTGTCTGTTCCCTCCAGTTATGGGTTAAATAACAGGACAGATTGGGTTCTATAGCCTTGGCTGGCAACCAGTCTACCACAGAAAGCAATGGTAACCTACTGCGGGATAATCTTCTGCCCAGTCAGTCATGTCTCTTTCAAGACATGACTGCCCGAAGCATGTATCATGTATGGCACTTAACTAGTGTATTCACTTTCACACTAAAGTCCTTAGAAAAGGCATAAATCAATCTCTTTTTCCAACTCAACAGATTAAACTCTAGAGCAGACTGAGTTCTTCAGCCTTGACATGCAGCCAGTCAAGGAGAAGAGCAATCTGAACTCAAAATTGTGAAGAAGCAACAGATAAACTACTCGATTATCTTTCTCAAGAAGACACAGAAGTTCACAGAAAATAAAGCAAAGATAAATTATAGCCGATGCCCTGAAGGGATATAGCAATAAAAAAAAATGCAAATAAGTAGCAGACTGAAATGAGTAAAGAACAGAACTTTGTCTTGAGCTATGGAATCATATAAATATCTCATCTCTTATTATTATGCCTCCGAGCCCAATTTCTTTATTTATATACGTAAACTGTTGAGGTGTGCAATTTCTATCTCTGGAATAAGCAGGCCCCAAGCATTATGGCGAGTTGTCATATATCACTTTAATCTTGTTAACAGTCTTGTCCGGATAATGTTTGTGTAACACTGTGCAAAGAAAAAGAAATGCTTACATTATTCTATGTGACTCTCCCTCCTGTCCAATAACGTCACTATGGAACAAAAGAAAAATCCGATATGAAGACGACAATTTTGCAGAAGAGAAAGCATTAAAGTTTAACCAAAAACAATGACAAGATAGTAAAAAGAAGACAAAAAAATTGTACATTGATATTGATTGTACAAAAAAAAACATTTCCTTGCAATCTATCCTCATAAGTAGCAAAAGGTCTGTATGAAACACACCCAAACAGTTTGAATAATTTGTGAACTGGTTTTGCAGTCTGGATCTAACTTGGCAACCTTACTTCCTTTCACATGCCTGAATGGACATTCTCCTTTGAAGTTACTTAGTCGATAGTGAGACAGCACAGATTTTATGCATTATATGGATGTTGCACTGACAATAACTGCTCAAGTAGAAATGTAAAGTTCCATTAGCCAACAGTACAGTCCAGATTTGGCTTCCTGTGATTTTTGCTTTTCCAAAACTGAAATTACTGCTGAAATATTAAGGAGAATGCAATGAAGCAGCCGATGATTATTCTTGAAAAATAGACTCTACCAACTGTTCATAAAAGTGATACAGAGATATATGTTTTTATCTTAATAGATTCCTTTTCTATGGGTTATCAACCCTTTGCCGGCTATTTAAATCTAGGAAATTTTTTAGATTTTAAGAAATAAGAATAAGAAATCTGCCCAGGCTGAAAAAGTAAACCTAGCTGAGTTTCTTTTTAGAAATAACAATGCTTCAGTGGTAGAAATCCTACTAATTAACCCATAGTTGGGGGAAATGAGGGATATTCATACCTTCACCAAGGGTATTTGTGTGTAAGTGACAACAGCAAATCCAATGAAAATTGGAACTCTATTCCCTGATTAACAATTCCAAGGCATTTTTCATTATGCCACAGGCACATCCAATCTTACAACACCTGGCATTTTAACCAGTCACCAATCTAGGTTTTGTCCAAGCTCAACTTCAGTTATATGGAAAATGGTTATGTGGCCATAAACCAGAGCCATATATGTGAAATCGCAAAAAGGAATAATTTTAAAAAGTCTAAAGTATCATTGCAGAGGTCAGCATATAAACTAGAATCAGTGAACCAAGTTCAAATTCCTGCCACGTCCCCCAGTTATGGATTAAATTGTAGTTTCAATTGGGCTCTCATGTCTTGTGTGTCAGGCAGCCAAGAATGAATTACTAAGAAAGTAATGAGAAACCCCTCTACTCACTTTCCCAAAGAGTCATAACAATTCAAAGGTAATAAAGAAAAGGACACTGTGGAGAGCTAGGATTACTGGTTATATGAAAGAACATAGAATTGTATTAAAAGAAAGTGTGCTATTGGTCAAAGTAGGATATTTTATCACATGAAAAAGTCATACTCTTTCCTGACATTCACTAATCTTCCCCATCCCACACATTTGTGTATCTTTCTCTATCTATCAATATATACACATATTTTTTTCTAAACATGTTTTGTTAAATATAACAGACAATGAATATCTATTATGTTTAATTATGAGCCATTCTAAACATCATATTTTGACTTTAATTTCAGGTGAAAATGAAGACAAAAATAGTCCAACGTTTTGATATTTTTTCATTCTGCTGATTCTAAGCTTTCAGTTCACATGAGCCATCTTCAGAGAGGTTACAGGGATGTTAAGAAAGACATCCACCATCAAAAATGATATTATCTTGTGTTGACATAGAACATTGTTATGTGACAATAACAATCACCGAATATCAGACGCAGGTCATTAATTTGTAATATGGTTCTATGACGTCACATTACATGAGAGACTGAAATGTTCACAGAACCATATGTCTAAATGCACTGTAATGTGTTGTGACCAGATTGAAATGAGATTTTATTGAGTGTGGGTTGATTTGATTTAACATCTGAAGGTTCTTTTTACTGTGTGTATTATTGTATTATATATATATATATATATATATATATATACACACACACATACCATATATTTATATACTTGAGTTTAGTCTAAATTTTTAAGATGAGTTTTACTAAAAAATAAAGGGTTGCGCTACGTACAGGTAATGTTTTGCTGAGTGTAGTGGATTGGTAAATAGGAATGTACCTATTTGGATATATTAAGCAGAGGAGATATAAAGTGTATAGTAAACAAAGAGACAGACAAAAAGTTGACTTCTGTTCATGTGTCATAGAATGACACAATACAGTCATATGGTGTCATTGATAGAATTTTTAAGTCACTTGGATGCACTAGAATTTGTTGGGACTTGGATTCGGTGTTTTGCAGACTAGGCTAGGGCTATAAAATTGAAAAACCATCAAGTAAAAAGTGGAGAAAATGAAATAACTGAACTTTTTTCAGCTGTGATATGTTTTGAAACTATTTTCTGTTATGGCATATCCTAAGCAATTGGAAAATTTCATTTTTGTCAAAATTGCAGAAATTACAAAGTTTATGACCTAAAAAAATTCTCATTGCAGAAAGAACAAAATTTCTCATCAAAAATGTAGAAAAGACTTAAACCTATCAAAATGTAAAATTACATACATACGTGTGTGTAAGTTTGTGTGTGTATATATATATATATATATATAAACACACATACACTAACCATGGATGGAACACAAGAGGAATGACAAGGTTTTAGAGAGGATGAACACAAAAAGGAAACTGATATTTAACATTAAGAAAAAACAGCTGAAATCTTGGAACATGTAATGAGGAGGGAGTGCTTGGAGAACCTGATGCTCTCTAGACGAATAGAGGGAAAGAGAGACAGGGGAAAGCAATGCATGACATATTTGATGGACTTGACGAGATGGATGGTGGAGCAGAGATTGATTGGAATAACAGGAGAAGGGATATTCAGAGGGACAAGGGAAAGCAATGCATGACATACTTGACGGACTTGAGCAGATGGATGGTGGAGCAGAGATTGATTGGAATAACAGGAGAAGGGATATTCAGAGGGACAACAGAAAGCAAAGCATGACATACTTGATGGACTTGAGCAGATGCATGGTGGAGAAAAGATTGAGTAAATTAATAGAACAATGGGTATTATAACTGACAGGCGATAGAGAGATGTGGAGAGCCGTGATCCCCTACATTCTAAAGGAAATAGAAGAGAGAGAGAGATATTGACAATATCTTCATATTAACAGAAAACATGAATTTAAAACTCTTAAAGAAACATTTGAAAGTAACTATCTTTTAGAATTCAATCATAAACTAAACATGAGAAATATAATCTCACTAGCAGTATAGCCCGGCATTGCTCGGGTGCAATGAAAGCTTTAAAACTAATCCATGGTCCTGGAGCTCAGACTCAATCTAAAGAATATTTGTGTGAAGTTTGGTGAGAATTGGATAAAAATTGTGGATTTGTATAAAGGACATACAGACAGATAAACAGACACACACACAAACATCTTGCCTTTTATATATATTATCAATTTTCTGCACTATTGTAAGACCTGTAACCTTGAAACTTCTGAATATCATTTCTTATGTCTTTGTCTATGAGTGTATCAAATTTGATTAAAATCCAACCACTCCTTCTATAAACTGATTTTTTTGATTATCGATTTTCAATATTTACCTCAACACAAAACCTAGCTAAGAACACTCGCAGATGCTTATAATACAACTGTGTAAATTTTCAAGAAAATTGGTTCAGCTGTTTCGGAGTCTATAGGTAATGGATACACACACACACACACACACAGACAAAGTTCCATTTATAAATAAGTTTAGATGAGACAGAAAAAAAAAACAACAAAATTAACAGGGATGAAAGCTATTTCGATTCTTGCTCCTTGGAAAAACTTCTACCTGACTGACCAAGTCTTCAGAGGCAGAGCTGTACAAACAACACTTGTGAATTTGTGAGGCTATTTATGTATAGTTGGAGAGAGAAGAGATGGATTCATGCCTTTCCTAAAAAAATTTGCATCAAAATGATTATCAATTCAGTCAGTTATGTGCTATAAGTGATACATGCTTTGGGCAATCATGTCTTGAAAGAGACTGACTGGGCAGAAGATTATCCTGCAGTTAGTTGCCATTGCTTTCTGCGGTAGACTGGTTGCCAACCAAGGCTATTGAACCGTGTCCTTCGCTATAGCAACAATCATGATAGAACCCAATCTGTCCTGTTATTTAACTCATAGCTAGAGGGAGAAGTGATGTATTATATTATTATGTATGAATTAGTGCGGGATCAGTTTATTACTTAATGACAATAGAAAACCAAACTCCCACTTTATGACCAGTAGAAGTCTTTATCACAATTCCAACTATTATATTCAGTCAGTTAAATGCTATATGTGATACACGCTTTGGGCGATTATGTCTCGAAAGAGACATGACTGACTGGGCAGAAAGTTATTCCACAGTAGGTTGTCATTGCTTTCTGTGGTAGACTAGTTGCCAGCCAAGCTTATAGAACCCAATATGTCCTATTATTTAACCCATAACTAGAGGGAAGGGACAGATTGATACCTTTTTCAAGGGATTTGTGTGTAAGTGAATGCAAGGAATCCAACTGAAATTCGAATTCAGCTCCCAAATTTCTCATTCCAAGCTGATATCCACTGCACCTTTCCCAAGGGTATTTGTGCATAAGTGAATGCAACGAATTCAACTGGAATTTGAACTCAGCTCTCCGATTTCTCATCCCGAGCCAATATCCACTGCACCTTTCCCAAGGGTATTTGTGCGTAAGTGAATACAACGAATTCAACTGGAATTTGAACTCAGCTCTCCGATTTCTCATCCCGAGCCAATATCCACAGCACCTTTCCCAAGGGTATTTGCGCGTAAGTGAATGCAAGGAATCCAACTGAAATTCGAACTCAGCTCTCCGATTTCTCATTCCGAGCCAATATCCTCTGCAACTTTCCCAAGGGTATTTGTGCATAAGTGAATGCAACGAATTCAACTGGAATTCGAACTCGGCTCTCCGATTTCTTGTTCTGAGCTGATATCCACTGCACCACAACGCACATAACAATCTCAACCGAAGTTTAACCCTGCTCTTTTCATCCACAATCTGAACCACTATTCATCATATCTTCTTTCCTGTAAATTTGGAAAAAATGTATAAATATGCCAACAGCAGTTGAAGGGTTAAATTATCACAAATAATAATAGGCTTAATTAAATGGTTGTTTTATTCTCCAGCAATTATATATGTAAGGAAATGGAAAGTAATTCAATAATTAAAAAAATGTATATGATAGATTTAAACTGACACATCAAGTGATACATATTAATTTGCAGTAATCACAATGAGTCACAATCCTCAAGTCAAAAGCTACTTATTAATTTCTATTTTAAAGTTTTGGCAAAGTTCCTGACCTTGTTGCAATGTAGTCTAATGGCAGAAGAAGCATTGCATTATAGTCTCCGCATACACAGTAGTTTTCTGAAAGTTTATTCTCCTGTTGCACAGTCACTCAAGAAATGTTTTGAAGTCTCTGCTAGCTAACAAATTTAAGTGCATTGCTAGACTGGCAGTTAGGTCTCATCCTTTTACTGTTGAAATTGTTAGATATAATCTTAAATTCTATGCTAATAGTTTCTTTCTTGCACTTCTTGCATGTGGAACTCTCATCCAGTTCTTTGCTTCCCTGTCAACTACAATCTTCAAAAATGTAAATGCAATGTCAATTTTCGTTTTCTCTCTCCTTGAATACTGTCCTTTTATTTTCCTCTCTTTTCTCAATAACGTTTTTTGACTTCGTCAGTCTTTTTCATCTTAGTGGCATTGATTTTGTTTATTTTTCCTTCAAAAATGTCTTGTTGGAAATATTTTTCCTTAAAAAATGTATAGTTTTCTATAAAAGTTTATTTTTATGTATACTAGCAGTAAAGCCGAGGTGTAATGAAAGCTTTAAAACTAATCAATGGTCCTGGAGCTCAGACTCTTTGGACCTTGACTAAAAAGCAATAGTTGTTTCCAGTTAAAGCCAAACCGTAGACTGAAAGAAAAATGAATGGATGTAAGTCAAATTTTGATTTCCTGCTATCAATATCAAATAAGTTTTTTTGTCGTAAAATGAATTTTGAAGGCTAAATAAATCCTCTGAGTAAATGGTATCATGGCTGAGACTAAGAAGTACAATTATACTTACTTAGAGCCAAACCTGAAGCAAAAACTTAAATAAAAAGGCTGAAAAAAAATAAATACAGACATACAGGCAGATAAACAGACACACACACAAACATCTTGCCTTTTATATATATATATATTATCGATTTTCTATGCTATTGTAAGAACTGCAACCTTGAAACTTCTGAATATCATTTCTTATGTCTTTGTCTATGAGTGTATCAAATTTGATTAAAATCCAACCACTCCTTCTATAACCAGATTTTTTCGATTATCGATTTTCGATATTTATCGGGGATACCTCTACACAAAACCTAGCTAAGAACACTCGCAGATGCTTATAGTACAACTGTGTAAATTTTCAAGAAAATCAGTTCAGCTGTTTCGGAATCTATAGGTAACGAACACACACACAAAGTTCCATTTATAAATAAGTTTAGATATTTCTATAAAAGTATTTTTATACTTTTATAGTGTTTTGACCCCAGTTTGGGGATTGACTATTTACCCATAGCTGGGACCCTAACAGGTGCTACCTTTGTGGCTTTACTACCTTGTTTGAAGTAAAATGATTTTACCAAAAAGAAAAAAAAAAAGTATATGTTTTAAGCCTCACTGCCAATTGGTCATCCCCACCTGTCCTTTATCATTATGAGAGCCAGATCAAGAAGATTTCCTACCCTTTGGAGCTCTTAATAAATTTCATCTTTTGTTGTCTCTCCTAAACCTTATTCCACCCTCCAGTTACTCAAGCTTGGTTCGGCAGGTTATGTATGATTTTCTACTCTCCCACTTGCCCTGTGAGTATCAGATTTTCAAGCCCTTTTTCCTCATTTTGTGCCCTTGAAATTTTAACTGTCTTTTTTTGATGTTAAATGTGTTCGTTGTGTTTACATTTTTTCTAAAACTTTGGCATTGCTAACAAGTTCACTCCTTAATATTCTCAGCATTCTTCTGTAATCAAGTCTTCAAGTCACTGAGAAGGCTGTCCAAATCTCACTGCCATAGAGGGGAACTGATATTATCTAACAGTTCAGTTTTCTTTGTTTCTACTGAAATTCTTCTTATTTCTAAATAATTTGCTTAGTGTTTAGAAGGCATCTTTAGCTATCCCAATGAACATTTAGGTTTCAATATTGCACATTCTGTCTTCTGTTAAAACATTTTTTTCAAGATTTAAATTGTTTGATTTTGATATCTCTAATTTGTAATTTGTTTATTGGACTGTTTTTTTTTTTTGCTCACAAGCATGCATTCTGTCTTTTTGCAATTTATGTTTAGTCCTTTATTTTTGCTAACTTTCACCACCTTCTGTAAGATTTCCTATAGTTTTTTTTCGAGATCTGCTCTCAATATTATGTCCTCTGCATATTCTGTGGCAAATGTTTTTGAGGTTAGAAGAAATACCTAAACAATAGCTGTCCCATCTACTCTTAATATTATGTCCTCTGCATATTCTATGGCAAATGTTTTTGAGGTTAGAAGAACTACCTAAACAATAGCTGTCCCATCTGCTCTCAATATTATATCCTCTGCATATTCTATGGCAAATGTTTTTGAGGTTAGAAGAACTACCTAAACAATAGCTGTCCCATCTGCTCTCAATATTATGTCCTCTGCATATTCTATGGCAAATGTTTTTGAGGTTAGAAGAACTACCTAAACAATAGCTGTCCCATCTGCTCTCAATATTATGTCCTCTGCATATTCTATGGCAAATGTTTTTGAGGTTAGAAGAACTACCTAAACAATAGCTGTCCCATCTGCTCTCAATATTATGTCCTCTGCATATTCTATGGCAAATGTTTTTGAGGTTAGAAGAAATACCTAAACAATAGCTGTCCCATCTGCTCTCAATATTATGTCCTCTGCATATTCTATGGCAAATGTTTTTGAGGTTAGAAGAACTACCTAAACAATAGCTGTCCCATCTGCTCTCAATATTATGTCCTCTGCATATTCTATGGCAAATGTTTTTGAGGTTAGAAGACCTACCAAAACAACAGCTGTCCCATCTGCTCTCAATATTATGTCCTCTGAATATTCTATAGCAAATGTTTTTGAGGTTAGAAGAACTACCTAAACAATAGCTGTCCCATCTGCTCTCAATATTATGTCCTCTGCATATTCTATGGCAAATGTTTTTGAGGTTAGAAGAAATACCTAAACAATAGCTGTCCCATCCATTATAGGAGTAAACAGTAGAGAAAGGAAATGAGATACAAAGTAACAAATGACACAGCCTCAGAAGGCACAGCAACTCCAGGAAAAAATGCTCAAAAGACCAAGTCTTGTTGACTGCTGGTTTTGCTATTGTTTACATTGAGAGGAAATGCTGACAGAAGCCCAGATCTAGACAAATTACAAAGAGGCCTGTTTCTGAACATGCCAAGCTGTTCTGCTGCTGATGGAAAAAAAACTCTTATGTAAATGTTTTTCACAAACATGTCACATGCAGTTCAGAGACTCTCTTGCATCTGTAACAACACGTATTTTTCACAGTCGGTTAGATTGTGCCTACCAAGAATGAATCCTGGTAGGATTTCTAATTCTCTCAGAATCACTTCACTGTAATGGTTCAATAAGTCTGGTGAGTAAACACATACTTGTTTTACACCCCTTTCTATTTTTGTATATTTACTGACTTCATTTTCTATCCAAATGCAAGCATTTTGCTGATCGTACAGGCTGTGACTGATTCTTATCTAATCTAAATCTAAACTTATTTATAAATAGAACTTTGTGTGTGTGTGTGTGTGCGTCCGTTACCTATAGACTCTGAAACAGCCAAACTGATTTTCTTGAAAATTTACACAATTGTATTATAAGCGTCTGCGAGTGTTCTTAGCTAGGTTTTGTGTCAAGGTACCCCCGATAAATATGGAAAATTGATAATCGAAAAAATCGGGTTGTAGAAGGAGTGGTTCGATTTTAATCAAATTTCATACACTCATAGACAAAGACATGAGAAACAATATTCAGAAGTTTCAAGGTTGCAGTTCTTACAATAGCATAGAAAATCGATAATATATATATATATATATATATATATATATATATATAAAAGGCATGATGTTTGTGTCTTGTGTCTGTTTATCTGTCTGTATGTCCTTTATACAAATCCACAATTTTTATCTTATTCTCACCAATCTTCACACAAATATTCTTTAGGCTGAGTCTGAGCTCCAGGACCATGGATTAGTTTTAAAGCTTTCATTTCACCCGAGCAACGTCGGGCTATACTGCTAGTAAATATATAACAATGTAAAATCCTCTTCCAATTAATTTCATATAAAAACCCAAGAGAAACAGATTATGAAGACATTTAATATATATATGTATATATACTTATTTAATATATATATATATATATATATATACTTACTGAAAATTACTTAATTGAAAATCCCAAGAGAAATTACTATACAATGATTTGTACTCTTGGGGCATGAAAAGTGTGGCTTTTCAGAAGAGTTTTATTATAGGTCAATCTAAAAATCAGTCTCAAATCATATAAAATCTTGAAATTGCTCTTATAGCTGCCAGCAACATGTTCAGACATTTCAATAAAATTTCTTGTTTCAAAATTGGACGCCTCAACTGATTATATAGCTTTTCCAATATATCTTATTCATTATTAAATGTCAGAGAAGCATTATGAAAACAGACACACATACTTATATATGAACTGGAATCAAATGTGGATTAAATTCTGACAGAATTATAGAATAAAGAACTAGTAAGAAGCTTTTATAAATTTAATGTATCACTTTTATTTAAGTTTCATCAGAAAATTTTGAAGATGAATTATGAAAGAGAAATTCAGAATTAAAGTATAGTTTTTGTTAACGTTGGTAATAGAAAAAAGCCATAAGATATGAAGATAAGACAGTGTTGATAGCAATACAAAAAGAGAACTACAGGACCTCTTAAAAAATGTAGATGGACAGATCTGAAGGAGACTACCACCACCTTTAAATTTGTTGCTTTTTTGTTTTTTTTCACTTTTTCAGCGCACTCTTATCGATTATTGCATAAAGTTTTTGATTATCAATAAAAATTTGCAAAAATTTTAATATTTAAACAAATTTGAGGCGGGGCTCATTTTCTCATACAATATTATAGTAAATTGATCCTCCATTTTGGAACCACTTGCTTTGGTGTTGCTTTGTTTTGTTTTTTTGGAGACGAGTTGTTGCTCTTGTTTTTATCAAGTTTTCTTCAGTTCTTGCGATGACATCTTCCTTGCAAACTCCAAGAATGGCATAATTCAAAAATTTTGCAAAGGATTCAGTTGTTGAATATCTGCAATCAAAAATATTAATTGCACAGAATCGATGTACTATAAAATTATATGAAAAACTAACCCCCCACCCTCACCAAAATTGTTTAAATGTCAAAATTTTTACAAATTATTTTTGTCATTCGGAACATTTAGGGTTTAATTGATAAGATTGCACTGAAAAAAGTAAAAAAAAAAAACAAGTGACAATCAACTCATTTTCAGGTGGTGGTAATGTCGTACAGGCAAGTGATACCAAAATGGAGGATTGATTTACTGTAACGTAGTATGAAAAACTGAGCCCTCTCTAAAATTGTTCAAATACTGAAATTTTTCCAAATTTGTTTTGTCTATCAGAAAGTTTAGGGTGTTGGTTGGTTGTTTTGTTTTTATGACTTATCAACCTCGGCAGATCATTTATTGCCAACTAAATTTTATTTATTTGTTTTTTTTAATCGTATCACCCCGAGCAAGGCAGTAACGCCACTGATGTGCAGGGGGCTATGTAATAGTGAAAAGATCGGAAAAGAGAAAGCCGGAAACCATATCCTAAACAGGGAACAAGGGATGAGCTTCTAAACCTGTTCAATAGACATGGGTGGAGTGTGAACTGGGCAATATATAGATCTATCTACTCCAATTGAAAAAAAAAACAAAGTGATAAGATTGGAAAAGAGAAAGCTGGAAACCACATACTAAACAGGGAACAAGGGATGAGCCTCTTAACCTGTTCAATAGACATGGGTGGAGTGTGAACCGGGCGATAGATAGATCTATCTACTCCAATTGAAAAAAAAAAACAAAGTGAGAAGATTGGAAAAGAGAAAGTCAAAGTTATTGCTGCTAATACCTTTTTCTTTCAACAATTTATTGTTGTTTTTTACATAAGTTTTTGTGTCTAGTAATACTTTTTTCTTTTCAAGTATCAAGATTCATTGGGATTTGTTTTTAATGGCAGGGTCCCCAAGTCCTACCCTTGTTATTTAACCTATAACTGGAGGGAAGGGGCGGATTAATACCTTTCCCAAGGGTACCAGTGCTTAAGTGAATGCAGGGTATTCAACTGGAATTCAAACTTGGCTCACCGATTTCTCTTTCTGAGCCGATATCTACTGCACCACAATGCACATCCGTCACTAAACGCTTGCAGCATCTGGTATTCCCAAGCGGTCACCCATCTAAGTACTGACCAGGCTCAATGTTGCTTAACTTCAGTGATCGAGCGGGAACCGGTGTATTCAACGTGATAGGCCGTAAGCCTAGTTTAGGGTTTAATTGATAAGATTGCATTGACAAAAAGTAAAAAAAAATAAAAATAAAAAATAAAAAAACAACAAATTTAAAAGGTGGTGGTAGTCTCCCTTCAGGTCTGCAGGTAAATGAAGAAAGTAAAAAGAAAGAACTACATAGAAACTACGAGAAAACCGAATGTATGGTCATCAGCAAATGGAGTCACCCAAAATGCCAATTACAGGTTTGGGATACTAAACTCAAGCAAGTACAAAAATTTAAGTACTTGGTAAGTGTCTCACATAAGACGGAAAGTGCGACACTGAGATCCGAAGGCGAATTGGCATCGCCTAGGATGCATTCCAGAAAGTTAGCAAAGTATTATGAGACAGGAAAATTTGGCTAGAAACAAAGAAGAGAGTACTGGATAGCTATGTGATGTCTGTTTTTCAATATGGCAGTGAATGCTAGACAATTTCATCAAAGATAAAAGAAAACTTGAAGCAGCTGAAATGTGGTTCTACAGAAGGATGCTGTGGATATCATGGACCGAGCATGTGAGCAAAGATGAGGTTTTGAAAAGGACTGAAATGAAAAGGAAATTAATACCAAGTATCAAAAAAAAACAGCTGAAGTTATTGGGATATGTGATGAGGAAGGAAGGCTTGGAGAATCTGATACTCACAGGCCAGATAGAGGCATAGAGAAACAGGGGAAAGCAGCGGATAACATATTTTAACAGCCTGAGCAGATAAATGGCAAAGTGGGGTTTGGGTGGGGCAACAAGAGAAAACATGCTACGAGCTACCAGGGACAAGGAGAAGTGGAAGGCCATGATCCTCTGTGTCCTGAAAGGACATGGCTTATAGAAGAAGATAGGAAAAACTGTTTATCAATAGAAATATATTTGAATATATTCATCATCATTTAATATTTGTTTCCAAGCTTTCATGGGCAGGAATAATCGTGTATCAGCTAGTACAAGACTCACATGATGTATGAGAAGGGAGGGCATGGAGAATCTGATACTAACAGGTCAGATAGAGGAAAAAAGAGACAGGGAAAAGCAATGGATAACATATTTGAAGGCTCTAATCAGGTGGATGACAGAATGAGGATTGCACGGTATAACAGGGGAAGGCGTGCTCAGAGCCACCAGGGATAGGGAAATGTGGAAAGCCTTGATCACCTACGACCTGAAGGGGCAAGGCACATAGAAGAAGAATATATATGCCAACTGTTTATAAAAAAATTATAATGTGGGTATAAAATGGAGGATCAATTCTATATTATAATCATTATATAAACAGATCCCTCATTTTGTGGCCATACTAGTTTCTATATATTTATATTCTTGATTAATGGGCTTGAGCTAGTGGATAGCAGAGCAGGGTTTGGATGGTGTAACAGGAGGAAGCGTGCTCAGAGCCACCAGGGATAAAGAAATGTGTAAAGCCATGATCGCCTAAGTCCTGAAGAGACAGGGCACATAGAAGAAGAAGAATCCAAAACAAATAAAATTACTTGTAAATTTAACACCCAAAATGTGGCTTTCCACGTCTTCCTGTCTTTTGTTTCTCCAAGTACGTCTTAAGTCTCAGCCATCTCTTTTTGCCCCTACTTGTCATCCATTCACAAGAATGCAAAAAATTGGATTAGCAAAAAATGTTAAGATGAGTAAAACAGGATCATGTGTCAGGATTTTTTTTCAAATTTTTTTTTTATAATCATGTCGCCTCAAGCAAGGCATTTTACTGCCACTGTTGCGCACAGGGTTACATAGGAAAAAAGCCATGAGAAAGAGTGACAGGTTATAAGGGGTTGTCAGGAAGTGGGTAAGAGAAAAATGAATATGGCCATAAAGTGAGGGATCAATTTATATATTAATTCTAATACAAAATTGATCCCCCACTTTATATTTACATAATAGTTTTTTGTCTGTTGATAAGCCGTAGAAAACGAATTAGTCAGTCAATGAAATACTGATTAGCTACACATGCATGTCTTTTAAATTTATTTACATTCTCTGGAATATAAATGTACAGAATTTTTTTTTATAATCGTATCGCCCCAAGCAAGGCATTTAACTGCCACTGTTTTGCAGAGGATTACATAAAAGGAAAGTTATGAGAAAGAGTGACAGGTTATAGGGAGAATCAGGAAGTGGGTAAGAGAAGGATGAGAATACTGATAAGAGTGGAATGGGCGAAGAAAGGAGCAAGAGAGAAAGGAGATGACTATTGGCTTTAAATTTGAATAGCTAAGATATCAGGTGAGTTAGTTTGGAAGAATGATTCCATGCTGTTAAAGTTAGTGCAGATACCGTGTATGTTTGTAAAGGAGACGCAGATAGGTTTGGGCGTTTTCTGACTGAAGTTTAGAATTAAAGCAGAGACTGAATCTGCTTGCAACAGGCTAAGTCTGGTGATATCACGAGGTATTGACGGGGTATGATGGTTTCAAGTTAATTATGCTCAAACACTGCCTGGTGAAAGCTTTGTTCAAAATAATGCCACTGCTTTTGTTGCAGCAGGCCCTCTATGAAACACACACACAAATCGATATTTTCACATGGAAATATATTGCTATTGATTTTACTATAGGAATGCATTGAAATTCACAAAGAAAAAATTGTCAATATTTCAAGCCTTATAGTAAGTGTTACTGATAAAAGACAACTATTAAATGTATAATGTTTATACATTATGATTGCTTTAGCTATACATGTATGTGTGTGTGTGTGTTATATAATTATATATAGAAAATGTATATCGCAAAAAATGAAGATATATATTTATATATGCACGCATTTATTTAGTAAAATGTGGGAGTATATATATATATATATATATATATATACACACATACTAGCAGTATAGCCCGATGTTGCTCAGGTGTAATGAAAGCTTTAAAACTAATCCATGGTCCTGGAGCCCAGACTCAGCCTAAATAATATTTGTGTGAAGTTTGGTGAGAATCGGATAAAAATTGTGGATTTGTATAGAGGACATACAGATAAACAGACACACACACAAACATCTTGCCTTATGTATATATATATTTATTATCGATTTTCTGCACTATTGTAAGAACTGCAACCTTGAAACTTTTGAATATCGTTTCTTATGTCTTTGTCTATGAGTGCATCAAATTTGATTAAAATCGGACCACTGCTTCTATAATCCGATTTTTTCGATTATCGATTTTCGATATTTATCATGGGGTACCTCAACACAAAACCTAGCTAAGAACACTCGCAGACGCTTATAGTACAACTGTGTAAATTTTCAAGAAAATAAGTGCAGCCGTTTTGGAGTCTATAGGTAACAGACACACACACAGAGACAAAGTTCTATTTATAAATAAGTTTAGATAGATATACTGTAAATGTGTGTGTGTGTGTGTGTGTGTGTGTGTATGTATATATATATATATATATATATATAGTAAAATGAATGTGTGTGTGTGTGTGTGTGCATGCGCGATGAATAAATTGTCGTCTAAATTACGCCAAAATGAAAAAAACACTGACATCTCTTTTTAACAGATATATTTACCAAAATTACACAGAAATATCTTGAAATACTAAAAAGTAAATTTATTCAATAAAATGGTCATTGGATTCAAACATGGCCTCCAGATGACTTTGGAATCTTCTGCAACTCTTCTGGATGGCTTCCCCATTTAAGTTGGTGAATGCTGCCATAATCTTAGCCTGAAGTTCATCTTTGGTTTAACAAGCAATTTTATTTTAGTCTCTCACTCAACTGCACCCCACACATAATCATCAAGGGGGTTGCAGTCTGGGGAGTTAGGTGGTCAGAGGTGAGGGGTGAGGGGTGATGTGGTTGCAGAAATTGTCTGACAGCCACGAGTGAATTCTCTTGCTTGTGTAGCATAGTGCAGAATTCTGTTGCTAAATATAGGGTCTTCTAGCAGCCACCCTCTTGACCCAGGGTATCATTATCTCCCCGTCTATGGACTTGATTTATTTGGAGTGACTGTTTTCAATCATAGTGTGAATCTCACCAACAATTTCAAGATTTCTTTGTCTTATCAGAATGATTAGAGTGAATTTTCTGAGCTGCCATACCTTTTTATTTTCTTATAATTATTATTATTATTCGATGTGCCCTGTTCTTTCAGGACGTAGGCAATCATGGCCTTCCATATCTCCCTATCCCTGGTGGCTCTTAGCACACTTTCTCTTGTAACACCATGTAAACCCTGTTCTGTCATCCACCTTCAAATATATTATCCACTAGACACCTGAAATCCTTGGCTCCAAAAGACTCTGTAATGTTTGTATTGGAGCTTGTCGAGTGAATGTCAAGCAATGCAGCATGTGGCTTCCAAATTTCTGGTGGAGTGAATTGCATCATGGTTGCTCTTTTTGTCTGAGATGGTTCCCAACTGACCCTACTTTTTCACTTGACAAAATCGTATAATATATGCATGAAATTTATTCGTATAATTATTTCATATTTACTTAGCATATCTTCATTTAAGCATGTTTGATTAAATAATTTAGCCAGATCCTCTTATAGTCAAGAATAAGTTTCTTGGTATGGTGATTAACCCTCGAGGGCCATACAGTATTTCCCTATAAGGAAACATTTGGTATTTCCCTATAAGGAAACATTTGGTATTCATTGACTGAGCAGTCAGTACTGCTTTCATTTGAAATTTATAAAATATTTCTCTTAAAAAATTTTTCAGGAAAATATTTCTTTCAAGGCTTGTTTTCATACTGTATCAAATATGATACGAATGGCACTAGAGGGTTAAAAATAGCAAGAAAGTATTATACTAATTTTCATTAGTTTTATATTTATTTTTACAGTTCCAAGTACTTTCAATCTTGTCCAAGATCATGTTCAGAGGGTTGATTGTTAAGCCAAAATTAATGTATAGCATCTGTTGTGAAAATTTTCTTATGATTTAACCATTATGAGTTTTGTGTTGCTGATTTTAAAATTGTGTGCAGAAAAGATAACTTAGTTTCATTATACATTTTAGTTCATGGTACTCTCAGCATCTATTTCTAGAACTCCATTTTTATAGCCTCTTCTTCATCTGAGACAAAGCTAAAAATCAACTGGTTCAACAAAATATTAACACATAATGATTTACCCTAGGAACTCTCAAACCTGGGTATGTGAAAAAAAAAAAGACAAGTCACTTATGCTCTCAACAATTTGATACTTTTCATGATGGAATGTTCACAAACCATTTGTCCATTCCCTACCCACACCTAATCCATAGAAAGAAAAAATTACCTTTATATATTCCCCCCACTGTCACTTCAATCCTCTGCTCTACACTGAACGACCATTATAATTGACCTTGAGTTCTGAAACTCACCCATTTTCAAAGATATGCTGACAGAGTCAGGATGAAAAAGGTACATGGGTGAAAAAAAAAACACCCAAGTTTGTCTGAGATGAGGTATTTTTTTTTTCAGTCATTTCACCCCAAGCAAGGTGGTAACACCACTGATGCCCAAGGGCTTGCATAATAGTAAAAGATTAGATAGGAGGAGAGTAAAGAGAAAGGCAAACCAGTTTCAGGGGTTGTCAGAGAAAGAGCAAGAGAAAGATGGGAATACAGGTGTGATGACAGTTGCAAAGGTAAATAGAAAGGAAAAAATATACAGGGTGATGTAGAAAGAACTAGAGTCAAGTGGTTAAGAGATGGGTTTTGACATTGCATTTAAATTCCTGAAGGTTGTAGCCATCAGGAAAGCAAGAATATGAAAGCAAGTTTCACAGGCAGGAAGTGTGAACAAAGAAGCTACAGGAGTAGAATTGTCATCTGTATCTGATCTAACTGTAAATAGGTGGGACTTTGTTGCTAGTCTAGTTGCACGAGTAAACACCTGTTGCAGAGGCACCAGTGACTTAAGTTCATTGGAGCAGAAGCCATGAAAGTATTTATAGAACAGACAGAGGGAAGCCACATCCCATTGGTGAGAAAGTGAGTCAGTACGTATCACATTACTGATTCTCCTTTGGAGCCTGTTAAGAACACTGAGATGAACAGTGGGTGGAGGAGGGAGACCTCACCATATATGACAGCAGTATTCTGTAACATTGTTTGGACCGTTGTCCTCCTCCTTATTGTCATATTCACAACATTTCAGTCGTTGTACGCTCTGGCCTTCTTCAGGTTCTTAGAATTTTGAACCAGCCCTTTATTTCAATCAGAGGGGTAGATTGTTCACATTACATGAGTCATGTCCCTTCCAAATGTTTTAGTTATTTTCATTAAACTGAACTATCTAAGTTTTTGTTCACCACTACTGTCACCAGGTATTAAACTCACAAATATTTGGGTCAAGTCACTGGATCCAATCAATGCTTTTATCCACTGGGCTACGTGTTCTTGAGGAGATCAGTGTATGATTTTGTCAGACTTATAAGCCTAATGTCTCAGTAATCATTTTTTCCAGAGCTCATATTACAATCTTGATGTTTATAATTGGTTTTCTCTAGCACCCCGTATTACTGGTTCCCATATTCTGTTGATTTCTACGCTTGTCCGGCTTAGGAGATTTTTGTGGTTCAGCGTATATGCTGATTCCTTAAGTTTTCATATTTTTCAGTTGTGTCTTTTATTATTTCAACTTCATCCCAAGGGGATGGTGGCCTCCTTTTTTCCTCCATATAAGGTCACCTACACCTGATTTTTCTATTTGACCTTGTGTTACAGCATTGTGGCATTCTTGTAGCCCCAGTTTGTATACTAAGACATCCTTACATTGTCACAAAATAGATCATACACCTGTGCTACAAGCCAACATTACTTTTGAATAATAAATAAATTTTTCTTTTTAAACACCATGTAACGTCAGGATATAAACAGTCATGGTTCTCCACAATTTATTTTCTTCACTGTTTGCAACTGGGAAAGATAGTAAAGTGGCTTCCTGTTGCCCACCACCCAGGGGTTTAAATTCAGAGCTGTCCCTCTCCTAAGATGACTACCAATCAAGGTTGGAGAGTTCATTCTACATTACTATTTAACACATAGTAGGTGAGGGAGAAGAAATGGTTTAAGAGAACAATCTCCACTGCTATTTAACCTATAGTTTGGGAAGAAGAGATGATTTAAGAAAACCTAGTCTATTCTGCTACTTAACCCGTAATAAATGAGAGAAAAGCCATGGTTTAAAAGAGCCAAGTCAACACTGCTATTTAAACTATAGTTTGGGGAGAAGAGATGGTTTAAGAGAACACAGTCTACTCTGATATTTAACCCATAGTGAGTGAAGTAGAATATATGGTTTAAGAGAACCTAGTTTACTATTTAATCCATAGCTGGGGAAAGAGATGGCATAAGATAAGAGAAAACAGTTTCCACTGGTATTTAACTCATAGTTTGGTGGAGAAAAGATGGTTTAAGAGAGTCTACTATTCTGTTTAACCCATAGTGAGTGATAGAGAAGAAATGTCTGAAATAAAATGTAAACGCAAATTCTACTCCAGCAGCTTCTTTTCTCGCACTTCCCACCTGTAGAATTTCCTTCCGCTTACTTGCTTCCCTTACAGCTACAATCTCCAAGAATTTAAATGCAAAGTCAATAGTTATCGCCTATCTCACTAACTTGCATCTTCTCTCTCATGCTCCTGACTCCATTCACTTCACTCTCATCAATATTCTCATCCTTTTCTTACCCACTTCCTGATACCCCCTATAACCTGTCACTCTTTCTCATAACTTTCCTCCTATGTAACCCCCCTCCAACAGTAAAATGTTTTGCTTGGAGTGATATGATTATTAAAAAAAATATTAAAAAAATTGAAACCAGTCTACTTTACTATTTAACCCACAGTGGGTAGGGGAGAAAAGATTGTTTAATCTACACTGCTATAACTGTTGGTTAAGAAAGAAAACCAATTCATGACTCATTGAAGGTCATTACTGCAAAAGTCAATGAAACAGACTAAACGAGGATTTGAACTTGGCTTGTCATTTACAGTTTCTGCTCCAATAACCACTGAACGAAACTTCTTCTTATTCTATGTGCCATGATCCTTCAGGACGTAGGCGATCATGGCCCTCCACATCTGTCTATCCATTGTAGCTCTTAATCCTTCTGTTATCCAGCTCAAACCTCGTTCCCCCATCCGTCTGTTCAAGTCCATCAAGTATGTTACGCGTTGCTTTCCCTTGTCTCCCTATCTGTCCCATGAGCATCAGATTCTCCAAGCCCTCCTTCCTCACATGTCTCAGACACTCCAGCTGTCTTTTTTTTTCTTTTTTGGTGCTTAGTATCAGTTTCCTTCTTATATCCATTCTCTCCAAAACCTCATCTTTGCTCGCATGTTCTGTCCATGGTATCCTCAGCATCCTTCTGTAGAACCACATTTCGATTCCTTCATCCTTAATGATATTGTCCAGCAGTCACACATCCAAATAAACCAATTAGCTTAACAATAGTGACATTATGACCAAGCCACCTCTTGTGAACTTGTCAGTCTAATAAATTACTGATACACCACGAAGAATTTTACTAATAATGATCTGCAATTATTAGGCTAACACAGGAATTCCCTTCAGTGGTCAATATTCTCCCTTGGAGGTTGATGGGACTGGCCATGGAATCAATAAAACTCACCAATTTCCATCCAAATATAAATGCACTTGCTACAGCTCATCAAAAACATCCTTCCTATTACTGAAGACAAGCAGTTCATTAGAAGGTATATTAAATTATTTTAATGTATTTTTACTTGCATTGTTTATCAAGCTTTTTTTTATTATTATTATTATTTGAAAAAAAACACAGAGTTAGAGGAAGTGAAACAGAAATTGGAAATAAAGATAACGAGGCAAGTTTTGGTATAAAAAGAGATAAAAATATTGAAAAAAGAAGAGATAATGAAACAATTTTGGATAGAAAAAGAAGTAGAAAATGAAAAATTGATAATGAAAAGTTTTTCATATTGGAATAGAGGAGAAGATTGAAAGAAGGAAAATGAAACGCGTTTTGGTGTAGGAAGAGAAACAAAAATAGAAAAAGACAACGAAACACTTTTTTTGTATAAGAAAAAAATTGGAGATTGAAAGAAGGAAAATGAAACACGTTGGTGTAGGAAGCGAAACAGTAAAAGGTTAGTAAAATACTTTGATATAGGAAAGGTTGGAGCAATTAGAAAACGGATTAGGAAACACATTTCTCCGATTGGAAGAGAAGAAAACATTGAAAAAGAAAGGGATAATGAAACCCGTTTTGGAATAGGAAAATATGTGAAAATAGAAAAGAAATAATGAAACACGCTTTTCATTTTAGCAGAAAAGTGGTATTTGAAAAATGATAATGAAACAGAAACACATTTGGTACAGGAAGAGAAGAAAAAATAGGAAAGGAATAACGACCCACGTTTTATGTATGGAAAAAGAAGTGAAGATTGAAAAAGGGATAATGAAACCCGTTTTGGTATAGAAAGAGATGTAGATATTGAAAAATGAATAAGGAAATTTGTTTTAGTGTTGGAATAGAAATATAAATTGGAAAACGGATAACGAAGCACGTTTTTCGTACTGGAAGAGAAGAGGCTATTCAGAAAGAGAAAATGAAAGACATTTTTGGTATCGGAAGAGAAGTAGATATTTGAAAAAGAGATAACTTAAAAACATTTTTTGGTATAGGTAGGCAAAAAAAATAAAAATTGAAAAAAAGACAAGGATAACCTTTTTTTTATTGGAAGGGAAGTGAAGATTAAAAAGGGGAAATGAAACTCGTTTTTGTACTGAAAGAAATATAGAAATTAAAAAAGAGCATAACGAAATGTGTTTCGGTCGAAGTAGCGAAGCATAAATTGAAACAATGTGATATAAAGAAACACGTTGGTATAGGGCGAGAATTTTTCAATAAGTTGTTTTCAATTACCTATGCGCTTTTAACAGTCAACAAAATAAACTTATATTTCTGTTGAATATCTACGCTTTCTGTTTATTATTAAAGTACCTCCAACAATTCGTTGAAAAAACAGTATAGCATGAAGAAAATGGCACCAAACTTAAAAATATTTTCCCATCAAAATGTTTGTTTTTGAAGAAAAAAAAAATCAAAGTATGTTAATTATTTTCTAAAAATTTTTAATCTTTTCTAACGCATTCAAAATTTTGGTAAAAAAAGAAATATAAAAATAAAAAAAACAAGTCCCCCTGCCCGCCTCCCGCCAGCGGGTTACCAAATTTTTGCTTGCTCTGTATATTGTACGAAACTTTGTTTTTTACCGATGAAAAAAAAAAAATGAACTTGGAAATTCTTGCAAAAATCAAATAATGGTCGGAGTTGAATGAAACTTTCAGAACTTATTCACAAACAAAATTATTTTTAAAATTATGCTTTTGAGATGGTTAGATCAAAACTTTATAGCGGGTATCTCTTCTCTTATTTCATTTGTAGTGAGGGGTAGTAGGATTCCGTCGTAGGTTGACGGAATTTGGCCTTGTGGGAAGATAGCCCACTATAATTCATAAATGATTAGAAATTTAAGAAAGGCAATTTTGAGTGTAAAATAACATTTATACATTTCAATTAATGTTTTACAATTAAAAACAATACTTGGAATAAAGGTCCAACGAAGTTAGAGAGAGTTAATGGCAGATACTAATAAAATGAAGGAGATAAAAGAATGTTCATTGAAGATATAACGCTGAAAGGTAAAAGGCTGGGTAGTATGATTAATGTTCATTATCAAGATGCTGTTTCTAAGGTCAGTAGGTCAGCAAGTTGGTTTGTGGAATGTCTTAGAAAAAGTCAGTTAGTACTTTGAGAACAGGGCAGGAAGAAGGAGACGAACATAGTAGCCGCTCGACATATGTCAAGGAAGAAACTAATTACACTCTTCTCCTCTGTCTGTGCCTGTCTATCTGGGTGCCTTTTGTCACGGCTTTTATATTTTTCCTTCTGGCTAAAAACGATGGTCGTTTCGCATTTCATCCTTGTATTTGGTTCCGGGCTTCTCATTGGCTGATAAATAAAAATGGTAATTTGATATTTGATTAATTTTTATTTTTCACCCGGAACATCTGCGCGACTCCACTTGCGTACGACGACTTTTTATTCATTAGCTTTCTGGTTGGCATAGAGCCAACATCCGGTTTGCTTACTTTTGCTCGGTTGGTGGTATCACCACAACTTATTTAAATGGAACTTTGTTTATGTGTGTGTCCGTTACCTATAGACTCCGAAACGGCTGAACCAATTTTCTTGAAAATTTACACAATTGTACTATAAGCGTCTGCGAGTGTTCTTAGCTAGGTTTTGTGTCAAGGTACCCCGATAAATATCGAAAATCGATAATCGAAAAAATCGGCTTATAGAAGGAGTGGTCCGATTTTAATCAAATTTGATACACTCATAGACAAAGACGTGAGAAACGATATTCAGAAGTTTCAAGGTTGCAGTTCTTACAATAGTGCAGAAAATTGATAATATATATAAAAAGCAAGATGATATGTGTGCCTGATTATCTGTCTGTATGTCCTTTATACAAATCCACAATTTTTATCCGATTCTCACCAATCTTCACACAAATATTCTTTAGGCTGAGTCTGAGCTCCAGGACCATGGATTAGTTTTAAAACTTTCATTACACAAGAGTAATGCCGGGCTATACTGCTAGTCTTACATAAACACAAGTTCTAACCACCCCAAAAACATAATCAAGCACATTCACAAAGAAACAGAGCATAGGATATTAAAAAATTCATCAAACAAAACAATATTTGATGAAAAGAATAGAAACTATGAAGATGCACGAAAAAAATCTGGCCATAAGAACATTTTAGAATACAATCCCCAACTAAACAGACACATAAAGAACAATGATTGTGTGGTGCATAAGAAATTAAGAATTAAAATGCAACCTTCTTCTTCACTGTTACAAAAATTCACGACGACGTGTGAAACCCTGGTTTTTCCCAAATAGAAAAAGGATTCACCTCGTGCTTACAGAAAATACCGAAACCGAATTTCGCGAACAGATGCTAAATTACTTTTCTGACCAATGGAAGTGATTTGCAAGACTTTTTAGTTCAGACTTTCGTGATCCAGTGCAAAAAATCTAAATTACTATAAAAGGCTCCGGTCAGCGGCAGTCTGTTAGACATGGAACCAGGAGAAACGACAAGCTAAATTGTAACAAGGCAGAAATTTCAAGTCGACCAGGACATAAAGTCATGTTGCACATCATCCTCTTTCTCCTTTCTTGTGTGCTGATTCTTTTTACTTCTTCTCCATTCAAAGATATTCCTACCAAACAAACGCTCATACATGCATAGTGACCCAGACATTGCTCCTCTTTCTCCTTCTTTCTTGTACTGATTCATTTTACTACTTCTTCTCCATTCAAAGATATTCCTACCAGCTTGACTCTCACATACATAGTGACCCAGACATTTATCTTTCTCCTTCTTTCTTGTGCCTGATTCATTTTACTACTTCTTCTCCATTCAAAGATATTCCTACCAAACAAACTCTCATACATACATAGTGACCCAGACATTTGTCCTCTTTCTCACTAACTTTCATGGCTAGTTCATTTTACTACTTCTTCTCCATTCAAAGATATTCCTACCAAATTAAACTCTCATACATACATAGTGACCCAGACATTTGTCCTCTTTCTCCTTCTTTCTTGTGTGCTGATTCATTTTACTACTTCCTTCTCCATTCAAAGATATTCCTACCAAACAAACTCATACATACATAGTGACCCAGACATTTGTCCTCTTTCTCCTTCTTTCTTGTGTACTGATTCATTTTCCTTCTTCTCCAACATAGAATGTTCTACCAAACAAACTCTCCTTTTATAGTATTTAGACATTTGTCCTCTTTCTCCTTCTTTCTTGTATTGCTGATTCATTTTACTACTTCTTCTCCATTCAAAGATATTCCTACCAAACAAACTCTCATACATACATAGTGACCCAGACATTTGTCCTCTTTCTCCTTCTTTCTTGTGTGCAGATTCATTTTACTACTTCTTCTCCATTCAAAGATATTACTACAAACAAACTCTCCTTTTTTTTTTCATGACCCAGACATTGTCTCTTTCTCCTTCTTTCTTTAGTAATGCTGATTCATTTTACTACTTCTTCTCCATTCAAAGATATTCCCTGCAAACAAACTCTCATACATACATGATGACCGGAACATTTGTCCTCTTTCTCCTTCTTTCTTGTGTACTAGGTCATTTTTACTACTTCTTCTCCATTCAAAGATATTCCTACCAAACAAACTCTCATACATACATAGTGACCAGACATTTGTCCTCTTTCTCCTTCTTTCTTGTGTGCTGATTCATTTTACTACTTCTTCTCCATTCAAAGATATTCCTACCAAACAAACTCTCACCCTTTATACATAGTGACCCAGACATTTATCCTCTTTCTCCTTCTTTCTTGTGTGCTGATTCATTTCACCTTCTTCTCCATTCAAAAGATATTCCTACCAAACAAACCTCTCCTTATACATAGTGACCCAGACATTTGTCCTCTTTCTCCTTCTTTCTTGTGTGCTGATTCATTTTACTACTTCTTCCATTCAAGATATTCCTACCCAAACAACTCTCATACATACATAGTGACCCAGACATTTGTCCTCTTTCTCCTTTTCTTGTGTGCTGATTCATTTTACTACTTCTTCTCCATTCAAAGATATTCCTACCAAACCAACTCTCCTTCATACCTAGTGACCCAGACATTTGTCCTCTTTCTCACTTCCACTGCTTGTGTGCTGATTCATTTTACTGTTGCTTCTCCATTCAAAGATATTCTACCAAACAAACTCTCATACATACATAGTGACCCAGACATTTTGTCCTCTTTCTCCTTTGCTGCTTGTGTACTGATTATTTTTACCTACTTCTTCTCCATTTCAAAGATATTCCTACCAAACAAACTCTCATACATACATAGTGACTTGTTTGTTGTCCTCTTTCTCCTTCTTTCTTGTGTGCTGATTCATTTTACTACTTCTTCTCCATTCAAAGATATTCCTACCAAACAAATACCTCATACATACATAGTGACCCAGACATTTGTCCTCTTTCTCTATTTCTTTCTTGTGCTAGTTTCATTTTACTACTTCTTCTCCATTCAAGGAATATTCCTACCAAACAAACTCTCATACATACATTAGTGACCCAGACATTTTCCTCTTTCTCCTTCTTTCTTGTGCTGATTCATTTTACTACTTCTTCTCATTCAAGATATTCCTACCAAACAGCTCTCTCTGTGCCACCGTGACCCAGGCTGTTATTATCTTTCCTCCTTCTTTCTTGTGTGATTCATTTTACTACTTCTTCTCATTCAAAGATATTCCTACCAAACAAACTCTCATACATACATAGTGACCCAGACATTTTGTCCTCTTTCTCCTTCTTTCTTGTGTGCTGATTCATTTTTACTACTTCTTCTCCATTCAAAGATATTCCTATGACAAACTCTCCTTTTTATGGCTGACCCAGGCATTTGTCCTCTTTCTCCTTCTTTCTTGTGTGCTGATTCATTTTATACTTCTTCTCCATTCAAAGATATTCCTGCAAACAAACTCTCATACATACATAGTGACCCAGACATTTGTCCTCTTCTCCTTCTTTCTTGTGTGCTGATTCATTTTACTACTTCTCCATTCAAAGATATTCCTACCAAACAAACTCTACTTGCCCTGTGACCCAGACATTTGTCCTCTTTCTCCTTCTTTCAACATTGTGCTGGGTGGTATTTCTTAACACCTTTACTCCATTCAGATATTCTACCAAACAAACTCTCATACATACATAGTGACCAGACATTTGTCCTCTTTCTCCTTCTCTTTCTCTTGTGTACTGATTCATTTACTACTTCTTCTCCATTCAGATATTCCCTATGAAACAAACTCTCTTATACATAGTGACCCAGACATTTGTCCTCTTTCTCCTTCTTTCTTATTGTGCTTTGATTCATTTTACTACTTCTTCTCCATTCAAAGATATTTCTACAGCAATGCACTTCGCCATAGTGACCCAGACATTTGTCCTCTTTCTCTTCTTTCTTTCTTGTGTGCTGATTCATTTACTATGCTTCTCAGTCCAAGATATTCCTACCAAACAAACTCTCTTGTACATAGTGACTGAGTGCATTTGTCCTCTTTCTCTTCCTGTGTGTGTAGATTCATTTTACTGCTTCTTCTCCATTCTAAAGATATTCCTACCAAACAAACTCTCTGCCCTTTGTAGTGACTTGAACTGTTGTCCTCTTCTCCTTCTTTCTTGACATTGCTGATTCATTTTACTACTTCTTCTCCATTCAAAGATATTCCTACCAAACAAACTCTCATACATACATAGTGACCCAGACATTTGTCCTCTTTCTCTCCTTCTTTCTTGTGTGCTGATTCATTTTACTATTGCTTCTCCATTCAAAAAGATATTCACAAACAAACTCTCATACATACATAGTGACCCAGACATTTGTCCTCTTTCTCCTTCTTTCTTGTGTACTGATTCATTTTACTACTTCTTCTCCATTCAAAGATATTCCTACCAAACAAACTCTCATACATACATAGTGACCCAGGCCATTTGTCCTCTTTCTCCTTCTTTCTTATGTATGATTCATTTTACTACTTCTTCTCCATTCAAAGACACTCCTGCAGGAACAAATGTTTATATATACATACATTCATACACATGAACTCTTTCCAACAAATTGCTACTACTATGACCATTTCTTCAACCCTTGATACCCGTAACTCATAACTTGTTTCTAATTGCACATTAACTTCTACAACTTATGTTATTTTTTCCTATGAATAAATTTCTATTGTAACATGAAAAATGCATGTTTTTATTCTTCCACTCTAATCCAACATTCCAACCTGCTACCAACCTTCTGATGAAAACCTTCTGATAATTCTGGATAAAACTTGTAAGCTGTAGGGAGTTTGGTTATGCCTGACACAAGGCCAAATTAATAAACATTAACCATCTCCCTACAGCTTCAATAGAAAACGAAACATTATCTGGTGCAACCCACCATTTAACTTAAAAATAGAAATCAAAATAGGACAAATATTTTTTAAACTGATTGATAAACACTTTCCAAAAAGCTCAGAACTGAACAAAATTTTCAATAGGAATACAATCAAACTAAGTTATAGCTGTACTCGTAATTTAGAAAATTTCATAAAGAAACAAAATGCCAAAAATTTAAATAGCATTGTACAAAACAAGACTATTAATAAGGAATGTAACTGCAGGGACAAAAATAAATGCCAACTTCAAGGACTTTGCAATAAAAAAAAATTCATTAAGGAAGCAAAAGTGCAAGACTTAGATGGTCAAAACAAAACATATTTGGGATAAACCAAAGATACTTTTAAGACCCGATGGTTCAATCACAGATCTACATTTAAACTAGAAAACTTAAAATTGTACAAAATTGGTTAGCCATGTATGAAAATTGAAATTAAAATATGGAAAAGACCTAGACATAACATGGAGTATAGTGAAAACAGCCAAGCCTTACAATGGTTTCAAAATATGTAGACTGTGCCAGGAAGAAAAGTTTGCTATGATGTTATTCCTTAACAAAAATGAATTACTGAATGAAAGAATAAAAATTATCATTAAGTGTAACCATACCATAAAATACAAATGAGGGTCATACAACCATGGATTAAAATGTTGTAATTTTTAAAAATTGCACATTTAAAAGAATACCTGTTACATGAGCATTCTTTAAAAAATGATAAAATCAGTTATTGCAAATCGCCTGGGAGAAACATAGGTCACTTAATAACCCGTTTACAAACGAAAAATATTCAAAGATTTTAAATATAATTGTATTGAAAACATTTTAATACAACTGTGTGCTGGTTTAAGTTGATTATAACCAAAAACTAGGTCATTAAATGATTATATATATTGAAAAAAAAAGCAAGATGTTTTAGAAGTATCAAAGTAAATGATGGTTTGCTTTCAGATGCGTGCATGTGTGAGTGTGATAAAGAATGGATAAAGTGCATTTGTGAGTGTGATAAAGAATGGACAATTTAAAGAGAACATGCTTTCTTCCTGAATCACCCTGACACACTTTTGGCCTGCTTTTGCTCGCATGGATAGAACTCCATATTTGGATGTAAGACGTCACGTGCTAAACTTTGGCGTGAAAGTAAGAACTGCTTTCAGTTTGGTTTCTGTTTTAGACTTGATCTGATAAGAGGTCCGTGATAGCTTGCGATACTCAGCTATAAGTTCAGCTACGAAAATCCGTAGAAACCAAACAAAGTTTTAAAGAAGTTTTCTTTGTTTTTTTTTTAAATCATATCTCCCCAAGCAAGGCATTTTATTGCCACTGTTTTGCAGGGAGTTACATAGGAGGAAATTTATGAGAAAGATTGACAGGTTATAGGGGGTGTCAGGAAGTGGGTAAGAGAAGGATGAGAATACTGATGAGAGTGGAGTAGACGGAGAAAGAAGCATGAGAGAAAGGATGACTATTGACTTTACATTTAAATTCTTGGAGATTATAGCTGTCAGGAAATTAAATTAAATAATCAATTAATTACTTAGTTTTGGATCATTATAGTTAGTTAAAGAAACCAAATTCAACACAACTCAACCCCCAGAAAAGGGAAATTAAAAAAAAAGATAAACTTCAACACAACTCAACCCCTAGAAGAGGGAAAAGAACAAAATGAAAAAGGAAAGATAAAATACATCACATCGCAACCACTAGACAAGAAGTAAAGAGAAAGAATATTCAAGTAACAAAAGCAAAGAAGAAGAAAGAGAAGAAGAAAGGAAAGAAAAATGAAAGTATAAAAGAAATTTGAAAACCTCCAGAGACTGTAAAGACAAGTGAAAAGAAATATTCATTGAACTAACAGATAAGTCGCTCATTAATTAATCCTTTGATGTATTTTTGTTCTATGTATATGTATTTCTGTCATGTAAATGCCTGCTAGCAGATTCCAAACCGTTTGATAAGATAACATTAATTTATTTGATCAGATATACCCATCCCCAAGTCGTTCTTTTGGAAACATTATTTTCTTTTTGCTTTTAATTGTCCCAACCTCTATAATTTAAAATTTGTATCTGTTAAACCATCTTTTATATTTTATAAATAAAGTCTATTACTTGTTATGAATACATTTTCATGTTTGCCTTCCCTTGTCTGCCACCAGTTTAAAGCAATTCCATTTAGCTTGGTGACATTTGACTGATTAAGAGAAAAACCCTCATTTAACAGAACCAAAATTTCATTATTCTGTGTATTGTGTTGCAGTCCCATCACCTTTTACTACCATAATAGTGTGGCATGGGCTGAGGTCGTAAAAACACACACATATATATATATATATATATATATATATATATATATATATATATGTATATATCTTTACATCTGTTACCCAGTTGCATGTAATTTCAAGGAAATTAATTTATTTTATTAATTGAATGTAAAACTCATTGGAGAATATAAATTGTCTGTTGTTTTTCTTTTTTCGAAACAGTTAACCTTTTTTTCTGAAAATCTTTTCTAAACAGTAGAATAAAATATGCAATAAAACTATGACATTCTTTAATCAGATAAGCTTTTAATTACTTTTAAATATATATACACACACACACACACACATATATACATATATATATATATAAGGACATGATAAATAAACTTTTACAATAATTTTCATTTTTAATTGTAATAATTTATAAAGTTAAAATTTTTTTTTAATTCTTCAAAGCTTTAGGGTAATTAGATTATGAAGTTATTAAGTGAAGATTATATTAATTAATCAAAAACAAAAACGCTTCATGTAAATCTTCAAGAAAAAAGATTTAAAAAAAATTTTTTTTTGTGTGCATGTAAAAAGGTGCTGTTTTTAAGTGTAGTATTAAAAAGTCACCTGTTTCATGGTATCGTCCCTTTACAGGAAAAATTCTGCACAATAATGTCACTTTTGGTCAACCATACTCGGTTTATCACCACATATAGCTGTCATCAATCACTTAACAAACCTCCGTGATTAAGAAATACTTTTATTCTAAATTTGATACTATAAAGAAGTAATACTAGTTTCAAAGAATAATTTAACTTAAAATTTGCTAATTTACCAAAAATAAAATATAGCTGCAATATTCTAAGCATGGTTGAATGGTAGACTTCTAGACATGCTTGATAGATTCTAGAGAAAAAATGTCTCACACAACATAGTGAAACACCTTCACAGCTGACCTAGCAATGGATTCACAATTTTACTATCAAACTGCTGTCATTATCACAATATTTCAGGACAACAGCTTAGTGGGTGAAAGTATTGGCTCATTAATTTCAGTGGCATACTAATTTTGACTTCAATTCCTGGTCTGGGTAATATATATTTAGACTCAGTGGAAAGAGATTAAGCAATACCTGAGCAGTACTAAATAAGAAGAAAATATCTAATGACAGTCTGCTATTGTAAATTAAATAAAGAGTTCAATTCAAAATTCCATGAAGGTTCTTCTTCTTCTATGTGCCCTGTCCCTTCAGGATGTAGGCGATCATGGCTTTCTATGTCTCCCTGTCCCTGGTGGCTCTTACCACGCTTTCACCTGTTGCACCATGCAACCCTCGTTCCATCATCCACTTGATTCGGTCCTTCAAATATGTTATCCGTTGCTTTCCCCTGTCTCTTTTTCCCACTATCTGGCCTATTAGTATCAGGTTCTCTAAGCCCTCCTTCCTCACTGCATGTCCCAGGAATTTCAGCTATCTCTTCCTGATGCTCAGTATTAATTTCCTTTTCATTTCCATCATTTTCAAAATCTCATCAATGCTCACATGCTCAATCCACGATATTCACAGCATCCTTCTGTAGAACCACATTTTAGTTGCTTCAAGTTTTTCCTTCATCTTTGATGATATTGTCCAGCATTCACTGCCATATTGAAGAACTGACAACACATAGCAATCCAGTACTTTTTTTTTTGTTTCTAGTGAAATTGTCCTGTTTCTTAATACTTTACTCAACTTCTGGAATGCTTTCTTTGCCATGCCCATTGGCCTTTGGATTTCTGTGTCGCACTTTCTATTTTCTGTTATAACACTTCCCAGGTATTTAAATTTTTGTACCTGCTTGATTTTAGTATCTCTGACCTGTATTTGGCATATTGGGCTACCATTTTTAAAAAACCCTACGCAGAAGGACAGAATAAAGGAAACATGATTGTAACAAAGCTGATATTATTATTATTATTATTTATATTATTTACATATAGTCTATTGTCTTCTTCTTTGTTGTCATTATCACAACATTTTGACCACCATGCACTCCCTGTTTATCTCGGTAAGTTTCAGGGAATTTCCAACAAAGTAGTACAATGGGAACAAGGTTTTTGTTCCTTAGACTATTTACAGTTGGACTAATGTTCTCATCTCATATTTCAACTGTTGTGCCCTTCAGGTTTCTCTTGTTCAATGTAAACTTCTAGGCACTAAAAATAGGGTTATTAATTCTTACACTTTTTTTTGTTTGTTTTTGATAGTTCTTCCCAAAGTGAGATAGGACCACCATGAGTATACAAGGGGGTTATATTGAGAGGAAAAAAAGGGCACGGTGGGTGTAGAAGAAAAGATTAAAGATAGATGATATTCAAAGTGGGTGTAGAAGAAAGGATTAAAGATAGATGATATTCAAGGAGATGGCAACTGATGTTGCATTTAAACTTTTAGATATTTGATGTGGCCTTGGTTTAAGACCACTTAGAGAAAAACACGAACACAAACGGTTTGGTTATATACATATATTCAACAATACAAAGTACCGAACAACATATCATACATAAGATGGTCAAATCAAATATAGCACTGACCGAGTTTTGCCATATCATGATAGTGCTACTACCACTATGCAACTCAGTTCTCAGCTAAGTACTGTCTCCTGGCTTTGGGTGAGTTCATTCTGATCTGTAGGTAATCCTCCCACAACAATATTATACTGTTATGGTTCCCTATTTATAGGAATGGACTCTTCCTCCATCAATAAATATTAACTAGCGTGATTTCCGGGGAGACAGTCACAATGCAGTCTAGAGAGAGTTGTGAGGCAGTCAAGATGCAGCGTAAGTGGACAGTTTGGATGTACACTTCTATTTGCTGACTACGAACACTCTTCTTTATATATATATATATATATATATATATATATATATATATGTTCTGTTATTCTAATATGCGGATGTGCATTGTGGTGCTGTGGATATTGGGTCTGAACAAAAATCAAGAAGATGAGTTTGAATTCCAGTTGAATTTCTGGCTTTTATTTACACACAAATACCCTTTGGAAAGATAATAATCCATCTCTTCTCTCCATTTATGGGTTAAATAACAGGACAGATTAGGTTCTATAGCCTTGGCTGGCAACCAGTCTACTGCAGAAAGTAATAACAACCTACTGCAAGATAATCTTCTGCCCAGTCAGCCATGTCTCTTTTGAGATTATCACCCAAGCATCTAACACGTATGGCACTTAACTGACTGACTATTCTAATGGACTGGTTAAACCTATCTTCATCTTTTCATGTCTTTCTTCCTGGCTCTTTGTAGCTATCGGAGAAGCAAGTAAACAGAAGGGTGTTCCATAGATGGGAAATGTGAAAAAAAAACAATTAGTGTCAGTTACATTCAACTATTTCAACAGCAAAAGAAGTGAGACCTAGATGCCACTCTAGTAACACATGTAAATTCATGTGGTTGAAGATTCTTCTTCTATGTTCCCTGTCCCTTCATGACGTAGGCGATCACGGTTCTCCATGTCTCCCTATCCCTTGTAACTCTTAGTATGTTTGCTCCTGTTACACCTTGCAACCCCCGTTCCATCATCCACCTGATCAGACCCTGCAAATATGTTATCTGTTGCCTTCCTCTGTCTCTTTTTCCTTCTATCTGGCCAGTCAGTATCAGGTTCTCCAAGCTCTCCTTCCTTATTGCATGTCCCAGGAACTTCAGTTGTCCCTTCCTGATGCTTACTATTAATTTCCTTTTTGTTGCCATTCTTTCCAACATTTCATCATTGCTTGCATGCTCAGTCCACGATCTCCGCAGCATCCTTCTGTAGAACCACATTTCCGCTGCTTCCAGTTTTGTCCTCATTTTTGATGATATTGTCCAGCATTCACTGCCGTATTGAAGAACTGACATCACTTAGCAATCCAGCACTCTTTTCTTTGTTTCTAGTGAAATTTTCCTGTGTCTTTGTACTTTACTCAGCTTCTGGAACGCGTCCTTTGCCATGCCAATTCGCCTTCGGATTTCCGTGTCGCACTTTCCATCTCCTGTTAGAACACTTCCTAGGTATTTAAATTTTTGTACTTTTTTTTTTTTCTTTTTTTTTTTTAATCATATCACCCCGAGCAAGGCGGTAATGCCACTGATGTGCAGGGGGCTACATAGGAGTGAAAAGATTGGAACGAGAAAGCCGGAAACCACATCCTAAACAGGAAACAAAGGATGATAGTTTAGTCTATCTACTCCAATTAAACTTGCTTTATTCTGGTATCCCCCACCTGTATTTGGCATTTTGGGTTGCACCTTTTGCTGATGACCATGTATTCACCAGGAAAAAAGCTTGTTAAAGCAGTTGCCATGAGAATATTGTAGAAATGACAGACAAAAGCAATATCATGTTGGTGAGAAAGTGACTGAAGCTGAGTTGTCAAGTCAGGATTAGTTACATTGCAGATCCTTTTTTGGATTTTATACTAATATCTTTTGACTGTTGTGCTCTCTGGTCTTCTTCAGGTATTTGTCAATGTAGGTAACCTTGAGTGATTTCCAACTAAGTAATGCTAAGAATATAGGTTTATTATTTCTTACAATATTTAAATTCAGACTAATGACCTCATCATTGTTGTCATCAAGAGACATGAACAGTAAAATGAGAACAGGCTACTGTAAATTAAATAAAAGAGTCAGCTAAAAATTCCCTGAAGGTTACTAAGATTAACAGGAACTTAATAAAAGTGCAATTGATTAATTTGCTTTTTTTTATGATTTACTAGCAGTATAGCCCAGCATTGCTCGGGTGTAATGAAAGCTTTAAAACTAATTCATGGTCCTGGAGCTCAGAGTCTTTGGACACTGGCATGAAAGACTAAAATGCAAGAGTTGTTTCCAGTTAAAGCAAAACCGTAAACTGAAAGAAAAGTGAATGGTTGACAATTGAAATTTTGATTTCCTGGTATTGATATCAAATAAGTTTTTTCATTGTAAAATGATTTTTGAAGGATAAATAAGTCCTCTGAGTAAATGGTATCATGGCTGAGACTACAATTATACCTACTTAGGGCCAAACCTGAAGCAAAAACTAAAATAAAAACACCGAAAAAATACAGACATACAGTCAGATAAACAGACACACACACAAACATCTTGCCTTATATATATAATTGATTTTCTGCACTATTGTAAGAACTGCAACCTTGAAACTTCTGAATATTGTTTCTCATGTCTTTGTCTATGAATGTATCAAATTTGATTAAAATCGCACCACTCCTTCTATAATCCAATTTTTTCAATTATCAATTTTTGGTATTTACCAGAAGTACCTTGACACAAAACCTAGCTAAGAACACTTGCAGATGCTTATAGTACAACTGTGTAAAGTTTAAAGAAAATCGGTTCAACTGTTTCAGAGTCTATAGCTAATGGACACACACACACTCACAGACAAAATTCCATTTATAAATAAGTTTAGATCAACCTTTTGCAGGTTATTTTAAACTAGATAATACTTTTTATATTATTAGAATTTTACTGAGATAATAATGACTTCAGTCTGTCAGTTAATTGCCATACTTGATACATGCTTGGGCAAACATGTCTCGAAAGACACACAACTGACTGGGCAGAAATCGGCTGAACCGATTTTCTTGAAAATATACACAGTTGCACTATAAGCGTCTGCGAGTGTTCTTTGCTAGATTTTGTGTCAAGGTACCCCTGATAAATATCGAAAATCGATAATTGAAAAAATTGGGTTATAGAAATAGTGGTCTGATTTTAATCAAATTTGATACAGACAAAGACATAAGAAATGATATTCAGAAGTTTCAAGGTTGCAGTTCTTACAATAGTGCAAAAAATTTGATATCGATACCAGAAAATCAAAATTTGACTTACATCCATCCATTTTTTTTTCAGTCTACGGTTTCACTTTAACTGGAAACAACTATTGCTTTTTAGTCTTTCATGCCAACGTCCAAAGAGTCTGAGCTCCAGGACCATGGATTAATTTTAAAGCTTTCATTACACCCAAGCAATGCCGGGCTATACTGCTAGTTATCCATAACATCACTTGAACATTCAAGCTTACACCATTTGGTATTTTCAAGCAGTCACCAATCTAGGTAGTAAGCAGATTTGACAGTGCTTAACTTTGGTGATTGTACAAGTTCCTGATGAAGGATCAAGTGAATGATTTGTTTTTTATGATTTATCTTCTGCAGGTTATTTAAAGCCAGGAAATATTTTTTAGGTTATAAGATATTTGGAGGAGATAATAATGATTTAGTGATACAACCATTACTAATTAACTTATTGCTGGAGTAAGAAAAGGTGAATGCATTTCTTTTCCAAGTGTACTTGCACAAACGCGATTATAAAAAACTCAACCAGAATTAAAACTCAGCTTTTTGATTGGTATTCCCAAACGTTCACCCTTCTAGATACTGACCAGACTTGATAGTGTTTAACCTTGTTGATTGCATAGAAACTAGTGTTTCAACACGGTATGGCCACAAACCACCTGATGAAGGCTGGAGCATAGAATGGCTGAAATTTTGTAATAATAACAATTAAAAGTAGCACATTAGACTCAGTCAGTCAGTTAAGTTATATACGTGATACATGCTTGGGTGATCATGTCTCGAAAGAGACATGACTGATAAAGCAGAAGATTTTTCAGCAGTAGGTTGCTGTTACTTTTTGTGGTAGACAGGTTGTCAACCAAGGTTATAAAACCCAATCTGTCCCGCTATTTAAGCCACAGCTGGAGGAAGAAGAGATGGATTAATACAATTCCTAAGGATATTTGTGTGTAAGTGAATGCAACGAATACAACTGGAAATCAAACTCATCTCTCTGATTTCACATTCCAAGTCAGTAAGTGCAAATAAGCCAAATAATAACAACTTCTCATCTTAAAAATTCAGACAAAGATTTTTCAAAAACAGCTTCTTCGATGGGTAAATAATTTTTTTAAAAAATTCTTTGAGGTGTGTACTGAAAATAAACACTCAGGTGATCCTGTCTCGAAAGTGACATGACTGATAGAGCAGAAGATATTCCAGCAGTAGGTTGCCATTACTTTCTGTGGTAGACAGGTTGTCAACGTAGGTTATAAAACCCAATCTGTCCTGCTATTTAAGCCATAGCTGGAGGAAGAAGAGATGGATTAATACGATTCCTAAGGATATTTGTGCGTAAGTGAAGGCAACGAATACAACTGGAATTTAAACTCATCTCTCCGATTTCACATTCTCAGTCGATAAGTGTAAATAATGCAAATAATAACAATTCCTCATCTTAAAAATTCAGACAAAGGTTTTTCAAAAGAAGCTTCTTCAATGGGTAAATAACGTTTTTCGATCTCTCTGAGGTGTGTACTGAAAACTGTTCGTACCTGACTTTCTTTCGACTTTCTTGATCAAAGACGCCTTTCTATTTGCATAGCAACAGACAGACAGGACGAGAAATAAAAGAATACATTTGTTTTCAGTCAAAAAATATGCGTCCTGATGTTCATTAACAGCAAACACAGCCTGTGGTCTTCTACTGTGTTTGTCTCCATTGGAGACGCAAGAATAAAAACAGAAAATGGAAATCCAATGAAAGAACGAAATTCAATGCAACAGTAGAAAGAGGAGATGCAAAAGAATAAAACCTCAACACGATACATTTCCCCCAGAGAACCTCACCGTAGAATAAAATGGAGAGTAAGCTACTCTCTCCTTTTAATGTAACAAATACAATCCATACTGAATGCTAAGTGTAACCCTTGAATTGATTATTATTATTAAACATAATAATAATCAATTCAAGAATCTTATAGAGCAACAGTCAACAATTCTGTCTTGCAAACTATTACAATAGTAATACTGTTGTTTCTTTCAAAGAATTTACATATCAAGCCTTGTGCCAGCCTATGCTAAACACATTTTTTAGTGAAATGAAACAAATATCAATTTGAACCTAACACCAAAACTTTATAGCTATTATGTTGTAGTATGCAATAATAATAATAATAATAATTACCATATATAGAAATGCTAATACTATATACATATATATATATATATATATATATATATATACATATATATATAGATGTTACAAGAGCATTTTAAAAAGAAAAACGGTAACAAGTAAAATCAGTTATTAAAAATTGCCTGAAGATACCACTCATGGTAGAAACCAAGGCAGTAAAATAACTCATTTAAAAATGAAAAAAAAAAAAAATATATATATATATATATATATATATACTTTTATTTGATTTACTCAATAAATGCTTTAACAAGAAAAAAATACTTGTTACAAAATAAAGTTAACATTGAGTATAATAGCCTTTTGCTTTAATCACAGCCTTCATTCTGTCAGGCATTGACATCACAAGCTTCTTCAATGTATCTAATGGTATCTCCTGCCAAGCAGCTTGTATTTGTTCCCAAAGGGTGTCTTGAGAAGTAACATTATATTTATCAATTCGAGAGGGAGGAATAAGAAAAAAGTCAGTCATATGCAAGAATAATATCATAATGAATAGTTTTAAAATAATTTGTTTAATAGAAAATAGGAAAAATTAAATATAACTTCTTTTTAATACATTTCTTTTACACCTAGTTTTAAATAATCAATATTTATTAGCAATTTACTTGACTTTTCACCCTGTATTTGAATTTCAGGGAGTTTTTTTAGGAAAATCACTCCTGTCCGAATACTTAGGACAGGGGTGATTTTAAACTTTATTTTGATGCCTCATAAAAGATAAAATAGTTCTTGTCTTAATACTTCTGTTCAGTACTCTGTGTGTGTGTGTGTATATATATATATATATATATATATATATATTATCCCATATTTTATGCACAAGTCTTAGTTTCATCCATTTCAGCACTCTTTGGGTGCATATCATAACATACTGGTTATATCTATTGAAATACACAGAGAGAAATTTTGGACTCGAATGAGACTCAAAAGTGAAGACTGAATATCTCCGATCCATATATAGCAGCAGTACTCCATTTTTGTGCGTTGTGGTACAGTGGATATCGGCTCGGAACGAGAAACCGGGGAGCCGAGTTCGAATTCCAGTTGAATCCATTGTATTCACTTACGCGCAAATACCCTTGGGAAAGGTATTAATCCATCTCTTCTCTCCAGTTATGGGTTAAATAGCAGGACAGATTGGGTTCTATAGCCTTGGTCGGCAACCAGTCTACCGCAGAAAGCAATGGCAACCTACTGCGGGATAATCTTCTGCCCAGTCAGTCATGTCTCTTTCGAGACATGATCACCCAAGCGTGTATGGCACTTAACTGACTGACTGACTGACTATTTTTGCCATAATCTGACCCTTGTAAAGTTAGAAGTTAGCAGAAGGAGTAAGGTACTTGCTGGAACAGAACAAGGAAGCAACCATTTTCACAATAATTATCGTATTGGATCCTACATAAGAGTTCCACTTGAGGCCTGGATTGAGTTTAGATCCCAGGCTTCCCTGAGGGAGAATCCATTTATTGTGATTGGATTGGTGAAAGTTCTGGGTCAAATCAGTGACGATTTGCCTCCAATAGAGGACTATGTGGCAAACTGTTTAGTTATGGGTCAGTCAGTTAAGGGCCATATAAGATACACACTTGGGCGATTATGTCTTGAAAGAGACACAACTGACTGGGTAGAAGCTTTTCCTGCAGTAGGTTGCCATTACTTTCTGCAGTAGATTGGTTGCCAACCAAGGCTACAAAACAATCTGTCCTGCTTTTAAACCCAAAGCTGAAGGAAGAAGAGATGGATAAATACCTTTCCCAAAGATATTTGCACCTAAGTGAATGCTATAAATTCAACTGAAACTCAAACTGCAGTTGAATTCATTTCATTCACTTATGTGCAAATACCCTTGGGAAAGGTTTGGGGTACTAAGATTATTTATTTATGGATCTTATGTACAAGTTCAACTTGAGATCTGCGTTGAGTTTAGATTTCCAAAAGACACCAGGTCTCCTTGAGGAAAAATCCATTCATTGTGAGTGGATTGGTTAAAGTTCTAGACTTGATCAATGATGATTTACTTCAAATGGAGGACTACATGGCAAGTTGGTTGGTTGGTTGGTTACCAAGATTATTTAACCTCCAACTTGCTGCAGATTAAGCAAGAGACATCCTACACATTTTGGTTAAAATACTGACTTTCGGGAAATTCAGAGTTGACAGTTGCAAAACAAGGGAAATTAATTTATGTTTCATTTATTACAAGACCAGATCTATCGCTAAATGAGACACAACAGTCAAGTATAGTTTGGTTTTGTAGCCCTGACTTGCCTTGGCAAACCAAATGGGCCAGAGTCGGGTGTATGTTTTGTAAGGGAGTGTGGTGACAGTGAATTGACAAGCATTGGTCAGATGGAGAATCGGACAACACTTCATGGTAAACAGAATTGGTGTCACTTGTAGACATTTATATTCACTGTGCTGAGCGTTCATTGGCTGAGTGGTAGCCAGGTCGCGTGCATAAACCATGGTATGCTTATTTTGAGAGGGGTGGTTGCTATTCAAGCTGTTGTTCATGAGAGAATAGCGTTTCGGAGATTAAGACAAGATGTGTGAATTTGGCATGCCCGTTTGGAATACTTTCCTGTGGTTGCTTTTTACCAACACGTAAGTTTTTTTATCACTTTTTGCTACAGGTTTTGATAAATCTGAGTAAAATTAATTGCAAAACAACAGCAACAAAAAAGTTTCTTTACCTTTTGTTTGAATAAAAACAAAAAAAGATACAGCTTTCTTTCATTACAGAGACATCCAATGTGACTTACCTGCCAAAAGAAAAGAAAAAAAAACTTTTATTATGTGTGCATTTATTCTGGAGAGAATTATAAAGAAATTTCTCATAACATTTTAAAAAATAGCTAATATTTTGGGGAGACATGATGAAAAAAGAAGGCTCAAATGATACAATGTTCACAGATCATATAAAAAAACAAGAGAAACAGAAAAAAAACATTAAGTACCATTTTAGAAATGGTTCATAGAACAAGTATTGGAAAGACATGGAAGAATTATACAAGAGAAAATATAAAAGCAACAAAAAGAAGAAGCTGTAGAGAGCCATGATAAGCTATGTTGTAAAAAAGAATATTTTACTACTTCAGTAAGTTAATGTAAACACATATACACACACATACAATCACTAATATTGAGCACTTTACTCTAAATATAACACCATAAAAATAAATGCATCTATACACGTGTATGCATGTAGTCTCTCTCTGATATTAAGCTCTTTTATACACAAACATAGAATACCATAAATGTGTGTGCATGTATATATATATATATATATATATTCTTCATTTGTAAACAAGTTTTTATGCGATCTAGGTTTCTACCATGTGGTATCTTCAAGTGATTTGCAATGACTCATTTTACGATTTTTTTTTGTTTTTTTTTTAAGAATTCTCACGTAACGATGATCTTTTTGAATGCTCATGTCACGGGGAATTTTTGAATGTGCAGTTTTAAAAATTACCCGAAATTATGTTTTCATCCATGGTTGTATGAATCTAATAGGTATTTTATGGTGAGTATTCAAAAGAAATCCTTATTACGTGAGCCTTCTTAAATAAAAAAATTTAAAAAAAAAAAAAAAAATGGTAAAATCAGTTACTGAAAATCACTTGAAGACACCACATGGTAGAAACCTAAGTCGTCTAGTAACTCATTTACAAAGCAAGAATATTAAAAAATTCTACAATATAATTGTATTGAACACTTTTTATATCAACAGTGTACTGGTCAAATTTTATTATGGCCAAAAACTAAATGATTAAACAATCAATATATATATATATATATAGGATTATTAAAATTATTGGTCATAGTCAAATTAGATGAGTAAACTGTTGCAGTAAAAAATGATAGATAAATATTAAACTTGCTTTTCGATATCAAAATTTGGAAGATCATGTAATTGGCTGATCTTTCTTAATTCATATATATATATATATATATATATATATATATATATACATGCAGACATACACTGTCTCTGACATTAAGCATTTTTACCTATAAATATAGCATACCTTGAAAATTATTTTCATTATTTATATGTATCTATAAGATGATAAAAACATAACATTAAAACTATCTAAATCTAAACTTATTTGTAAATGAAACTTAGTGTGTGTGTGTATGTGTGTGTCTCCGTTACCTGTAGACTCCAAAATGGCTGAACCAATTTTCTTGAAAATTTACAGTGTCTGTGAGTGTTCTTAGCTAGGTTTTGTGTTGAGGTACCCCCAATAAATATCAAAAATCGATAATCGAAAACATTGGGTTATAGAAGGAGTGGTCCGATTCTAATCAAATTTGATACACTCATAGACAAAGACATAAGAAACAATATTCAAAAGTTTTAAGGTTACAGTTCTTACAATAGTGCAGAAAATCAATAATATATATATGTATATATAAAAGGCAAGATGTTTGTGTGTGTGTTTGTTTATCTGCCTGTATGTCTATATTTTTTTCAGCCCTTTTATTTTAGTTTTTGCTTCAGGTTTGGCTCTAAGTAGATATAATTGTAGTTCTTAGTCTCAGCCAGGATACCATTTATTCATAGGACTTATTTAGCCTTCAAAATTCAGTTTACGACAAAAAAAAATTATTTGATATTGATACCAGGAAATCAAAATTTGACTTACATCCATTCATTTTTTCTTTCAGTCTACGGTTTCATTTTAACTGGAAACAACTATTGCTTTTTAGTCTTTCGTGCCAACGTCCAAAGAGTCTGAGCTCCAGGACCATGGATTAGTTTTAAAACTTTCATTACAACCGAGCAACACCGGGCTATATTGCTCATCACCAATAAATATATATTGATAATACAGAGTGACATAAATACATTTTCCCTAATGGTATGACATTAGTGACAATGATGTCTTCAGTTATGGGTAGTATTGCTGCCACACTTTGAACCTTCTCTTCTGTGATGTGTTCCCTTCAGGATATGGTTGATGATGACCCTCCACAGCTTTTGCTGTATCCAACATCTCTCAGCCATGTTAGACTCCTTTCCATTGCCTCTTTACCTTGGCTCATCTAACCATTCAGACAAACTCATTAGATAAATATATCCTTTGTTAAATTTTCAATATTGTAAATTAACTGAGTTGCTGACATTTATATAAAACTGCTTTGTAACCTTGCTAGGGTGAAAATTGTCAGTTCTCTTTGCAACCTGATTTGGTTCAACAAAACTCCATGTTAATTTTATATCTTTTACTTTACTAAAGTCACTTTATAAATCACAGATACAAGTATAATTACACCTTCAAGCAATAGTGTGTCAGACACTTATTCTTCTCTGACTCTACACTCTCTAATCACTCTATACATATATATTTACACTCTCACACCCTGATTGAGCACTCTGGAAGAATGGTAGACTTTGAAAAACAGTAGCTACTCTGACATGTACGCATCACTCATTTAGTAATGGATTAGAACACTCTCAGCTATTGGGCATGTATAATGACAATATACACGCTAAAAAGTCTGCCTTCTTCTTCCAAATGCCCATAGCAATCATGTCTCTTTCAAGACATGATTTCCCAAAGTGTGTATCACATATGGCACTTAACTGACTGAGTCCATAAAAATCTTGTAAGTGTTCAAGACAATATTTGATTTTTATCAAAAGAAGGCTTTAATGAAGTCTATGCTTTCTTAGTATTTCTAACTAAATCATGTTGTTGATGAAAAGGATTTCTTACTAGTCATCTCATCGCATAATAATTTATATTTTTGTAATCTTATCAGGTTCAACAAAACTCAATTTTATAACTTCTACTTTAGTAAAGTCACTTTATAAATCACAGATACACGTATAGTTACACTTTTATGATTTATAAAATGGCGAGTGTTCTAAAAATAGAAAAAGATAGACACACTGACGCCAAGAATTCAAAATTGGGCAGCAAAATAAGGAACCCTTTCTTTTGGTAGGAGTAGGAGTAAGAAGTAGGAGTTAAGGACAGTAGTTTTGTGTAGGAGATTTAAAAAGGGGAAGATGCTAGAGTTGACCACTAGAGTCCAGAAGGGATAGGCTCGTTTACTACTAGCATCCCACAGTGAAGAGAATTTAGCTAGTCTGCTCCTGTCTCCACACAAAATTTAAAGGTTGTATAACTTGATGTAAAAACCTAAAGTTTTATACCAAAAATAAACATCAATAATTCAAGTTTGTGTTATCTTCTAATTATACCAAAACGAAGCAACACAACAACACCTTCAAACAATAGTGTGTCAGACACTTATTCTTCTCTGACTCTACACTCTCTAATCACTCTATACCCATATATATATATATATATATATATATATATATATATATATATTCTACATGTCACATGATCCCAGCAGCACAGTGCTACTAATTACTTGAGAACAAGGTTGACTGTGCTTACTCCCTGGTGATCCATATTGAAACACAAGTGTCGACACTGACACATTTTTTCTATATAATAATTTGCCATAACTACATCAGAGCCAAAACACTGCTTTTCAACACTGAAAAGAATTAAACAAGAAAACTTTTTTAACAAGCACTATGAATCCTGAAAGACTAAATGCACTTGCACTGCTTTCGATGGATTCAAGGATCAAGGAAAAAATTTATAAGCTTTTTGCTTGAAGTAAAACAAGAAAATAGATCAAACATGCACTGCCACAATTTCTAAGTAGAATTAACAATAAAAATTTTCTAAGCATCTTTGTATAGGACTCTATTTCTGCTACCTCAACTCCCTTCATCTTTGAAGAGATTGTTCAGAATTTACTGCCATATAGGAGAAAACATTATGGAACAAGGCAGTACTCATTTTTATTGTTTCTAATTAAATTTTTCTGTTTCTTAATATTTTACTTAGGTTTCGGAAGGCATATTTTTACCATCTCAGACTTCATATTACAGCTTTATTGAAAGACACATTTCAAAAGCAAACCAGAGTACTGAAAGACAGAAAGATCTCATTGGAAACATTAAACATGACAACTCAATGCACGCACATATATATATATATATATATATATATATATATATATATATATATATAATTTTTTTTTTTTTAATCATTTCACCCCGAGCAAGGCAGAAACGCCACTGATGTGCAGGGGGTTACATAAATGTAAAAAGATTAATTAGAAAAGAGTGAGGAGTACAAGCTAGTTAGAAAGGAACAATAGAAAGCTGAGAAAGCAGGTGCAATGACAGATACATAGGCGGAGAGAAAGTGAAGATTATACAGGGGAGGGGAGAGAGCTAGAGTCCAGTGGTTAGTAGATGAGTATTAACTTTGCATTTAAATTTCTGGAGGTCGTAGCTGTCAGGAAAGCAAAAATACGGGAGTGAGTTCCACAGGCGGGAAGTGCGAGAGAGGAAGCTGCAGGAGTAGAATTGTCGTCTGCATTTGGCTAACCTGACTGTGAATGGGTGGGACCCAGTTGCCAGTCTGGTTGCACGGGTAAACACCTGTTGAGGAGGCATCAGTGACTTAAGCTCATCCGAGCAGAAGCCATGAAAGTATTTATAGAAGAGACAGAGGGAGGCCACATTTCGATGATGGGAAAGATATGATTAATGTGGAGTTTGAGTTTTGTTTAGTGGCATATCAACCTCTATGGATTATTTAATGCCCCAAAAGTAGGGTTTTAATGTATCTTTTAATGTTCAGTTACAACTAAGATGATTGATTTAGTCAAATTTTAATGAAAAAATTTTTTTTATTTTAGAAACTGAAGATGTCTTCTTGTTTTGTATTCAAAAATGTCTTGCTGGCAATAATTTTTTTCTCCAAAAATTCATTATGACAATAATTTTTTTCTTTTTTTCCTTCAAAAATGTGTTATAGTAATAATTTATTTTCTTCAAAAATGTGTATTTTTCAATAAAAGTTTATTTCTATGTATATATTTCTGTATAAGTATTTCATAGTGTTTTGACCTCAGTTTGAGGGTTAACTATTTACCCATAGCTGGGACCTTAACAGGTGCTACCCTCCAGGTCAGATAGACCTGGGAACAACAGTAATTTAGAGGTGGTTTCATGCTCCTGACAATCTCCCAATCAGAGGCCTTGCTGCTAGATGCAGTTTACCATCATGCCCAGGACCTCTCACTGGAAACAAAAAAATAAGACTGCTATGTGATATCTGTCCTATACAGCAGCAATGTTAGACAATTACTTCAAGGATGAAGGAGAGGCTCGAAGCAACAGAAATGTGGTTCTACAGAAGGATGATAAGGATACCATGGACCAAGCATGTGAGCAATGAGGAGGTACTGGAAAGGATGCAAATGAGAAGAAAACTTATACCTAGCATCAGGAAAAGACAACTGAAGTTTCTGGTAAACATAATGAGAAAGGAGGGTTTGGAGAATCTAATACTCACGAAATATATAGAAAAAAAAGAGAGAAAGGGGAAAGCAGCATGAGACATACTTGACAATCTTGAGCAAATGGATGGTGGAGTAGGGGTTTGGGAGAGATACCAACAGGAAAAATATTAGGAGTGATAAATGACAGGGGCAAGTCCATGATCGCCTACATCCTGAAAGTATATGACACATGAAGAAGAAGACTTTTCCATCCTCTGTTAAAATATTTTCTAGCTTTCATACTTTATTCTGGAATCTCCAATTTGTAATGAGCATGGTGTGTTGCCTCTTTTGCTGACAATCATATAATCTACTTTCTTGCAATTGATGTTTTGTCCTTTTTTCTGGCTTTTTTTTGCTACCTTCTGTAGAAGTTCCTGCAGTTTCCTTTCAATCAATTTGATTTTTGTTTATTGACATATCAACCACTGTAGATGATTTGATGTCAAAAAGGTGGGGTTTTAATGTATTTTTTTTAATGTTCTGCTATAGTGAGAAGGTCAATTTAGTCAGATTTTGAGGAATTTTTTTTTTCTTCTTTTAGAAAACTGAAGAAGTTTTCTAGTTTTGTATTCAAAAAATGTATTGCTGGTAATAAGGTGGAGTTTTAAGGTGTTTTTTTAATGTTCGGTTATAGTGAGAAAGTCGATTTAGTCAGATTTTGAGGAAAAATCTTTTATTTTCTTTTAGAAAACTGAAGATGTTTTCTAGTTTTGTATTCAAAAATGTTGCTGGTAATAATTTTTTTTTCTACAAAAATTTATTATGGCAATTTTTTTAAAAAAAATGTCTTGGTAATATTTTTCCTTTAAAAACATCTTGTTGGGAATATTTTTCCTTCAAAAATGTCTTGTTGGTAAAATTTTTCCTTCAAAAATCTATATTTTTCTATAAAATTCTATTTTTATATTTTCATCGTGTTTTGACCCTACTTTAGGGGTTAACTATTTGCCCATAGCTTGGACCCTAACAGGTGCTACCACTCCGGGTCAAAGTGGACATGGAAACAACAACAATTAAGAGGTGGTTCCATACTCCTCACAACCTTTCTATCAGAGGCCTTGCTTGCCGGATGCAGTTTACTTTCATACCCAGGACCTGTTTTCAATGTCTGCTACTGATACTGTGTTACCTGCATATTTAATGCTGTTAAGACTGAAGTCACCAACACTGAATATTGGTAAGATTTCTAATTTTCTAAGAATTGCTTCAATGTAATATAAAGGTTGAATCAGTCAGTTAATTGCCATACATGAAACACGCTTGGGCAATCATGTCTTGAAAGAGACATGATTGATGAGGCAGAAGATTATCCACCAGTAGGTTGCCATTGCTTTCTGTGGTAGACTGGTTGCCAAGCAAGGCTATAGAAACCAATCTGTCCTGTTATTTAACCTATAACTGGAAGGAAGAGACGGATTAATACTTTACCCAAAAATGTTTGCGTGTAAGTGAATGCAATGAATTCAACTGGAATTCGAACTCAGCTCTCCGATTTCTCATTCCGAGCTGATAGCCACTGCACCACAATGCACATGTATTCAACCTTAATCTCCAAAGGTTGAATACGTCTGCCAAAAACTTTAATCTTCAGAAATTTAAATGCAATGTCAATCATTATCTACTCTCTTCTTGATTCCTCTTTTATTCTTTTTGATGTTTCTTTTTTTTTCTTATTCTTTTCGATTCAGTAACCTCTTGTGTCTTCGTAGTTTTACTTTTTTGCTGAGGGTGAAATGATAAAAATAAATAAAATGGACATATTTGTGTTATACTCCTTTCTAGTTTTGTATATTTAACTAGCAGTATAGCCCGGTGTTGCTTGGGTGGAATAAAAGCTATAAAACTAATCCATGGTCCTGGAGCTCAGAGTCTTTGGACGTTGGCACGAAAGACTAAAAATCAATAGTTGTTTCCAGTTAAAGTGAAACCGTAGACTGAAAGAAAAATGAATAGATATAAGTCAAATTTTCATTTCCTGGTATCGATATCAAATAATTTTTTTTCGTCGTAAACTGAATTTTGAAGGCTAAATAAGTCCTCTGAGTAAATGGTATCATGGCTGAGACTAAGAACTACAATTATATCTACTTAGAGCCAAACCTGAAGCAAAAACTAAAATAAAAGGGCTGAAAAAAATGTAGACATACAGGCAGATAAACAGACACACACACACAAACATCTTGCCTTTTATATATACATATATATTATCGATTCTCTGCACTATTATAAGAACTGCAGCCTTGAAACTTCTGAATATCATTTTTTATGTTTTTGTCTATGAGTGTATCAAATTTGATTAAAATTGGACCACTCCTTCTATAACCCTATTTTTTCGATTATTGATTTTCGATATTTATTAGGGGTACCTCAACACAAAACCTAGCTAAGAACACTCACAGATGCTTATAGTACAACTGTGTAATTTTTCAAGAAAATCGGTTCAGCCATTTCGGAGTCTTTAGGTAATGGATACACACACACACAGACAAAGTTCCATTTATAAATAAGTTTAGATTTAGATAAATTTATTTTCTACCTACATGGTGACAGAAAAGTAACTCCTTATTTTGTTTGTGGACTATTTTGTCAAACTATAATTTTTACAAGATAAGAGTCTGAGTTTGAGTTTTGTTTAATGACATATCAACATCTCTGTGGGTTATTTAATTCCAAAAAAGTTGTGTTTTAAGGTATTTTTTTAATGTTCAATTATAGTGAGAAGGTTGATTTAATCAGATTTTGATGAAAAAAAAATTATTTTTTTGTATTTTAGAAAACTTAAGATATCTGCTAGTTTTGTATTCAGAAATGTAATGCTGGTAATAATTTTTTCTTCAAAAATGTATTATGGTAATACATTTTTTTTTCCTTCAAAAATGTATATTTTCTATAAAGTCTATTTTCACATATATATTTCTATAAAAGTCTATTTTTATACTTTCATTGTGTTTTGAATCCAGTTTGAGGGTTAACTATTCACCCATAGCTGGGACCGTAACAGGTGCTACCACTCCGGATCAGGGTAGAGCAGGGAACAACAGCAATTAAGAGGTGGTTCCATGCTTCTCACAACCTCCCAATTAGTGACCTTGCTGCTGGATACACTTTACTGTTGTACCCAGGACAACAAGATGAGAGAGTCCATCATACATGAAAAAGAAAAGGAAGTTACCTTTCAATCACTCTGCAGATTCAGATAATTTGCTAGCAGTATCAGTTCTATATTATTTTACAACCCCACCTAAATAAATCAGGTTTACCAAACATTTCCAATAATCCCTTGTGGCCCATTTTATAAAATATTTTATGCATAATCTGTAATACAACTTTTATATTTATTCTTTCTGATATCATTTGGAGCATAAATATTGCATTCCTAATTTTAACGGCATTCATTAAACATTACCGTTCTTGTACTATTTCAGGTTTCTTTGGTTGCATGCTCCATTCTTTAAAATTCTGGTGAGTTTTGTTCTGTGGCTTATTAGGCTGATTGTAAAAGACTTGGTAAAGGATTGTATCAAACAGGAAATGAAGAACATTGGAAATAACCCTCTCTATTAATGTAATAAAGGTAGTTGAGTATTTTCCTCCTGTTGCACTCATGGAGAGAGAGAGAGCGAGAGACATGGCAGCATCGACTCAGTTCATTCTCTTTACTACCAGTTATGAAAGCTCTCGTCACATGATTTCCCATTAACAATGCCTTATTATTTTATATTTCTGCAATAATAATAATTGTCAAGTCGTGAAAAATATATATATATAACTTATATAATAAATGGAACCTTGTCTGTGTGTGTGTGTGTATGTGTCCATTACTTATAGACTCCAAAATGGCGGAACTGATTTTCTTGAAAATTTACACAGTTGTACTATAAGCATCTGCGAGTGTTCTTAGGTAGGTTTTGTGTCGAAGTACCCCCGATAAATATCGATAATTGATAACCGAAAAAATAGGGTGATAGAAGGAGTGGTCCGATATTAATCAAATTTGATACATTCATAAACAAAGACATAAGAAACGATATTCAGAAGTTTCAATGTTGCAGTTCTTACAATAGTGCATAAAATCGATTATATATATATATATATATATATATATATATATATAAAAAGCAAGATGTTTGTGTGTGTGTGTCTGTTTATCTGCCTGTATCTCTGTATTTTTTCAGCCCTTTTATTTTAGTTTTTGTTACTAAGTAAATATAATTGTAGTTCTTAGTCTCAGCCATGATACCATTTACTCAGAGGACTTATTTAGCCTTCAAAATTCAGTTTACGACGAAAAAAAATTATTTGATATCGATACCAGGAAATGAAAATTTGACTAACATCCATTGATTTTTCTTTCAGTCTACGATTTCAAGTACAAGTTGAAGAGATTCGGTGAAAAGACACATCCTTGTCTTATGCCCATTTCTATCTTTGCATATCTGCTGAATTCATTACCTGTCCATATACAAACAGTTTGCTGCCAGTAAAGATTCTTGATTACTCTTGAGTCTTTTCCAAATATGTCAAGGCTTCTGAGCATCTCCATCAATTCTTTGTGGCGTATTTTGTCAAACGCCTTTGCATAATCAATAAATCACAGGTATAAGTCCTTCTTCATTTGTATTGCCCTTTCAGAGAACATCCTAATCATAAATATGGCATTCCTTGTTCCAGTGTCTTTGATGAAACCACACTGTTCTTGTCTTATCTCTGGCCTGATTCTGCTTCTCGCTCTATTCATCAGGATTCAGATGATCAGTTTTGTTATATGACTCATTAAACTGATGGTTCTGTAGAGTTTGCACTTGTTTGCTCCTGGCTTCTTGGGTAGTGCTATGAAGATCGACTTGCTGAGGTCATCTGGTATTAGACTACTATTATAAATTTCATTTATTATTTCTTTAATTTTCACTGTACCAAATTCTTCCAGGGCTCAATGACTATGCCATCCGGTCCAGCTGCTTTGTTTCTATTCAGTTTGGCTATTGCAGATTCCACTTCACACTTTAATATTTCAGGTCCATCCTCATCTTTGCATATTCTTGGTTGCTGTCTCTTGTCATGGAAAAGATCTTTTATATATTCTTCCCATCGTTGGAGTATTTCCTCTTTCTCCAAAATGATTGTTCCATCCTTGGATTTTAGACATCCTGTTGAAGAGCAGGTTTTTTGTCCGGTCAGTTATTTTGTTGCTTTATGCATGTCTGCTTTATTATTTCTGCTCAATCTCTCTACTTCTGCACATTTGTCATTGAGCCATTCTTCTTTAACCAGTCTGCATTTTCTTCTTATTTCCTTGTGTAGTTCCCTGTACTCTATTCCATGTCTTGATATCATTTTCTGCCTCCTTTGCATCATATCCAGAATCTCTTCAGTCATCCATTCGTTTTTTTTCTGCACCTAATTTCCTTTGGGGCAATGTTGTTTGATAATGTCATTGTTGCTTCCTTTATAGAGAGTCCTATTTTAATTGTCCTTTTCCAACTATTTCTTCATATTGGATTTTTACGCTGTTAGTGTATTCTTTCTGTAGGTTGAGGTCATTCACAAGTGTGTTGTATTTCAGTTTTGGTGCTGCACTAGGCTTCTTTAATCTCCAGAGTTTTACCTTTAGTTTGCAGATGACTGGGACGTGGTCGCTTCCAGAGTCAGTGACTTTGAACTACTTCATTTCTGAATCTGCTGTTTATGGTTATGTAGTCTATCTGTTTTTCTGTGTCCCCTCCTGGGCTTCTCCATGTCCATAGATGTTGTGGGTGTTCTTGAAATGAGATGTTAGTTATTACTTGGTCATTTGCTATCCACCATTGGACCCATTTTTCTCCTCGTTCATTGCGGATTCCTAAACCAAAGTTGCCAGTTGTCATACCTTCCCTCTCCTTTCCAACTTTGGCATTCAAATCTCCCATGATGATCCTGATTTCTTGGCTTTTACATTGGGCCTTGTGTTATATATTGATAAACAGACAAACACGCATATATATAAAAAATATGTTATATTTTTATTAATGACGATGAACCGTGTAGCACAGGGACAGAGAATTCAGAGAGCGCGCTTCTAATGGGGTTGACAGGGGAGTGTCGTCATATCTGTTGCTCCTCTGGTCTGGTCTGGCTCTCTGTCTGTCTGTCTGCGTCTCTCTCTCTACTGCTACTCTGGTCTGTCTCGTCTCTCTGTCTGTCTGGTGAATTCGTGCGCCGAGGTCTTTTTATAATCTCCAAACCGGGACTTTTTCTTCCGGTTTTTTGCCTCGCCCACGCACGCCCACGTAATTCTCAGAGACACCTGTTCTGTTTGCCTCTTGTAGCCATTTCCGCTACTGCCGGAAATAAGGTCAAACAAACATCCGTTCCTTTCAACGACCGGAAACGCCCCCGCTTGCATCAGCTTCCTCGGGTGGGCCCAGATTGTTATATTACACTTGGCATTGTCTAGAGTGGAGTAAAAAGATTCTATTTCTTCCTCGGTGCTTTGTGTTGTTGGTGCATAAATGACGACAATTGCTATGTTGAATGGTCTCCCTTTCAGTTTGACCAGAGAACTGGCAGTATCTCAAAACACATTTCTTCATTTCTTTGTCCAGTATTAAGCTGACTCCTTTTTTATTATTTTTGCCTCCTGCATATATTACCCTATGGTTGTTGCTGCTGAAGTGTCCATTATTTGGCCATCTGGTTTCACATATTCCCAGAATATTGATGTTCAGTCTGTTTATTTTCTGCTTGACATTCTCTAGTTGTCTGCAGTTGTTTCACATCTTGACGTTCCATGTCCCTAAGGTAATCCTTTCTTTGTTGCGCAGGGTAACGGTCCAGAGACACCTGTTGCTCATGTTGTTCCTTCTCGGGCGAGGGACAGATTTTGGTAAAAACTATACCCTTTATGTCATTGTTGCTAACAGTCGCCAGATGACAGTCAGGTGACACTTGTTGCTCATGTCGGTCCTTACTGGGTGAGGAATTGCTCTCTTTCAAAGCAACCCCATTCACGCCGTTAGGTTTAATATATTTTCATTGTATAGCCATGATTGTACACAGGATAGATAGATAGATAGTGGAGTGGTATCCTGTTGCCTTCTCCATGGTGATTTATTGAGACACCAGCTCTAGTTAGCTGGCCGTTGACTCATCAATTGTTCCTCTGCCCTTTATAGGTTAAATTTCTTTTGTACACTACCGAGTTGCTAACATCCAGTTAAAAAAAAAAAGAGAAAGGGCAGTGTGTGGAAGAAAGAACAAATATTAAGTCTATGCTTACTACACTCCTGATCAAAATTTTAAGACCACTTAAAAATCTTTAAAATGAAATATTTTTTTTTAAGGAAAGATTTTAAACTCCTCCCACTTAAGGCTACCAATACTACAATCTAAAAAGTTATGGAAACAAAAAGCTACATTCCAAACATTTTATTTAGAAATTTACATTTTTATAAAATGAGGCAATTTACACATGATCAAAATTATAAGACCAGAGACAAAAATTCTACAAAATTGTACAAAAAGTGTATGAAAATATTTAACAACCAAATTTAATAATGAGTTCTACCTCCACTGCTTTTGATGACTTCAAAAATTCTGTCGGGCACACTAGAAATAAGCGTTTCCATTAAGGTGCAGGGGATGTTGCTCCAGCTTTTGAAGATGGCTTCACAAAGTTCATTTTTTGTTAAATATTGTTTGCCATTTCGATAAATATCTCTTGTCAGCCATCCTCAATCATTTTCAATTGGGTGAGCATGCAAGGATGTCCCAAGAGATGGACCCCATTTTCTTGTAAAAAGGTCAAGGTCCGTCTTGCAGCGTGGATTGCAGCATCATTCTGTTGGAATAACCATCCATCCATCCACACACAAACGATGGCTCTCCATCATCAGTGATGCTTTTTGTAGCATGCTAACATAACCAGCCGCTGTTTGACAACCCTGCATCACCTGGAGCTCCATCGTCCCTCTGTAAGAAAAGGCACCCCATACCATTAGGGACCCTCCACCACTATGACATGTGGAGAAAATTTCAGAAGGCATGTTTTTGTTATGCCAATATTGTTGGAAGCCATCAGGACCATCTAGATTGAATTTTTTCTCATCAGAAAACAGGACTTTCTTCCACTTCTCAACGTCCCATGTTTGGTATTCACAACCAAACTTTAAGTGGCCCACCTTGTGGCGTGGAAGCAGCCAAGGAATTTGTTTACGCTTTTTATTTATCATGCTTTTTTGTCGTAAGTGTCGTCTGATGGTTACAGGACTGCAATCAGCATCTGTGACTGCCTGAATTTGACTAGAAGGAAGTCCCTCCTCTTTCATAACAACCCATCTGATTCTCTTACTCAATGCAGGAGAATGTTTTTGGGGCCTACCAGAGGATTTTGCTTTTCCATAATTCTCACTGTTCTTTAGTTTTACTGCGATTTACTTTACCTGCGATCGCCCACTGTGACAAACATTGCTTATAGAATTCTAGAATTCGAGAACACTCAACTTTGGTAAGTTTGCTTGCTTTAGGCATGGTAACACCTTTATGCAGTGATTGCTAATCTCTAACTGAACTAAAAACATTGGAATTACCATAGATCTAACAATTTATACCTCTGGTCTTATAATTTTGATCATGCGTAAATCGCCTCATTTTATAAAAATGTAAATTTCTAAATAAATGTTTGGAATGTAGCTTTTTGTTTCCATAACCTTTTAGATTGTAGTATTGGTAACCTTAAGTGGTAGGAGTTTAAAATCTATCTGTAAAAAAAAATTCTTTTTAAAGATTTTTAAGTGGTCTTAAATTTTTGATCAAACAAATGGTCTTGTAAAAAAAAAGTTTGACTGAAGGTCTGTAAAAAATGGAAATATTTTTGATACACATAAATAAAAGAGAGCAAGGCCTTAATAACTTAACAAAAAATGAGGTAAATATATTTGATTTGAGAGACTTAATCTGTCCTATCAAATAATCTCAGATTTGATTTGATTGTTTAACAGCATATCAACTCCTTATAGGTTATTTAATACTGTAATTTAAATTGTCTTCAGTGTTTTGGAGTAATAAACATGAAATAAGTTATTCTGCTTTCACAATTGAATACCTGGTAGATGAAATTCAGCTTTTGTTTATATGCATATTTATGCAGATATAATTACAAGAGGCAATGATTTTTTTCTTTTTATTTGTATCACCCCAAGCAAGGCGGTAACGCCACTGATGTGCAGGGGGCTACATAAGAGTAAAAAGATTAGATAGAAGAGAGTGAAGAGAAAGATGGACCAGTTAGAAAGAAACAAGAGAAAGATGGGAATACAGGTGTGATGACAGTTGCACAGGTGGAGAGAAAGAAAAGGATATACAGGGTGGTGAAGAAAGAACTAGAGTCAAGTGGTTAAGAGATGAGTATTGACATTGCATTTAGATTCCTGGAGGTTGTAGCCGTCAAGAAAGCAAGAATATGGAAGTGAGTTCCACAGGAGGACAGTGCAAAAAAAGAAACTGTGGGAGTAGAATTGTTGTCTGCATTTGGTTGATCTAACTGTGAATGGGTGAGACCCAGCTGCCAGTCTGGTTGCACAAATAAACACCTGTTGTAGGGGCACCAGTGACTTCCCAGTTCTGACAATCGATTTGCATGTTGTAGGGGCACCAGTGACTTCCCAGTTCTGACAATCGATTTGCATGTCAGAGGCGCTTCATACTTCCACCAGAGTTTTCTCTGCTTTCATCCTGACCGGCATGGATTGCCATCTTTCGGGTCCATGGCCACTCGCTACACCAGAGTCGATCGAGTCATCCTCGAAGAAAAGAGTTACCAACCCAGGGGTGGTGATGCACTCACGTATGATACATGTTTTATGTTTTTTTTTATTTTAGAATACAGTTTAATTTCTTGAAGAAATTGGAGGATATTATATGGATTAATCTATATTCTATCTCTGTATCTGTACGGCGCTCACCCTGGTTGGGTTGAGCCGGCTTCCTCCCAAGTGATGGAGAAAGATTCATTGGGATTTGTTTAAGGGCAGAGTCCCAAATCCTACCCTATATAGACCTCAGGCATTTTAATTATCCCGCAACAGGTTGCCAATACCTGCTGAGGGAGATTGGTTGCCAGCCGAAGCTATAGAACCCAATCTGTCCAGTTATTTAACCCATAACTGGAGGGAAGGGACAGATTAATACCTTTCTCAACGTTATTAGTGCGTAAGTGAATGCAGGGCATTCAAGTGGAATTCAAACTTGGCTCCCCGATTTCTCTTTCCTAGACGATATCCACTGCAACACAATGCACATCCGTCAATGCCATGAAAGATTTCATGTTGGTTGCTGAATTTGTTTCGCAACATATCAACATCTCTAAGGGTTATTTAATGCCCAAATATAAATATTTTGTAAGAAATTGAATACCTTCAAGTACAGATAAATGTATTGTCCATCATTATGCTTTAAAAATGTATTGTTGGTAATTTTATCATAAATATGTATTGTTGATACATTTTACAATAAAAATGTATTTTTATGCCTTCATAGTGTTTTGTTTGTTTGGTGGGGGTTAACTATTTTCCTATAGCTTGGACCATGACTGGTGCTACCACACTGGGTCAAGGTAGACCTGGGAAGAACAGCAAGAAGTGGTTCCATGCTTTTGAAAACCTCCAATCTCCTGATCAAAGATCTTACTACCAAATGTTGTTTATTGTCATACCCAGGACGGTGGGTTTTATGCATTGCAAATATTATTTTAAAAATTATTCAATACATTTCCTATCATGTTATTGTAAATAAATAATCTAATAAATACGTAATGTTTAGTATCTTTGTTTGTTCGGTGGTTGATTTTGTTTAGCCGCATATCAATACCGCTGTGGGTTATCTAAGGTCGAAATCTAAATATTCAGGACACCATTTTATGGATTCAATTCATTATATTTTAAATGTTATTGTATGCCCTCAACCACAGAAAAATGTACTGTCAGTCATTTTGTGATAAAATGTTTTGTTGCTAATTTTACTATGACCATGTAGATATTTAAAAAAAAGAAAGTATTGGAAGTATTTTTACTGTAAAAATGTCTTTTTGTGCTTTCATACTATTTTATTTTTACTTGGGGGTTTGCTATTTGCCCATAGCTGGGGCCCTAACTGGTGCTACTATACTAGGTCAAGGGTAGACATGGAAACAACAGCAAGTAAGAGCTGGTTCCATATTACTCAAAACCTCCAATCTTCCAGTCAGAGGCCTTGTTGTTAAATTACATTTATCATCATATCCAGGACCACAGACACTGGGATGAGATCTAAATGAAAGATGAGAATCAGTCCTGGAGCACGAGAGAAAATAATAACTGGATTTAATGGCATCACTTAGAGACTACAGTTAAACAAAATACAAAGATCTACAAGAGATTGTGCTCAGCGAAGAAGTTCCCACCCTCCAGACATTTTTTCATTGTTTTGTAAAAAGTGTCACACGAGTGTCAAATGTAAAATCGAATAGTAATTTTTATTTTCTATCTTTCTTTTGATCAAATTTACAGCAGACTCAATTCTGGGTACATCTCTATACACAGTATTGTAGAGTATAATAAACAACAGAAATGATAAAATCAATCTGGATTTTCGCCAAAGTCATCATGCAAATTATAAATCGAGATACCAAAATAAAACAAGTGCAACAATTTAAATATCTGGAATATGTTTTAAAACAAAATAGAAAATGATGAAAAAGGAAAAAGGAAAACAAGCAAGAGTGTAAAAAAGAGGGAAAAGAAACAGGTTAAAAATTGGTAAAGGAAGCGAAGGGTGAAAAAATAATGAGAAGGGAAGGAAGTGAGTGGAAAAAAGAAAACGGGAAAGGAAGCAAAATAGGGAAAAAGTAAACAAGAAAGGAAGCAAGGAAGGAAAAAATAAAACAGAAATGAAGCAAGGGGGAAAAAAAGCAGGTAAGGAAGCAGGTGGGAGGAAGAAAACTGGAAAGAAAGCAAGGGGGTAAAAAAATAGGTAATGAAACAAAGGGGGGAAAAAGAAAATGGGAAAGGAAGCAAGAGGGGTGGAAAAACGGATAAGATAGCAGGGAAAAAAAGATAATGTGTAAAGAAGCAAGGGGGGAAAACAGGAAAGGAAGCAAGCGGGAGAAACGGGAAAGGAAGCAAGGGGGAGAAACGGGAAAGGAAGCAAGGGGGAGAAACGGGAAAGGAAGCAAGGGGGAGAAACAGGAAAGGAAGCAAGGGGGAGAAACGGGAAAGGAAGCAAGGGGGAGAAACGGGAAAGGAAGCAAGGGGGAGAAACAGGAAAGGAAGCAAAGGGGAGAAATGGGAAAGGAAGCAAGGAGGGTAAAGTAAACAAGAAAGGAATCAAGGAAGGAAAAAAGAAAATGGGAAAAGAAGCAAGAGGGGGGAAAGAAAACCGGAAAGGAAGCTGGAGGGAAAAAGAAAATGCTAAAGGATGTAAGGGGGTAAGAAAACGGGAAAGAAACAAGGGGGGAAAAAGAAAAATGGGAAAGGAAACATAGGGGTGAAGAAAATGGGAAAGGAAGCAGGCGGGGAAGAAAACAGAAAATTGGGAAAGGGGGAAAAATGGAAAAGAAACCAAGGGTGAAGATAATGGTGAAGGAATCAATAGAAAAATTTAAAAAAAAAAATAACTTCAAGAGATAAAGTATGTAAAGTTTGGCCAAAAAAAAAAAATGGGAACATAGCAGAGAAAATGAAGAAGGAAGCAAGCATGAAAAAAAAAATAAGTAGAGAAGAAACGCTGAAAAAAAAAAAATAAAAAAATAAAAAACTGAAAAGAAGCAGGGTGAAAAAAAATTGGAATGATAGAGAAGACAAAAAAGTGGAAAAGAAAGTGAGGCCAGAGATAAAAAAAAAAAAACAATGAAAGAAGAGAGACCAAAATTAAACAGGAAAGAAAGCAAGTGCTAAAAAGAGGAGAAAGAAACAAACAATGGTGAAAAAGAAACTCCAGGTGACCCAATGAAAAACAGAAAGGTGTGAAAAACAAGCTGGAGAAGCATGAAAAATGACAAGAACTTATACAAAATGTGAAAAAAGATTGACAAGATTAGAATTTTAAAAAAAGCACAGGAATTGATATTTTTAAAAATTTAACTCTGATTATGCCATGATTAGTAAGTTACACAATGGTAATTAGTAAGTAAAGGTAACCCTGCTCAGAAACAGAAATTAGCAAGCCAGGTTTAAACACTAGTTGAGTTCATTACATCCACTTTTGCACAAATACTCTTGAGAAATACAGGCTGATATAGGTAAATTGTTATCTAAATTATACAAAAATAAAAACACTACCAAAATCTTCTTTTAACAGATATATTTACCAAAATTTAAAAAATATATGTCTTAAAATTCTAAGGACTAAATTTATTCAATAAAATTGCAATTAACTTCAATCATGACCTCCAGACAACCTCAGAATTTTCTACAACTTATCTGGACAGTCAGCTTGTTTAAGTTGGTGACTACTGCCATATTCCTTGCCTTCAGCTCATCTTTGATGTTCC